>OU015498.1:61836444-62048944 GCA_907164885.2 Dolomedes plantarius
CTATTCATGTAAAATTATCTATACTTTATAAAATATGAACCTATAGTCCAAAAAAACTGATTGAAAGATATCAGCATAAGTAGAACCATCATTTTGTCATAACAATAAATTCCGGTATGAGACTGAACAGGACATGAACAAATTACGTTACCAACATTACGCAACAATTCCCATCATTTAAATCGATCTAATTACCCGAAACTTTGCTAATCGATTAATGCCAAGAACAGAAATGAACACATATCGAGTGCATGAATAACGATCATTTATTTCTCAGAGATATGTTAGAAGATATGAAACTCTAAAGAATGAAAATGAGGGAAATAGACATTGATCAGTCATTTGAAAGTTTTGAGTAAATTTTATTTCATACCAGTTTTTGACAGAATTTTATCGTTTCTTACAGGTCAAGACAGAAGTAATGTTGCACATGCTAAAATATAATTTCAAAGAAATTATGAGTTATTGCTGATAGAGAAATTTTGATTTTTATGCACACGAGTGTTTTTATTCCACATGAGGTAATAAAATTTATTAGAGGTACTGTGATCTTACGCCTCAAAACTCAGACATGCCTATATATACAATCAGATAAATTTATTATAAACACGTAAAATCTTTTTGAATCGGATTAGAATTTCGAAAAAAACTCATTTAATCCACTGCATAGAAAATTGCAAAATAAGTGATGTAGATAATCAATCAATATGAAGACGGATACATATGAAGGTCTTATTTGAATGGCGGTCCAACTCTACTTTAAAAAAATATGGAGTTACTTCCCTTTGATGTTCACACAAGTCAATTCAATCTTATTTTTAATCTGTTACACCTACAGATTATTTCTCCTGCTAACAAAGGACAAATCAGACTTCAGCAGTCATTTCTCAGCACTCATTAGACTTTAAGGCTCTGTTAATCAAAATGAACAAGAATGGAGTTAGAACACTATTCAAATAAGGACTTGATATAAAAATACAGACTTTTATAGAATATGTCAGCCAAGTATGCAACGTAAAAGAAGCTTTATACTATTATTATTTTTTATATACTGACTGTTTGGTCTTCTAACTATCTTATTTAGGTTCGTATCTGTAACTTTAAAAATGTGTTGAAAAGCCAGAAAAATATTTGTCACAATGCCCATCAATGTTTGATTAATCCTAGGTATTGTAAAAGGAAAAAATCAGACAGGGTACTAGTAGTAATTTCTTTCCCATTATATACATTAAGAAAGATCTCTAACTTACAACTTTGCTTTAATAGAAGCGAGTTTCAATATAAGTGTAGGTATGAAACCGGACACAATTGAACTCTGAAAAAAGTTTTTCATATTATTCTAAGTAATAGTGGGTAAAAATTTAGCCCACAATGAGCCAGTATCTTTTTCTAGACCCTCACCTATATATTGAAGATTTTTCACTCGCTCTAAAGTCGAACATACAAATCGTTATTCTAAAAGTATTTTCATTCCCTATGTAATTTATTGTACCATTCATAATCAATAAATTACCATTTCATTAATACATTTCTTCTTTTCATTTTCTGTATAATTTTAGTTCAGTTTTATTTAAAGTATTTCCACTTCGGGTTTGATGACTATAATTAAAGTAGGGATTTACAGCCTTATCTTGGAAAAGACTGTAAAGTAGTACATCCACATACATAACACACACACACACACACACACACACACACACACACACACACACACACACACACATATATATATATATATATATATATATATATATATATATATCTGTGGCTTGGTACAAGAAGTGGGCTAACTCAATTTTTTCCAAGATGACTTTGTTTACTTATGTCTCTTTAAAAAAGTATTATTGTCAATGTAAAGAGTACCCAATCATATACAATTGTTTAGAGAACATTTTTAAAGCATTAGACAGACTTGGGTACTTCTTACATTGAAAATAATACTTATTTAAAGAGACATAAGCAAACAAAGTCATCTTGGAAAAAACTGATATAGGCACTTCTTGTACAACGCCATACACACACACACACACACATATATATATATATATATATATATATATATATATATATATATATATATATATATATATATATACAGTTGGCTCTCTGTTTAACGACGCTCTACTTAATGATGATCTCTATTTAAAGACGATATTTCCCAGTCCCGGCCCCTCCGATGTTATGGGAAATGTTACTTTTTCACAAATTCTGTTTAAGGGCAATCTCTACTTAAGGACGGTTTTTCACGGTCCCTTGAAAGTCGTTAAACAGAGATCCAACTGTATATATATATATATTCTCAGCTAAGCCAAGGAAATTTTGTGAAGTACCTAATTTTAATTGAAGAAGCCGCAAACACTTCCTGAAAGAAGATGTTGCCTGTTTAATTTGAAAGTTTGATGCACAAAGCCATTAGCACTATAAAGATTAATAACTGTGGCAAATGATATAATGAAAAGGGGAATGTAAATATTACTTCCGTAATAATGCAACTAAAATCAAATGCGGAGCAAAGAGAAAACTTTAAATTTGCTTGTGCATTCCCTCAGCCTCCAACACTGCAATGACAAATGTGATTTAGGTTCACAAACCGCAACTTTATTGACTTTGCGGGTTTGTGGTAGCAATCGCCCGTTCGGAACACAATCGTTCGTTTATTTATTTTTTTTTTTTACCCTACCCTTTTGTAAGACTGAAAAACTTAAAAGGAGGGATGGTAAATCTCCTCGAGGAATAATTTCTCCATGATTCAAAGAGGAAAGTACGAACTGAATGTGACGTTTTGATATATCATTTAACAGGCCTAAAATGCGCTCCGCCATTGAGAGTGCTTTATACTGATGACACTTTTTAGAAATGCTGGTGGTTTTGCTTTTTTAGAAGGGGGTGGGGGCCATAAATTTCTTTGTGGAGGTTTGCCAATATTGGGTACGAACAAAAAAAAGAGAAGAATGTTGGGAGTTCGTTCGTCTTGGGATTTGCTTTTTGTTTATTTACAGTAGATTTAGAAAATTCATAAAAAATGATCCAAGCGTTTTAGAGAGACGCGGCATATTGTTTGTAAGTGAGTAAATCCATTATTTATTTTTATATAAAAAAAATACATGATCCCTTGGGGATTTTGTTCTTCAATAATATTGGGACCACCGTTAAAAAAATAAACAATTTAATGTATCTTTTATGATAGATTTGTACGAGTTCCCTTTCCCAAATAATGTAACAAGAAAGCGCGTCTAAATTACTTTTAAAGCATATTCTATTTTTAATAAAGCACAATCCCTTTTCCAATCGCAACCTAAATATAATGTAAGTTATAATTTATATTGGCCCTGCAGATCATTACACAGGCATTTGAAATATCTGAACTCAATAACATCCCCATAATATCTGGTAGGAACCGAATGTCTCATTAAATTTGTATATAATAAATAAGTCCTGTTTTCAAATTCTTCCCTTTTGGTAAAACGCAGATCTAGCAAGAACGTGATCTAGCAATAAATTCATCTCCGGGAAACCCTGACGTTGGACCACGCGACTAAATCTAATTAATTAAGTAATTCCACCCCTACTGGCAAGATCAAAAAACAGTCATTTCATATTAGTTTGAACGGAAGACTCTTCCCTTTTTCCGCTCTTAAAGTTGGAATGTAAACATGTAAGCTGCTGACTACGCGCGCCTCGTCCTGTTGCATGGACACCGGGCAAGTCCTGTTGCGGACGTCCCATCTCCGCTGATATCATGTCAGCTAACGGTTCATCTCAATATTGCAATGTAGCCTTTTGCTTCTTCGTGGTAACGTCATCGTAATATTTGCATATTTAGTTTTGAAAAAGTTCTTAAAAAAACTTTTACTCTATTGCAAACTCAATAAAGGAAAATTTGCAAAATAATTGAACTATACAAATTTTTTTAAACTTTCTATAAAATAAAAAATTAAGTTGCCGCCTTCTTGTTTCATTTAAACGTGTAAGTCATGCCTAATACATGAATAAAAATAATTCTTACGGTTGGAATTACTCTCATATAGACTGTAGCAACGCTGTCTGTAAATTGCTTACACGAAAACCATCGAATTGCTAACAAATATTTCTCATCTACCTGCAAAACAAAACACCACCACCACCACCAACAACAACAACAACAAAAAATTCAAATCAGAATTCTTCAAAATAAAAATATTATTCAAGCCTTTAAATGCTGGCATCCTTCATTCAATTGAAATTCTTTGCAAATTTCAAAAAGTTTGTTGTTTTTGATCGCCCCATCGTTCTCTCCCCTTGTTCATAACTAACATTTCTCACGTACTCCAGCGAATATCGGCGAACGAAGGGAGCACACGCTTGCAAAGGGGTGTGTACTGGTCATGTAATTCTCACAGAAACATCACTCCGAGAGAGAAAGAGAGAAGGAAAAAAATATAAATGTTGCGATTGCATTTGTAAATTGTTGTGCTCGGATACTTCACGTCAAGAATATGAAATTTCTTTTGAACTCCCGCCGTAAAGTTCTGTCAATTTTTGATGGCCCCAAAACACAGGGTACATAGAATAATAATAGCTCAGTGCCGAAGAGGCAAGTTTATAAGGGAATTTAGATGGTAGGTTGCGGGCGGTTTCCCTACGAGCTATTTTAGAATACAACAAAAAAAATAATAAAGAAAAAAAAAGTATTTCCGAAGGGGGTAAAGGAAAAATGCATATCTTTCGTTGCGAATCCTGCGTTCCTTTAGAGTTTGCATATTGCATATAAACTTCAGTTTTTCTGCATAAAAATTGTTCCGTAGCCCCGGCGCAACCAATGAAAAGATCCAGGAGTATAATATTGACGTCACAGACCACTGAATTTGTTCTAAGAGTAGGTGTGCTTCAGTTTATGTTGGGCTTCCGAGTTTTGAGAATAAACCGTAGAGCGGCCACCATTTTTGATCGACTCTCTGGAGGCGTTTCTAGAACAAAGGCGCAAAACTTTTTTGCTTCAAAAACTGAAGCGGTAAAGAATATTAGACATACGAAAAATAAACGCATGCATGCTGGGTTTAAAATATGCTACCTAACATGTTCCCGTAAGGCAACAATGACAGCACAGATAAGGATATTTAGACACTATATAAAACATAAAACATAGACAGTTAATATTTATTCTTTCTAAATCAGTTTTAAGAGGACAGCAATTTCCTTAATTTTTGAAATGAGCATTCCTTGCTAAATTAAGGAATATATATTATTATGGTGACTATAAGAGACAGGTATAAATGATATAACAGAAAATACTAAAATTTACCAATTTTCATTAGCATAAATTACGGATTTTTTATAATTAAAAAGTGCATTTTATGCGTTGTAAGTCTCATTTTTTTCTAATGATATAAATAGGTCTTGGTACTAACTAAACAATAAAACTCAACTAATTACATTTTTTGCATTTTTTGTAGCTTTACTGCAAATACATATGGGCATTACTTAAACGAATTCATTACTTCTACATTTTAAATTTGCATTGTATAATTTTTGTTTTATATTAGACCAAAGAGTGTCCAATGACTCTATTCACTTTTCATCATCATACTTGAACTAATCAAAAACTATCAACTTTGTTTGAAGCATTAAAATTTCTCTCGAATATATGTTAGTGCTCGATTATACAATGTATAAAAATATTTCACTCTCTCAATAAATTTTTTTTCTTGTTATTTATAATGTATTTTCATTATTCATACAACATTTGTTGCAAATTGATTTTATAGGCTATTACTAACCTTTCTTCCGTTGCCATTCGAACAAATACTATCAAACGAATTTCCTGCGTTAGAAAGAAATTTAATTTCACTTGTTTTAAAATTTAGCTTTACTTAAATAATAATGATAATCATCTATAATTTTATCACGGAATAAACATAGATAATTTGAAATTTAAAACCAAGTCTTCACATTAGCATTAAAATATGTGGTAAAATATACACATAAAGAACAAAAGTTGAAATTTTTTTCAGATTTTGTGTATTTTTACGAGCCAAAAAAATTTACGACGATGTTTGACGGTAATAAAAATGATTATATGATAAAATTTCATAATTCTCATTCAAAAGTTAAATTTTCTTTGGTAGAAAATATTTAACTAATTAATATTGACATGTTCATTGAGATAGCAATTTTATTTTGAAAATAACGTAAAAGAATTTCTTTTTGATCCTAAAATGACATTTATAGATAAAACGTTTCTTTAATACGCGATATTCTTCAGAATAAGAGTTTATAGATGAAATTATATTTTTACCATTCTAAATTTGAAAATTACTGTACGGAGCATACAATTAGAGTTTATGAAAGAATATATAATAAATCATTTCGATCCATCTCTACAGCTGATATAAATGCAGTCTGAATTGACATGTTTGTTTTCAGCACGTATGAACTCTACTTCATTCATTTTACACATAACCTATCGATTCCATACACTACAAGAGTATATTTGCAATACAACGTTTATACGTATTTTTTTAAGAAGCTGCGAAAATCATTTTTGAAATTTTATAAATAACTAATAAACATGAAATAAGCAGTAATAAATCAGTAAATTTCTGATATTTCTAGTTTCATTGTGTCCTACCCATCTAAGAAATTCTCAAAATCTAAACGGAAATATGTATCCTATTATGATAACTAAAGAAATTTATTTGTCACTGTATGTAGACAATAGAACATTTATTATAAAACTTATAGTTTGAAACAACCAAAATAATTCAAAAAATTATTGCAGCTTTATAAATATCCAGAATATATCGTTTAAAACAAAAGCAAATATTTAAATGTAATCAATTTGTTGCGTATATGTTTTTTATTACAATTCCAAATACATAATGTATTGAAGCTATTTACAGTGTATAGTAAAGTAAATGTGAATGTATTTTAAGCGGTAAAAACCACATTCTTTGTGTACGCATTTTATCCGTGTGTAACTCTTATCAACTTTCCTTTTAGACTTTCCTATTATACTTTCCTAGATCCAATGCATTCTAAAATATTTAAAACTATGCATGCTCTAGTTAAAAAAGCTAAATAAAAGAACCAAAATAAGGCAATCTCAGTAAAATGCCACAGTTTATGAAAATATTTAATAAACATAGAACAGTCAGCTACATTGAGCTGTGTAAAAACACTGATTAGATTGCATGGTGAGACTACATTGTTTTAGTAGGCCATGAAGCTCGGAGATCAAAAATGGCGCACAAACGCAGGGCCGAAATTCGAATTCAGTTTCAGTTTATTTTGAAAAAAAAACTGAATAAAAATATAATAAGATAAAATAGGCATACGGGTAGAATATTTGAATTTCCCCTGTTATTTTTATTTTACCCAAAACACTCGTTGCTATTCAGAGAATGAAAAGTTTTCATTGTCTACATAAAAACTGCAGCATGGCTTTATATTTGGATGTTGTTGGGGAGATTTTGGCAGTGGAAGGTAATGCCACGCATGTTTGGTTTTTACTCTGAAAAATACCTTTTTTTTTACTCTTTCTTCTTTACAACCTATCGTTTGCGTTCCAGAAGTTCTAGGGAGGATATCGAAATTCTGCCCTATTAATCGAGAAGGGAATTTTTATGTTTTCAATTTTAAGAAAACGGCTTTTATTAATTTTTTCCGTATGAGCAAACAGATATTACGCTTTTATATTTTTTAATTAACCTCTCTTTCATGTATAATCCTATCTAACAATATGATGCACAAATCTTTATAGTTTACTTCAAACACTGAAAATAAAGAGTGAAAAGGTAACTAAAATTGGGAAAATGTATAGAACCTTAATAGAAGCAAAAATTATTTAGAGACTAATTTCTATCCCCACAGTCTTTATAAAAAGCACAAAAGTCCGTAAAGTCTCATTTATTTCTTTTAATATTTAATTAGGAAATTATTTTCTGATTTTTCAAATCCATTCATATTTTAAGGCATTCATGTAACACTTTTCAGATGTTATTAACAATATTTTATTCGACTAACTGTAAAACTACGCTAATTAAAGTAGGATTTACTTGTATACGTAACTACTGATAATAAACAACATGGAAATATTAGAAAAAAATCAGGTAATCTCTTCTAATGAAACTACCGCGGGTTATTAATGTAGGATAACTTATCGTTGCTTACCTGTTTTGTATGTATATATGTATATATGTGTTATGTATATCTGCATCTATATATACGTAAGTATGCATATATATACATATATGTATGTCAAAATTTTGACACATTTTGATACTTTTCTTTTTATCTGTTTACTGCTTGTCCAAGCAATACAGACTGGGTTTGGCGCGCTGCCAAAATTATAACTCGTGAGGTACGGACGGACGATTTTGGCGTCTGATATGCTCCTTTCAGAAGGACCGTTATGGAGGAACGTAATCCTACGATAAAAATAAAAACTCGTGTATAAAACTTCATTTCAATTTCATTTCCTATAAATATTATAAGTTATCACACAGCTCTCAAAATGAGGCAAAGAATTCGAAACAACTAAACATTAATTTGAAGTTATCATCTATTCTTGTTAGATAACTGGCTATAAAACACATTTTGTTCAAAATCACACTTTAGAGTAGAAAGCGCGGACTGACTAATATGTCCATTGAAACACGAAGAATTGGAAAATTCCGTGATAATTTGCACAGCGTAGAAAATAAATGTATTAAATGGAATGCAGGTTTGGAAAAAAAGGGAACTATTCAGAAAAATTCTTTATATTGTATTAAGTATATCAAATGAAAAAATGTCAAAGATATTTCCATTTACGTTGTTGTTAAGATAACACCGAGATTTATGATTCCATTGCTATACGAATTTTAGCAAATCTAGTGTGAGTTTATATAACTGAGATAACGGAAATTCGATATTGCATTCACTACTAATAAATAAGCAGCTCATATATATATATATATATATATATATATATATATATATATATATATATATATAATGCTAGGAACGTAAACTATAATTGACTAGATTTAATTAGGGTAAAAATTAAGTAAATTAGCGTTAAAAGGCAATTTACTATTTTAAAATTCAGGAAGTAGCGTTGTTTATTAATGCAGCTGAGAATTCACAAGACTATGAGATCATCGATAATTAATTGCCTACCACTCGCTAAAACCGACGCAATCATCGTCAAATGCTATCATGGGGTTTTTGCGCGGGTTCTTTAATATATATATATCTCATATATGCTTGTGGGGTTTAACAAGTACACAAACAGAGTTTGGATCTCAGAGAGTTTAGACGCTATTTATTTTGAGGGAGGGGAGCTAGCTAAATAATTGCGTACTGGACTGGTTAGTTATTTCTTGATTAAACGGTACAAAATTGACATGGAGTGTTTGTGATCCTTAATTCTTCAATTGTCTTCAATTTTATAAATTTCATCTGCACAGGTAACCGTTTTTAGGATTGTTCTGCAGCTACGTTCGACCCGTGTCATCTATCTATCTATCTATTTCTCTCTCTCTCTCTCTGTAATATATATATATATATATATATATATATATATATATATATATATATATATATATATATGCGCATCTGTGCCATTTGCTAATAGCAATTACTTTTTACGGCTTTTCTAATTTTATGAATTTATTGTCTGTATTATTTATTGTGTGTTTGTTTTATTCATTCTCAAATACATTTTGTATAATTATTCACACGTGTATAAAATTTATTTGACGCCCCACCGTCAAAAAATTATAACGTAACCAGTGGTACGCCTTGACCCTACAAAATTCTCAGGTGGTACTCAAGTATAAAAAGTTTGTGAATCACGGATCTGTACTACTCTCATACAAAAATGTTTAATTGTGATCTGAGATAATTTAATAGAACAAAAGTTTCTTTAAATGATTTTTATCCTTTTCCTCTACTTTCTAAAAATATAAAACAGCAAAAGTTAGCACTGGAGTTCAAGAGTACAACACGACTCTTCAGCATTTATTTTTAACGACCACTTTTAGGCGTAGTAGATTTCCATACAACAGTCGTTCTCCCCAGAGTACCTACCCACTTGCTCGAATCCGAGTATAAATATTTCCAATAATTGCCAGCAAATTGGCAGAGTTTTGCAAAATCACGTACTTTCTATTCATAACTATTCATTAGAACAAATTGCTATTAGACTTCTAAATCTTGTAGAACACGGTTCCTTAATTATAATTCGTTGATTATGGAACTTACTTATTCATCGCGTATTGAATATTCAAATGCAATCACCTGTGAGCTAATTCAATAACTTGTGATGAACGAAGCATTATGATGTAAGATTTCGGTGCGCTCGAACAAGTTGTGATTTCCAAGAGTTTTGTGGGTTTTCTAATTAATAGCATGCTTGCTTGATTTTCATAATAAATTTAAATTATTTACAGTATAATAATTTATAACTTTTACGAAAATTGCTAGAGTTTGGGGCTTTATCGTCGTGGATGTAATCCTTATTTGGCTGTCATTTTTTTTACCATCGTCTTTTGAAACGCTAAAAATGTAATAACATCTTTACACATGTATACTACTACCCTACAGGTACCTTTTAGAATTTTGTTTTATTGTTAATAAATCCCTTTACTTACAGAATTAGAAATGAACACAAAGGAAGCAAAATATCGTATCAGATGATATTCGTCTGCCTTAATGGGAGTTGTTCGAAACCGTCATATGTAATTGTATATATATATATATATATATGAGTGTGTGGGGTATGTGTGTACACACACACACACACACACATATGTTATCCCAACACTAAAATGTCTTTATAAGGAAGCTTAGTGAGAAATTGTTGTTTCTCATGCTTAATTCTTATTAGGGATATGCTATGGTCAATAATGTTTGTCATGTACTTGTTTTCACATGCACTAGATCTTAAAACCCCGGTTACATAAATACTTCGTAAAATACTGCGTACCGCCTCAAATGCCCTCGCGTATCATCAGATAGAAACCAATGGTATAGATGGATGTTTTCTGAGAAAAATGTGGATAATATTTTAGATGTGATGTTCATTTTGCTTATACTGGTGAATCTTTATATACTTGAAATACAAATGATATTAACTGCTGAGTTAATACATTACACTCTTTTCCATGGCATAAAGTGCAAAAACTGCGATAGTGAAATTCAAACAGTGAATTTTTTCAGTTTAAATTTTACATCTTGGATGAATATTTTCCCATTATTATTCGGAATATTAAACTTTATGATACTGATGGTATTACATTGTATTCTTTGTATAAAATTAATCAAAGTGCTCTTTGATTTTATTTTGTTGTAAATTTATAAAACTAGTCAATGGGAATAAAGTTAAAATAAGAATTAATGGACAAAATTATAAAAAATCTTTACTCTCATAAAATTTGTCCTCCTTTAAGAAACATTATAAATAGTAAAATACTCTAACAATTTTTTAAAATTTTGTCTGACAAAATTATAAATACAAAAATTTCGAAGCATGCTTGGTTTTTGATATAGTAGTGTAACAGATGCTCTATTTGCATAGATTTTCTTACTATATACGTAAGAAATTTCAAAATTTATTTTCGTTTAGAAATTTTATAATCTTCTTTATCAAATTTGTAATCACTCTGAAAAGAAAAATAACATAGTAATTTTTACTTATGTGAAAATCTTCCCTTACTTTTACCTTAAATGAATACTTTCAAAAGGGTTTAATGAAAATAGACAAAATTTACGTTGATGAATATTTAATAGTGATAATTTTAAAGGAGTATTTTACTCATGCTTTAAAAATATTTTAATCAGGAAAATTTCCATTCCACGTGAAAAATACCTAGACTAGAGATGTACGATGGAGTACACGTTAACCAAAAATTATAGAAATATGTTATCTGGCAATGAAATATTTTTAAAACTGGCAATTATTGTTTTTTTATCCAAAAACTCCTTTCGTGAGTTAAGAATAGACAATAACATACAACCTTTTATAGAATCTTAATACCCGGATCCCCTTAAGGTATTTTTTTTCCTTTCTTTAGCCGAGTGAGTATTACAATCGATGAAATTTTTAAAAAAATATTAACATCTTCTAAAAACACGAAAATAAAATATTAGATCCACTTTGCATTAACATTGGAAAAGAAATATCAATTATATGTTTTTTTTCTTTCAACCAAAAACCATATCAATTTTCCTCTTACAATTAAAATGATATCAAGTGGAATTATAAAAATAATAATTGTGTAAATACATCTTCAATATTCCTCATAAATTTAAAAATATAAAAAATATAACTGAGTTATAAACTTTCTAAAACGTAATCCCAAAACCACAGGCCTTTTCCTTTTCTCTTATCGACCATCGAAAATTCAGCTGTAATCCTAAAGTTTTGAACGTTCTTTTTACTCCAGAAATTACTGATGGAAATTAATAACCGCATGTGGTCATAGATCAGTGACGTATCGTCCTTACAACCAAATTGATATCAAGAGGAATTATAACTATAATAATAGTCTAAACACAACTATAATACTCCTCATATATGAGGCGGTGACAGGCAAAGAGGTGTAAGTCACATTTACAACTTCTTTTATATGAGGGCAAAAATGTAATCTCCATGTTCTCTATCCCTCTCAACCAACGAAAGTTCACCGTTAATCTTAAGCCTTTCGAACGTTGTTATTACTCTAGCAATTACTGATGGCAATTAATAATCATATCTGGTTATTGATAAGTACTCTGCGTATCTCCCTACAACTAAACTGATATCAAGTGGAATAGTAACTATGAAAATGTTGTATATACAACAATAACACTCTATTTTTAACAACATAAAAATATGCCTGAGTTGTAAACTGTCTAAAAATAAATCATGAAACCACAGGACTTTCCCCAATCCCTTCAGTACCAGTATAAATTTAGCGGTAATCCTAAACATTTCGAACGTTGTCATTACTCCCGCAATTACTAATGACAATTAATAACCGTATGTGGTTATTGTTCAGTACGCGGCGTATCTCCCTGAAATTAAAGTCATATCAAGTGGAATTATATCTATAATAATGGTGTAAATACAACTATAACACTCCTCATATATATATACGAATATGAAAATATAACTGAGTTATAAACGTTCTGAAAAAATCCTTAAAACACAGGCATTTTCCCTATCCCTCCTCGATGAGCAAAACGTTGTTATTACTTCAGAAAGTACTGATGGTAACTAATAATCGCATCTGATCAATGTTCAGTACACAGCGTATCTCCCTAAAATTAAAGTCATATCAAGTGGAATTATAACTATAATAATGGCATAAATACAACTATAACACTCCCCATATATTTAACAACATAAAAATATAACTGAGTTGTAAAATTTCTAAAAATAAATGACAAAACCACAGGACTTTTCCCTATCCCTCGTTGACCCCCCAAAAATTCAGCAGCAATCCTAAACCTTTCGAATGATGTTATTACTCTAGAAATTACTGATGGCAATTAATAACCATATGTGGTCATTGATGAGTACGTAGCGTATCATCGATACAACTAAAAAGAAATCAAGTGGAATTATAACTATAATAATGGCATAAATACAACTATAGCACTCCTCATATATTTAACAACGTAAAAATATAACTGAGTTGTAAACTTTCCAAAAATAAATCACAAAACCACAGGACTTTCCCTCTATACCCCTCTCTACCAACGAAAATTTAGCGGTAATCCTAAACCTTTCGAACGTTGTTATTACTCCCGCAATTACTGATGGCAATTAATAACCGTATGTGGTCATTGATCAGTACGTGGCGTATCTCCCTACCCTTCATTACAAGCAAAGATTTCAGCTCCAAGCATTTTCAGTTAATAACTACCTCCATTCAGCCCAAAGTTTAGTTGCGGACGCCCTAATTTCAATTTCCATTCGTCAATTTTCGGATCGAAACCTGGAATTTGCGAACAACGATTTCATCGCTACTTAGGAAAAGTATTACCAGGGGAAGGAGACGGTTAAGGAGATGTGTATGTGAGGCAAATTATTGCTTTTTGGACAGGAGTTTAGAGTCGGGTTTTCGGGAATATGACAATTTGAGTTCCCAGTTTGTAGAGGAGGGTAATTAACAGCGTACTTTTGAACGATAATAAATTTTATATAATGGAATATATTTATTATGGATGCTTAAATAAAGCAGACATTTCCTCCGTTAATAATTATGCCTATGGAAATTAGTTAGGTCGTGAAGAGTAAAATGATTATACTTTTTTTTTGCATTAATGAAAGTGGAACATGTAACCAGCTTTTATAATTTTACATGTTAAGATATTGCTATTTTCATCTGCTTGAGAAATTATTTCAAGCACTGAATATTTTAAAAAATTATTTTGATTTTTTGTTGTTGTTTGTTTGTATACCCTCAATTGGATATATAATTGAAAGAAAGTTTTAGAAAATGCTTTTCTTGTAAATTTTTATTTAACCTCAAAGGAAATTATTGATTAATATTTAAAACGTTGTTAATTTTATTTTCACTTATCATGCTGGTTAAGAAAGAGACGTTCTTGTTGAATTTTATTGATGAAACTGAACATGCCGTACTCTTTCGTATCTAATGACAACGGTTCTTTCGTTTCTTGAGGAAATATTGTTAAAATAAATATTTTTCTGCAGAGAGCTATCAAATGGAATATTAAGTTACAGTCCATGTAATAATTTTTTAAAAATCAATTATATTTTTACGAGAAACATATATTAAAACAGTTGTTTAAAAAACAATGCAGAAAAAGAAACGTAGAATTTTATGTATAAAGCAAAATATACAACGTGCATGCTATAATAATACAGCATACACAGTGCTGAAGAAATATAAAGAGACTAAAATTTTTTATAAAATGTAATTTTCTTTTGTAATTCCAACGAAAGGTAAGATATGTTTATATTAATCAAAAGAATTCAAGTTTTCTACTTATTCTTTATTTCTTATTTTTTACTCGTAAATATTCAGAAAATATTTTATTTTTTTAAGCTTTCAAAACTAATGTTTTCCTACATTTAGAGTACAAATCAATGAAGAGCATCAGAAGGAATTTTAACGCGTTTAATTCGTTCATCGTCGTGTGTATCAAATTTTTCCTGAATATCTGACACTGAGAGACTTACAAAACATTATTTTTCCTTTAAAATGAGCAACGTTCAATGTATTAGATTCTAAAGAACAAAAATGAAATTTTAGATGCTATACAAGCAATTTTAAAATTTGAGAAAAAATTATAATATTTTTAGGAATCCTATGAAACTTTAGTCAGTATTTTAATACAATAAATATTTAGATTTCCTCCATGAATTATCTTGCCCTTATGAGTTTTCTCATAGTATATGCCGAATGCCTAGGGCAATGGTGAATCTGTACCAGAGTCCATGAGTTCGAGTCCCATAATTGGCATGGAAGTTTATAACCTCCCGGTATCGGCTTTAAGCTTTAAGTCCTGTCTACTTAAGCCCTCGTATAGCAAAAAATTAACCTTGCACTATCAACGAACCAACCTAAATGCATATCGCACATCTGCTAGAAGAGTATTACATCTCCGGAATTTTCGATTTTGAGATAATTGCACCACAATGCTCTATAAGGACTGCTTCTCATTCTCGAATAATGTTATAAGCCTAGTACCAACGCGATATCCTAGATAGCGCTTATTACCATCTTACACAACTAGGAGAGGGAACTTTCTCATGTTCGAAGAACGAAAATAAGATTTTTATCAGTGCCTAATGTTGTTGTATTAAAATGTTCCTGTAATAAAAATGTTCATTAAACTTTATTTGGAAAATAAATGTTTTCATTTAGAAATTAAATTTGTATTTTTTTTCTAACCTGCTGTTCATATTATTACATTTTTTTCTTCATATTGTGAAAAGTTTAGATAGATTGTGCATTAGCATAGATATATGACAGTCTTCCCTCAAGCTTTTCAGTCCATTTTGACAAAATGAGATTACTAGGAGAGGGTTATATCTAGTGATTAAAATTCAAAATCATATTTCAAAAATTGAAAACAACTTTAATAGTATATAGTTTTGCCTTCTGAAGTGATTCGAACAATAAGTTTTCCCAAAATTATCATAGGCATTCATAAAACAAGAAATGAATTTCGACATATATCTTTACCTCTTTCTAAAAATATGGATATTTTGTGATGTAACACTCTTCTAAAAGAGGTGTGATATGTTGAAAATATACATGGAGAACAGAATTTTTTCTGTAAATAAAATATTGTTCTAAAGCGTGTATTGTTTTTCCGAGTTTCCAAAAAGCATGTCCCTCAGTATTAATTAATCTAAGAATTAATTTAAACAAGCTCCAAGATCACGACAAAATATTTTACTCCCTTACATAGCACTATTTAATTTGCTTCTATGAAATTCTATTGTCAGTGCACAATTTCTTCATTAAGATGATAGACCGGATGATCGAAAATACCCCTGAAATACCCCTCGAGATAGAATTTAGTGTCACTACCCCATAAGTAGTTTTAACTCATTTTCAGCATTTAATGCACCCGCCTTATTCGGTTTCGAGTAGGTGGTTGCAAGTCCTCCGAGATGACAAGTACGTTTTGTTTGAAACCACTACAGCACACATCACAGATTCCCTCCCCTGAAAACTTCCTTCGAGCCACAAAATCCTGTTATTTTAAACTCCGGCAGTCGAAACTCGCACTTAAACACGCGAGCTGCACTTGTTAAGTGAACTTTTCAAAACAAGGCTCGCGGCGACTATTTCCAATTAGCGACGGGTATTTCCGAGTTTATTCATTATTTTAACGCGTGGGGTAATTACTTAATGACTGGGATCTTAACCCCGTTTTAGAAACACCTTCCCTGGGAAAGGGGGTTTCTCTGAGTACAGTGGGAAATACAACACATGCGTCTAGACCTATGGCAGCTTGCAAGTTCCTATTTTTTTTCTTCTCTCTCTCTCTCTCTTTCTCTGTGAGCCCATTTAACAAGATTCGCTACCTGCTAATTAAGATAGATGACGGGGGGAAGCACACGAATTCGGGGTGTCGCGACACTAGCCTGTCACGTGCGACGGAATTCCGTACGATACGTAATCAGATTTTGGTGATTAATTATATGTCGACGTTCCCTGCATCAGCTCTGGAAGAGAGAATGCGTATACACTTGGATTCTTTCGTATCTGTTACAGTTGCAGTTAATGTTTAGTTTGAATTAGTATGGGCAATTATTCATTTCCCTCTTTTCCAATTCGAAGATGCGTCATAAAAAATTCCATTAGCTCCCGTAAGAACAGGGGGGGATTGTTCGGCAAATGATTTCTTTTGTTTGCATATTGTTCGGAATGGATAAATGAAGGAAGATCTCCATTGTCTTTCTGTATGCAGTCAATAAGCGCGAAGCAACGTGTTACTTTGCAAGCATCGCAAATCCACTTCATTTCGAACGTAGATTTTTTTTCTCTCAGCTAGTAAGGATGGTAATTCAGGATGTTATGTACGAATTTTTAAAAAATGCAATATTTCTCAAAAATTGTTTTCAATTTTGTGACATTATAGAGAATTGACATTATCTTGCTCATGAATAAACTATAAAGATTGTATGAAATAAACGAAGCTCAGATAAATACTTCGCAAGGGACTCTCAAATATACATTACTTTTAGCTCTATGAAACAACTATCAACTCCATACGGGCACGATACAATGACTTTCAAAAATTTAAAAACATGGGGAACATTCAATAGGTCCTAAACACTACACGTTTTGAGCTTATCTTTGAAAACATAACCTATATCTTCCCAACCAAAGATTTTCACTAACTCTTAACCAACAGATCAGAATGAGACAACATGGACTGAAATGAACGGATGTACTTATGTAGCTCTAATAAACGATACGACCCAGCTGCTTTCAAATTTAATTTTATTCCTTTCAGGCTGAGTCTAACTCCAGCCATGTAAATATGAGCTAGTTTTCCCTTTCAGGTTAATGTTTAAGGACGTGATGTAATGGATATATATATATATATATATATATATATATATATATATATATATATATATATATATATATATATATATATATACTTACATTATTTGAAGGCCTTATTTGAATAGTGGACCAACTTCATTTTTGTTCGTTTTGAGATATAGAGCCTTAAAAGTCTAATGAGTGCTGAGGAATGACTGCTGAAGTCTGATTTGTAATACCCTCTGTTGGCAGCAGAAAAAAATGGAGGTATACCAGTTTTAAAATAAGATAGAAATGACTTGTATGAACATTAAAGTGAGGCTAACTCCATTTTTTTAAAAAGTTGAGTTGGCTCCCTATTCATATAAGGCCTTTATTTTATGCTCCTAACAGTATTCACGAAATGTTTATCCGGCTCTTCACGTAATCTGTTATTTGATGTAGATTCAAATGTAAATATATATCAGTTTACCAGCACTGAATTTTAAATGTCAAACTAGACACAGTTACTAGTTAAAATACTTAGGTGTGACGATTAAGCGTTTGCTATTCTGTCTTGGAAATCAAGTTGTGTGCACATGAACGTTCAAAAATATTTTTATTTTACATTCATGCTTATAAGATGTAAATAACAGCTTTTTTAAGATAAGCAGAAACGACCAGGATTTTTTGCCAATTTCGTACTAACTAGCGTAGCTTGTTTTTTGCCCTTAAAGCATTGCATGGTACTGTCTTTATCGAAAATTCAGAAATGAACTATATATTTTAGACCGAAATTTAATCCCCAAATATTTCTGATTACTATAACCTAAATGTTTTGAATATATTTTAGAAAACTTCGTACTACATGAAATAATTGATTACTTAAGATTTCCATTTTAACTTCATAATCACGACGTTAAGTGTACTTTATCATTGATTAATTTATGAGCGTGTTTTTAAAAGAAATATTTGAATATCCTCCTTTTTAAAATTAGCAAACCTCGTAGTTCGCAAAGACGTAGCAATATTCTGGAAAAGAAAATCGCTTCTCGAAAATCTGCCCGAAACTCTTCCCTACCTGCACTTCATTAATCTCGATTACTAGGCTATTGAATCGGTGAATAGTTAGCACACAGTTTGTACCCGCTAGACAATTACCCTCTGCCTGCCAAGAAAGGAACGGGGAAAAAATGGCAGAATGAACAACGGCTGCTTATGCAAAGATAAAAGGGAACGTGAAATATTGTTAGTTATAATCACATTTGCTTCTCTCTTTTCTTCAAGTAAATGATGATAAAGAAAGTTGATTGAGTACATTACTTATTCAGAGGGAGAATTTTTATCGTAATAATTTAAAAACAAGGAAACTCATTTCAATGTGTAGGGGTGAGGTTACAGTATGCTTAAACTCGCTCGATGATCCATGCATCATAGCTCGTATCATTTAAGATAAAATTTGTTGTAGGTTGTTATAAGATGTTCTGGCAAAAGTAATTTGTTTTCCATTGGTTGCAATAATTAGCCATTAAATAATTTCATTAGCGGTAGTAAGACGTAGTAATTTATGCAACACTCCATGCACTTTATTTTGTAAATATTTTATCGAAGAGTGCATTAACTTCTTTGGTAGTTTTTTTTTTTCATTTAGTACAGGGGGGTGAATATTAGTAATATTTTAAAATATCATGTAATACATTATAAAATTAATATAAGGAAAAAAGTACTTGATTTAGTCATAGTTCCTAATAATACATAGTTCATAATATTACATTTTAATATGGGCTATAAAGCAAAATTTAAAGTAGGAACTTAATTCAATACAATGTTATTCCTCACAAGAGCATTCAGATTTCGCTAGAAGTTCTAAGTGCAGGGCAAAATAATTTTCAGTTTTATTTCCGATTCACAAAAAAATACAAAATATTTCATTCACAAAAAACTACGAAACAGAGAGATCTAATATCTATAAAAGAAGCTGCAGAACTAATTAAAACATTAATATATACAGAACAAAAATCACAGCCACTTAATGCAAAAAAGGAAATCAAAAGTACCCCCCCTCCCGTGATTATATCTCCCTCTAGCTTCTATTACTGTTTTCTAATATTTCAGAGCAACTACCCTCTAACAATGGCATTCTGAAAAATATGTATGAAGTTTCAAGGAGCTTCAATCACTTGAAAAAACACATCCTAGAGGAAACCTTAAAAACTGACATAGGTAATAACTGAAATACAAAACTTGTAGTGACATGAAATAAAAAAAATGAGGCAAAATTACAACTACTACATATCGGAGTGTAGCAATAACCAATGTTATCACATACGGACTATGAAGACAGACTGAAATGTAGAGATTAATGGAAAGGAAGATATAAAAATAGACATATTTTAGTATTGGTTCATCCATGCTGATGGCATCATGACCAGTATTAGTTTTGTTAGTAATGTAAATAGATTAAGAATACTAATAGACTTTTCAAAATGTCGAGTTATTCAAGTATAACCTCTCTTAATTTTTGAAAATATTTTGTTTCACTCCTATGTGCTCTGAAAAACGCTGTCATATAGATTGGTGGGTATAATATTAGCCTATAAAGAAAAAGGCAAACCATTTTATATAAGAAATTTTCCATTTTAAAATGTTATTTAGAGATTTAGAATATAAAATGATGTTTGAAGTTTAGTCATCAATCATCAGTACTTCAATAACAGGTCAAAAGTGTGTAAAAACGTTAAGTTAAAGGGTTGGTCTCATGTATATTAAAGAGAAGCTAAAAATGGAGAATTCATCAAGTTGCAACTTGATGTTTGAAATGAAAACATCTTGATATTCTAATTAACTATGTCTACGTGTTTCAAATTGAATATAATTTGACGAATATTTATCTTGAGTTTAAATAATACTTCCTTTCTCGGTTATCCAAGAAACTAGAACTTAAATACTAAACTATCATATTTGCTAAAAATCGATCCAAAATGTTATAAAAAGCGTAAAAGTTAGGAAATGGAAATTATTTGATATGAAAGCAAGTGATAGAGAATTTTAACACTGATCAAAATTGAAATTGCTATCATTTCCCGATTAAAGTATTTAGTTCTAGAACAACTTAAAATATAAAAATATGTTTACAGGAAAAGTGGTTAATCGAACTTAGAAATCAATGCTTTTCGTGTATTTTTCATGCAAAAGTGAATAAATATAAAGTGTATACTGTTGGGTAAAGTACAAGAATTAGGTCTCATATTGGATTAAGTAGTGCGAAAAAATAGTAAAGAAATGTGTGTGTTTTAGTTAACAATTGTTTATTGTTATTGCTTTAGAGTGTTACGGTAATATTTCGTTATATGAGGTCTAATATGACTAGTACCTATAGCTAAAAGCTACCTCTTTAGGAATTGAACTATCATGATAGTTAACAATTGAAATACACTCTTAACATTCATGATGGCAAAAAATACTAGTTATAGATATATAAATATATCGGTATTATATTTGTTTGTTAGCATACAAATATAATACCGATACCAGTACCTATAGCTCAAAGCTGACTCTTTGGGAATTGAACTTTAATAATCGTTTACAATTGAAATGCACACGCAACATTCATGCTGACAAGCAAATACTAGCTATAGATATATAAATATATCGGTATTATATTTGACCAGTACCTATAGTTCAAAGATGACTATTTAGGAATTGAACTATCATAATTGTTTACAATTGAAATGTACTCGTAACATACATACTGACAAACAAATACCAGCTAAAAATATATAAATATATTTATCGGTATTATATTTGACCAGTACCTATAGCTCAAAGCTGATTCTTTAGGAATTAAAATTTCATTATTTTTTACAATTGAAATGTACTCGTAACATGTTTGCTAACAAACAAATACTAGCCATAGTTGTATAAATAAATTTGTCGGTGTTATAGAAGACCAATTCAGTAATAAGAATAATAACTCACGATATCGACATTTTTAGGTTTTATTACCTGTCTTTAATGATGGGGAAAGTATGAAATACAGTGGTGTAAGACCTGATATGTCATTACAAATTTTATAGCATCATATTTCTCGGCCATGCAAAACCTTATAAGAAAGATATTTCTATTATTTTGCTGAACGCATGAGTTAATTTCTTCGAGGGCAGATTCTACTTAACTTTTCTTCCTCGAATATGTCACAATTTTAAGAAATATATGTGACGTATGTGCAAGCCTCGAAAAAAGTATTTTAACTTTTGCGATAAAGAGTAATTCGAGGCGATCTTTTTTTTTTTATATATATACTCCCGTTCCCGCTATTGAACACGAAAAATTGGTCTCTTCCTAACAAGCGTCACCTCTGACGTCATTTCAATCAGGCAAAGAGAATAGGAAGCACTGAAAGAATGAAAACGATTCCAACGCGAACAATAAAAATAAATTATGACGTAAAATAGTGCCGTTCAATTTCAAGCATGACGAGTCCGCAGCACTCATTTTTGATCTACGACCAATCAAAATCAAGAATGAGGGAATCTTTCCCCGGAGCCTTGTCTTCCTCTTTCATTTCCCTCAAAATGAAGACAGGGGGGAGGGGGGTAGAGAGGGGAATGCGAGAGAGAGAGAGAGAGAGAGAGAGAGAGAGAGAGGGGCTGATATGCTAGAACCACGTCGTGTTTCCTTCTTATTTGGGCGAATTCAACGCAGAGGAAGTTGGGTTTATGACACCTATCTCCGCAGTGTGAAGGCGGAATAAGTTCGTGTGCAGCTTTATGGTGTGAGACTGGGATTGTGTTTTGTCTGAGTGAATTAAGCCAGAAATGGGAGAACAGATAAGGCTCGGGATAGAAAAGGAGAGATTATCTGGAAGTTGAATTGGAAAACTTTCTGATTGTTTTTTGGGGGGGATATATTGTTCGGGAGTGCTGAGAAATGTGGAAACAGCGTTGAAAATATAATTTGAACTCACTTTCCAATGCCCATCATACCAATAGAGAGGGGATTGAAGACATACAATATGAAAAGGAAATGATACAGCTATTTTTTTTTTAAGTTTATTTTCTGCATTTGCTCAGTCACGGGCTGCTGACGTCACAGAGGGTTAACTTTGGGAGTGACTTGTTTCTGTCACTCAGAAAAATTACTTCCATTCTAATTGAATCATGGCTTGTTTCATTTAATGCAATATTAATTTGTTATTGCATTAGTTTTTGGAGGAGGATTACATTTCTCATTAACGGTTCTGCGGACGAAACAAATTGTCCGGCGTCTCGAGTTATAATTTTGGCAGCACGCCAAACCCAGTAGTAGTAAACATTTAAACAGAAAAGTACTTAAATGTGTTAAAAAATTAAGCAATGACAAGTAATCCTACGTTAATAACCCGCGGTAGTTTCGTTAGAAGAGACTACCTGAAATATTTTTTTTCCTGATTAAGGAGGCAAGGGACCTTCAACTTCTCTCATTTAGAGTTTCAATATTTTTCTTTATGTACAAAGCAATGAGAATTACTATTCTTTTTCACTATACTAAAGACACTTAGAATTCACAAATAAGCATTTTGTGGAAGAAAAAGACATGTTTTTCAAAATATTCTTCAAAAATGCTAGTATTTTCAAAATGACCCATGCGCATTAATTTTCACCCGATTTTTTTCAAAATTTCTCAGGCTGTTAATTGAAGTATTTGTTAAAAAACTGTGTATAATTCTTTGAATCCACAAATATTTTTCAAATTTATATACCTTGAAATAAAGCAAAGACATGCAAAAACGATAAAAATGACAGGTAGATTTTAAAAAATTTACATTCATAACTTTAGATCCACACACAAAATAAACCAATGCAGGATTATCCTTATATATATAATGGTAAACTTATATTAAAAAAATTAAGGTTTTTTAATGGTATGGAATGTGCATGGAACATTTGAAAAATGCTAGCATTTTTGAAAAAATATTTGAAAAACAGGCATTATTCTGCCAAAAAAATCCTGCTTTTGAATTCTAAGGGTGTTTAATGTAGTAAAAAAGAATATTAGTCATTACCATACTGTATACAGTGCTAAAAAAATTAAAGAATTCGAGGTTGAATGTCCCTTGTCCCCTTAAATCACAAGTTAGACTCATTGGTTTGGAGATAGGTTTGGTTTGATTTAGAGCGCTATGACATTTATCACACGAACCAACGTCTTTTATCAGGTATTAGGTTAAGGATAAAGAAATCTACATAGCACACTCTATTAAGCTGAAATCTTTAAATGTACCATCCATCAAAATAAGACATGCACAAAAGATTGTACATACATATTTAAAAATATTTATTTGCAAACCTGATTTCAGCAATACTTGACAAGAAATATTGGATATTGTTGATTAGAAAGAATGAATTAAGCTTGCGTACACAGACGTACGTGTCTTAATTTTATATATGTATTTCATTCTCTATCCTTATGCATTTCGTACAAGTTCTTACACCAGGACTTACAGCCTATAGCTTAACGTAATCAAGCATCAAATATTTCGGTCTATATAAATCGATCTATTCATTAAATACTGTTTGAAATTGAAACCATGTTGTTTAATAGGAGCAGAACTACATGCAGTTATATTACTCTATACTGAATACGATCACTTCAAATGCATAAATTCAATCTGCTATCTCATCATGGCTTACAGATCTTCCAATAAATGTACGAACACGGGGCATGAATGTATGATAATAAGCTTAAATAAAATTATATTTAAACGAAATAGAACGCCTCCTTAACGTAAGTAAAAACATATCAAATCCGATATAGATATCGTTATGTCGTTGCTTGTGACGACATTCGTAGATTATGTGCTCGATGACTGAAATGGCTTCTGTCGTTAGTCAGCTCAGCGTATGGCCAGTACTTACAAAGCTATATATATATATATATATATATATATATATAAGCTTATTACTTCCATTCAGCGCCATCAGAGCAATGCCGGCTGAGAGTATGTACCTTATGCTGCAATTCACTAGGGGGGTTTTGCAAGTGAACTTTATCGTGTTAGGTCCGATCAAAGTGCGCCTGCTATTGATCCATACCAGCTTTGATCAAGGGCTTCCAGCTCTCATTACTGGGATTTAGGAAAACGTCGTCCCGCTACAAATCGAGATATAATGACGGCTGGACCCGAGATAGCGTTTAATTCCGGATTCCAACCTTCTAGTTATTAGCACGCCATCTGCAGAGACCCCGTCGTGCGCGCCAAGTCGTCCTCGCAAATGATAGCCCCCGAAATTGTTTGGGCCCAGAGTTTTGTTCAATCTGGGGAAATTTATGCAAATTATTTTAGGTGCCTCCGGCGGGAAGTTGGTAATTATTCATAAATTTGTCAATTTGTTGCGGGGGGGAGTTTTATCTTCCGTCGATGCTGAGTGCGCATTTACCGCTCGTTTATACGTCTGAGACAAAAATAGTCTTTATTTTTTTTTTTTTGCACGTTTTCATTTGCGATAATAAGGTGTGGTAGTACAAGTTCGATTTCGTGTGACTTTAAGCATTATTTAATGCAAATTAAATCAATTTAAGACAAATAACAGCATTTTCTCCGGATAAAAAATTGACTTAAAATAACATTGGTTTTATCTTTACGCTTTTAGATCCAACTGGGGTCAATTAGAATCGTTAAGAACTTTCATTTGCGATAATAAGGTGTGGTAGTACGAGTTCGATTTCATGTGACTTTAAGCATTATTTAATGCAAATTAAATTAATTTAAGACAAATAACAGCAGTTTCTCCGGATAAAAAATTGACGTAAAATAACGTTGGTTTTATCTTTACGCTTTTAAATCCAACTGGGGTGAATTAGAATCGTTAAGAAATTAACACCTACATGAGGCACATTTTTATAATTTATATCGAGACATAAATTTCTCAGAGACTCATATATTTTAGTGTACAACTATTGTTTACCCAAATGCTCTAAATAAATAAATATACACACAAATAAATTTGTATTAAACTTTGTATATACATATTTCTAATAAAAACATGCAATATAGGGTTTTACATACTTTATTTTTAAAAATTTTATAAATAAGTAGGTAAAAGAAGTCAGGAGTAATTTAGTACACAAAGTCAGAACATAATCTAATAAGAAAAATTTGAACTGTAAAGAAATAGATAAAAATTTATTGGCTTATACATATTTATACGATATTTAAACGTATTAATACATTTTTTCATAGCATCATGCATAAGACTGGGTATGTTTCTGTGCGTGCGTTGTAATACATATTATCAAAAAAGCTTGCTACTGTAAATAAAATTCTTACAGAATTTTGGCATGAGTTTGTGACTGTATTTAAATTTATATTAATGCAAAAATAGGCTAAATTTATTATCTTTCGCACAAATAAACACCTCTTTCTCCACTCTACTCTCTTTGCTAAAATAAAATATAATATAAATATAAGTAATTTAATCATAAAAGAAGGCCTATTTACTTTATAAAAGTTGTTAAATAAGTTCACATGCTCGTGCGGTATTTTGTTCAGAAATTTTGTTCTGGGTGGTTTTGTTAAAATTAAACAAAGAAAAACATATTGAAAATAACTTTTGAGTGTCATTCTTTATTTACATAAATATTGCGTCAACTATATACTCTTGCGTCAACTATATACTCTTGCGTCAACTATATACTCTTGCGTCAACTATATACTCTTGCGTATACTAATATACTCTTGGTGATAGGAACTAGTATGGATGACGAAGCGATCTCAGACAATGAAGACCTGGAAGTAATGTCTGAAAGGGCATTGGAAAGTAAGTTCAAATTATATTTTCAACGCTGTAGATTTTAGCTAGTGCAATATCTATAAATCGGCCTCTAAGTAATAAAGAATAAATAATCAAAATTCTAAGGTGACTGTATTTAAATTTATATTAATGCAAATAATATAAATTTAAATACAAACATACAATATAGGGTTACTGCAGCCCATAAACTAAGAATCTTCCAGTCTTTCGATTATCCATTTTTGTGGTAAAAGAACGACACAGTCATGGTGCCATAACTAAATATTTAGAAAGATTTAAAAAAAAAAAAGAGATTTAGAACCATTGCAGAAATGCAAAACAGTTATTTTTAAAAGAAAATTATTTCAAAAATGCACAATTTATTTAAAATTTCAAAAATTTATAAAGGATTAGTACCTTATTGTAATATGAAACTTAAAAATGTAAATATATTTGTGGATTTCTTTAAGTTTACTCACTCGTGGTACTTTTTGTGAACATCTAAGCAAACGTTGCTAGCTGTAAATTGCTACGAGAACCTGATGATGTTTGTTTCGCAAGCGAGAAAGTTATTTCACAGTGAAAGCACATCTACAGGTGAAATTGTAGTATGTTTCAGAAGCGAGAGAGTCATTTGAGAGTGAAAGCACATCTACAGGTGACATTTTAGTATGTTTCACTAGCGGGAATGTCATATCACAGTAAAAGCACATCTACAGGTGACGTTGCAGTAAGTTTCACGACCGATATTGTTATTTCAGAGTAAAAAAGGCATTTACGTGTGACGTTGTAATATCTTTCACAAGCGAGAAAGTTTACAGAAGTAAAAAAAAACATTCACAGGTGACGTTCTAATACTGAAATTTTAAAATAAAGTTCACTTTATTATAGGTACTATACATAAGTAAGATTATACGTTGTGTAAAATGTTACTCTAAGTTTAAGTTTAAAATGTTCAAACATGTTAAATTTTAATTATAATGAAATGACGTAAATGCTGAGGAAAATGTCGCTTATGATATATTTGGATTAACAAGACATTGAGCATTGTATGATAATGCAAGTCTATAAAATAATCAGTCTGTAAAATAATCAGTCTGTAATAATCAGTCTGTAAAAAAATCTGTAAATAATTACATTAAAGTGTTTAATGTAAGTTTTCGATCTTTATAAAACACGTTAAATGACCTTACATGACATTTTTACCTTCTAATGGATACTTTTGTCTGAAGTTATTGGAAACAATGTCATCAATTTCCCCCCATATTTCATTATTCGAAAACTGAGGGGAAAAATAAACACACCTCTTCATAACTGGAACTATCGTATTTTTTTCTTATATAAAATAGGACCTTAACCCCTTCCTTCTTGCTCACGTCAAAATCACGGGGTGAGGTTTCACCTTCTATTTCTCCCGCCTGTGATATTTCCGGGCTGGGGTGTAACGCACCAAAAAAGATTAAAACAATCCATTTCATTTAATATGAATTTTTTTTATTTCTTATTTTACATACCAGATGGCAGCACCAGACTATTTATAATGTAATTGGAGATGGGTTTTTTTAAACTAGAAGTGGCAGATAAAAAAAATAAATGGAATCCTATGGAAAAAATAGACACTTTTATTACCGTTTTCTTGAAAATCATGCGATCGTTAAAGGGTTAAAGAAATTTCAGAAATTTAGAAAACAATTATTATTGATATACGATCATTCCAAACTTCGGTGTGTATGGGTCTATCCTTATTAGAACCCCCCCCCCCCCGCCCCCGAAAAATGACTTTTATAAAAAAATGGATTTCAATCAGGTTTTAATTTTTACTTCATAATTAAAGCGACACTACAGGTGCATATACCTACTCCTTACAATTCCGACTGTATCCCAATTCAGCACTTAAGATTGCATACACAGGATTCCCATTCCTCTGAACTCGGGAAGAATACTTGAATCACAAATTTCAAGTTTAGCATTGAAAGTACTTTTAAGCTAATGAGAAACAAAGCAATGCGTATAGCATATATATTAAAATATTTATTGAAATAAATATTAACACTCATCCAACAGCTCTCATTTTATCAAATACGTGAAAACAATAGCTTTAGTTCCTATTAGCAACTTCCGGTACATTTACGTGCTTTCTTATTTAATTGGCCACTATTTGGAAAGGTCTTAGTTTCTGCACTTAGAGACACCTAATCTTCCTTTAGACGACTTGTATAAAGATTCCGTGATAAATTTCTATAAAATGTCATGAAACGTGGGCTGTTATAATCTATGTGGACTGTATTCTATGTATGGATTAACGCTTATATAAGTTTTAAAACTCGTATTTGAAACGA
The DNA here is from genome assembly GCA_907164885.2 of Dolomedes plantarius. Taxonomy (NCBI): domain Eukaryota; kingdom Metazoa; phylum Arthropoda; class Arachnida; order Araneae; family Dolomedidae; genus Dolomedes; species Dolomedes plantarius. The sequence continues at coordinate 61,865,518 of OU015498.1, forward strand.
TTTTCGCATGTTTTAAAGTTTCTTTATAAATGCATTAAAATTTCCTTTTAATTTTATGCAGCAATAAGTCTTAAACACTTGTTGTTCAAATTATTGCATTACGAAAATAGCGTGAGATTTTTAATGACATCCTTCTGCATTGTAATACACCGAGGTTTTACCACTAGTTATAAAAAAATCTAATTGAAAAATGTATAACAGTATTATCAATATACATAAATATTGTTGTTAATTTTATGTGCATTTAATAAAGGTATTTGCATGCAGTTGGCCGAAAATATTCCACGTCAGCTATATAAAATCAAATATATTGATTTTAAATATATTTTGATGTTATTTACTCATCACTTTTATTTCATATATTGTGATTTAGTCCCTTGGCGTACATTTTAAAATTTTGCATCTGGTATGGCCATTATATCGCTGATCTACTGACACAAATATCCAAAATGATAAAATTTTGTGCAAAAAATGTCAATATTCCAACCGCATATCAAGCAAGGAGACAGATGATAACACAAACCTTCTACAACATCATCGACTAACTGATTCAAATTTCCTCAGGCACAGTGAAAACGCTATACCACAGTACGGTTGCCGAAATAAAAGCCAGTGTTTTCCCTTCTAGCACGATAGCTATTGTTCATTTTAGTGATCAAAATAAAATTAAAATGACACTTTAATCTGCAGCCAAACCTGGTATTTGAGAAAATAACGTGATGTCATCAATATTTTGCTTAACATGCATCATCAGATTATACTGTGTTATAAGATATCACGCAAGTTTACTTTAATGCAATGAGCAGAACAAGTATTAAGGCCTAATTCATGTTCAGTATACAGTCGGCACTTATAAAGATCATTGCTAGAATTAAATGGCATATACCATGATATAGTCGTAAAACAAAAATTTACGTTTAGTGTTATTCATAATCATGAACCAATTATAAATGATAAGCTGTAATATAAAAAATAGTTTTAAATACTCTAGGATTTCTGAAAAAAAATTATGATCGTACCTAAGCTTGTAAAATAACCATCAGAGATTTATTTGAGTATAATTAATGGTTTTCGGACTTTGATAATCCTTGCGAAACAATAAGACGATTTCAACCAATTATATCAAACTTCATCTTCCTTCGATACTCATGCGTTGCTCCACAAACACATAATTCCCAAAATCCGAAGTAGATAAACAACCTAAAATCCTGTACATAAAGTTAAAGCTTAACACGAACATGCGCCTTAAACCTCATTCCTTACGGGGTTTATCCCTACCTGTTTATGATATATGCCCAACTGCAATCAGAAAATTCGTTTTTCCCTGGAGAAAGAAGCTCTATTACTCGAAGACATGTCAGATTAAGAGATACGCTATGGCACGAGGAGTATAAGGTCAGACTGACGTCCACTATGTCTTGATTTCGAGTCTGACGTAAAGCACAGTTCAGAATTATGTTCCTTAGCTAAGGAGGCTCTGTCAGGGAGGGTCTTAAAAGGATGCATTCCTTTCTGTGGAAAGGGGATTAAGAAACGCAAAGCTGAATGTATCACTGCACTGCCTCTGGGGATTTCCAGAGGCAATGGACGTTATTCTTCTTTAAAGCATCGGGCCTCATTCGGCTGTTAGCGTTTGGATTGACTTTCTGACTCAGGTAACTCTTGATTTTCCATTTTCCTCGGAAAGGCTTAAAGCCATTCCGCTGTGGCGAGAGAAATTAAACGATATGAAATGAATGCCGGCCCAGACAAAGCAATTGGAATTGATTATAGGGCGGAAATTGATGTTCGGAAATCTTCGAATTGATTCTTCGAAGAGAAAAAGTTTTTTGTTGGCGTTGAAATGAGAGCAGGTCTTTGTTTCCTGACATGGGAAGGGTTTTGTGACTGGCTGAAGTAGAAATAATGGATATAGAGTTGTTCGAAAGAGATAAGTCTGGCGAGGCTCAATACCTTAATTAATGCTGTTTAAATGAGCATTACTAATTAAAGTATGGGAAACGAATATAGTTGTTTTTAATTAGAAAATACCTTTCAACGTAGTAATAAGTTAAAAATGTTCTTCAATTACTTTCGGACAATTTTACTATTCTATTAAAAATTAGTCTCTTTCATGAAAAGTTTAAATCATACCGATTTTCTAAAAGTCCTTTTAAAATTTTTTTAAAAAGTAACAAGGTAAAATTTTACGCGTTTATTTGAAATTAATGCTCATAAAATAAAATATTTTTTACTGTAATAGTAATACTACATGAAATATTTAAAATTATAAGTTTTGAGACTTAGAAAGTTAAAAAAATAGCAATTAAATGAACTCAATATATAATATTATGTAATAAATAAACATGAAAACTTTGGAAAATTAAAGTGAATGTCTAAAGAAAGTATTTAAACCGTTTAAAAACTTTATGATCCATGTTTTAGTTTAATAATTAAACTATAAATTAACTTTAAAACTTATGCAACATTGGAATAAAAAAAGTGTGCTTATGTCTGGCATGTTTGGGTGAACTGAACCATATGTAGAATATTAAACAATACAGAGAAGGAAAACTTTTATTTATAATTGTTTTTAATGTTGATAAAGCTACAATGCGAAATATGGTAGAAAAGTTTTGTTAAAAATATCCGGACAATTACTAAGAATAATAAAAGCATCGAAATAAAGGATATTAGAAATTAGAATTTATAATAATTATTTAGCACAGTGATATAACAAAAGCTTTACTAAACAAATAAATATTTTAAAACTATTTCCCCGCATATCGTGCTCAAAGTCACATGCTTCAACCTTTAAACACTTCAAAAAGAACATGAGGTATGCAGACATTTGTTGATGCGTGAATTTATTTCCAGCTTAAAGATCTGAACTGAATAACAACGCTTAGTGTAATAAACTTGAGCTTAAAACCACTTAAGTTGTAATACGATAGAAACATTCATTTTAAAATTTCCATATAGTTTGTCAAAACTGTGTGCTGGAAGCATAATTAAAGTGCTATTAAAATTCTCGTTTTAACCTCGCGTAACAAACTTGATTAAAGTTTATGAACAAGACATATTAAAGTAAATTATGTCCCCGAAATGTACGTTTTATATGTCCTTCCTTGGGTAAAATGCCAAAAAGTAAACGCTCCCGCTAAGAAACAGGAATTGAGTGCAACGTTCTTTGTAGATATATTCCTGCACCGGGGATATTTCCTTAGAATTGTTCATAAGGCTAGGAAAAATATCATTTCCTACTAATTATATTTTGGGGGATTTTTATTGGAGTAATACCTATTTGGGTTTCATAGTACTGTAAATGCTTGAGTTCAGTTAAAGTTAAAATATAATATGTCATCAATGGAAAAAAAACTATTTACTATCAATTAGCGTAGTTAATTAATAACCGGTTACAAAAACCTTCCTCTATTCACTACAGATATGTAGCAGAAAAATGAAGAAAAAAGTCTATATTTTTGTTTCACAAATATTAAAATTTCAATTTAAAATGAAATTTTGAATTTATAATAGAATTTTTTAAATATGTTTGAACTAAGTTCAATTGTAGTTACATATTAAGCATAGTAAAGCTTTCAGGTGGTTTTGATCAAAACATTATATTTTGACAGAAAAGGAGCATTTCTAAAGAGCTCTATCACATATAGCCATGAAACTTTCTAAACTGATAAAAATTAACACAAAACTTATTTTACAGAAAATATTTATGGACTGCATATGATAAAAGTTTCAATTTGAGAACATAAACTAAAAGTTGATAAAAAATTAAAACACTTGGCTGAGTTAGAGTTTTTTTTGTACAAGTAAATTATAGTGATTTGGTTTTGAGAAAATGTAATTTAAAACTCTTTGACATGAATCAGTTACAACTTAATGAACCTGAAATGGCGTGTCCGCACTTTTTCTTGTTCTATGATACCGTATCATGCATCATGCAAACAAGATACAAAACTGCTATACGGCTCCCTGTTGTGAAGCCATTTCTTATTACTCGAATCCAGATTTTTTCTCCGATAATTTTGCTCATAACCATAGCACATCTATATACTTTGATCGACGCGCCACGGGAAGTGTCTACAGTGCTGTGTATGTATCGTTTCTCAGAATGTGCTAGTGAAAGAACGATCTGGAAGACATATTAGTAATGTTGAATAATGACTAATATTTTGAAGCATTTAACTAATATAAAACACTTTTATATTCGCCAAAAATCGATGAAGGGAATGACAATTATTTATAAATATGATATAATTAGTTAAAAAAATTATTTCTTGTTTTGCCCATTTTATTTTGAAGTACACTGAAATTTTCTATAAAATTCAACATTCTCTCTGATACAAATGGTCGTTTGTCAAAAATACTTTGTGGTTAAAAGGTTGTCATAGCATTTTTTAAAGCTAACACCCTCGTTTATCGCTGTATTAATGTAAACTTGTGCAAGAAAGAATGCTGTTCATCTATTTGTGAAAATATATTAAATTTAATCGAAATTAATCATTATTTCCCTTCCGAATTGTAATTGCTTCTAAGAACAAGCTTATCTGCTCATGCACTATTTTATCTATATATATAAAACAGTTCCGTAACTGACTGACTCACTGACATACAACGCACAGACCAAACCGCTGGACGCAAAGGGCTGAAATTTTGCATGGCGATTCTTCTTATAGTGTAGGGGTGCACTAAGAAGCATTTTTGAAAATTTCTTCTTAGATTTTTAAAATTAGATTTTTAAGCTGTTTTAGTAGCTTTTTTTAAGTTTGCATTTAAAATAATAATTTGAGGGTTATACAATTTATATAACGAGAAAGATCATAAAACTTTCTTTAAAATGAAATCTTTTTCGAATCTTTACCTCCATTTTCTGATTTTTGGTGAATTTTTAAATATTAATTTTTAGAATTTAATTTATTAAATGCTGATCACGGGATTTCTTTTTCTGGTACTTTAAATTAATTTATCGTCACGTTCATACCAACGAAATAGACAAAATAATATTTTTTTCTTGCTAATGCGGCAGACGATTGGAAATTATCCAAAAAAATATTAAAATACAGTAAAAGATATGTTCCTCAATTTGTACTATATTAACTATACTATATTCTTTAGTATGTTCTATTAGATTTAATTTGAATATTTTCTTCTACATTATTTTGTCTATAAAAATATCCCCCTTCTGATTTTTTTATAAATATATTTTTTCGTTTTTTTTTTACATCAATTGCATACATTGATAGTTGTATTTATTATAAATATATTTAAACATATTTTTGGCATTAGTTGCATACATTGACCATTGTATATAATTTGAATGTACTCCGTAGGAAGTACCGGTTTTCAGCTAGTAATACATATGGATTATGCATAAAGTTTCCAGTTTGTACTCTAAAATCCTTTTATATTAGCAAAAATATTAATAAAAATTTCCATTTAATAGTGAATGAATTTTAAAGCTTTATATGTTTTCCATAAACTTATTGACTACTTCCTTCTCAATTTCACATGTATGCTAAAATAACATACAGGCAGAGAGCAAGCTCTAAATTCCCAGGAGCACAAACATAAGCGACGATTGCATTTAAATTGCAAAAAGATGAGATTAAAACTTTGATTTCCTTGTTCCCATCACCCATCTATTCTTGCCAATGATATTTTTACCATCTTTTCCTTCGTAGTAAATTGTATTCTAAATGAAGAATCTCAACAACAAAATAAGGGTGAAAAAAAAACAAAAAACAGGTGAAAATGAAATTTACACCGGGAAAAAGTTCATTCAAAGACTTTTAAAAAGCTAGGGAAAGAGATGGTTTACATTTTAAACTACATTCCTTAAAATATTAAATTTTCAATCTTAAGCATGATCTAAAATTAAATACTTTCAATCCCATTCCACTTTGTATAAGCTTAGGCCCCGAACGCAGAAAATAGGAGAGAAGAAATAAAGAAAAAATAAAACGGGGGCTGGAGATTATTTCATTCCCGACAGTTCAAGAAATTTTAGCATTTTTAAATCCCGTTTTCTATCGGGACTCGAATCCACATTAAGAAGCGAGATTCAATTTCCTTCTTTCAGCCTCGCACGGATTCAGAGACTGGACTCATTGTCAGGCAGCTACACTAGTTGAACGAGTCACCAAGGGAGGTGGCAGCTGGTAGGGGAGGGACTGCACACACTTTCCCTCTCTTTTTCCCTCTCATCCCTTCCAATATGGAGATTTTTTTTTTCCCCGTCGAAGGAATTCCTCCGCAGAAGAAGAAATAAAGAAGAAAACAAGTGGAGAGAAAAGAAAAGGTGTGAGAGACGAAAAAGAAATTGATTTTTTTTTTATATTTTTTTCTTGCTCTCTCCTGCTAGAGAGAAGGTGACGAAATTGACCAAAAGAACTGCATGTCTTTTTTTTGTGTGTTATTTATTTATTTGCTTATCTATTCCCGCAACATACAGATGGATGTTGTATTGCAAAATAGAGCAGGGAGGTGTGCGAAGGGGGGCTCTACACTAGTCCCTCCTCGTGTCCTAGGAGACACGACAGTGCCACCAATTTCCGGCACATTGCGACAATTACCACGACCTAGACAAATGTAGAGGTCTGCCTTCCTCTCTTTTTTTCCCTTTTCTTTCATTATTATTAGTTATTTCTGATGTCGAGGAGTCTTATTTTTCCCTCACGTCTATCGTCAGCGCCCCGTTTTTCCCCCATCATTTCCTCTTAACGGAAATAAATTCTCGTTCAGTCTATTCTTTATTAAGAAACACGCGTCTTTCTCAGGGGAGCGGGTCGGGTTTTGAATTCAGAGTTGGAAAAGGAGATGGGGGGTGGTGGACCCAGATACGAACGAAATTCTATCTATTCAGATTCAGTAATGGGGAAAGGGAGGTTTGTGGGAGGATGGAATTCGGGTCCAAATACAATTTGAAGGAAGATTGTAAAAGAGAAGCGACAAAAAACAAGCCTTAAACTGCCCGAATTTAAAATAGCCTGCTTATTTCTCTACGACTAGCATACATTTCGAAGCCTCCCCGAAGAAAGAAAGAAGATGGTTCTTAGATAACTTAACACTAAAGTTGATAAATAGGGGATGATGAGCTACATTATGTTCTTTTGTTGGGAACCATTTTCTATTAGTTATCGTTACAACTGCAATTTTCGGTGGGGGATCTACATAAAGCCTTACACATCCCTCAAGAGAACACAAAAATAATAAAGGAAACAAAATACGCTAATTGAAATAGATGATAGAAGCAGAGGCCGAAGTTTTATATCGTTAGGGAGTGAGTTAGAGGGAGTTGATTTATGCTAAGCAAAAGAGGAGTTCACAGTCTGGCAAAGCTAAACTGAGCCTGAATGCACAAGAAATTTGCTAAAATAAATTAAGATGAGCAAATGTTACGAACAAATTATAATGTTTCGGTGCCCTTCTCCGTCAATGAATCAGTTATCAGTAGAAAATATAGAAGGCGAGAACTCCATGTTATAGTACTAAGCTTGTTGGAAACGCTCACCTTATTGTTAACCTATGGAGAAAAAGTGTCTACAATTGACAGCTACATTAATGCTGATAATCCAATCAAAATGATATTTTCAGATAGCCTGAACTTCTCTGCACTTTGCAACAGGATTTATTTTATAAATTTCGTCCACCAAAGGAATTTATGAGCGTTAAAAACACACTATACCATATTTTTTTTCTTGAATAATTTAAATTAAAAATATTATTTGCATTAAAAAAACGAAAAATGCCTAAGGTGTAAATTTTTTTTCTCTATTACAGAGTGAAATTTTTTAAAAATATCTTTAAATCCGCAATAAGTCGGCAATTCTTCGACACAATTTTTCTCCATGGGTTAACATTCAGGTGAGCGAATCCAATAGGGTTAGTACATAACAGCCTTAAACACTTCCCTCTAGAGTTTTAAGATGTCTGTTGTGGATTCCATGTAAATTCAAAATTTAGCTAGACTTTTTTTATTTTGTAAGATGTTCTTATAATTGTATACATAAGTGCGGCAGTAAATACACCACTTGATTTGTTAATAATAATTGTAGTTTTAATTTTACAAAACAACTCCTTCCATTAATATTTCATTTTAATTTCTTACCATAGAAATCACTAAGCCAACCCCGTAGATACTTTACAAACTATTTTGTATAATACATTAACGCACTAAATATATATATTGTCGAAAGTGTTTGTGAATTCCTTTATAAATTTCATTTTATATTAAAATTACTGAATCCTAATATTTCTTTTCTGAATTCACATGAACGATGACTTAGATATTTGTGTAAACAGTTATTTATATGTCAAGTACAGTTCAAAGCGATAATGTATTTTGCTAGAGAAAAGGATTGCATGTATCCCTATTACTTCACTGGATAGATAATAGATCTAGAAAATAAAATAATAAAAATAATAATAATAATAATAAAGCAATGATTTTAAGCGGTCATTAGAATTTCAATGTACGTAGATACATGTGGTTATTCATATTTACGTAGACATTGCTTTCAAAAACAGATGAATACAGTTCAGATACAGATGAACAGATGAATACAGTAACTATAAGTTAGTTAGTATTTGTGTAAACTGTTATATATATGTCGAGTACAGTTCAAAGTGATAACATATTTTGTTAGAAGAAAGGATTTCCAGTAAACTCTATTACTTCTTTGGATAGATAAAATATCCATAATATAAAATAATAAAAATAATAATAATAAAGCAATGATTATAAGTGGTCATTAGAATTTCAACGTACGTAGATACATGGGGTTATTCATAGTTACGTAGACATTGCTTTCAAAAACAGATGAATACAGTTCAAATACAGATGAACAGAGGAATACAGTAATTATAAGTTAGTATTTGTGTAAAATGTTATTTATATGTCAAGTACAGTTCAAAGTGACAACGTATTTTGTTATAAGAAAGGATTGAATGTATCCTCTATTACTTCTTTGGACAGATAATAGATCCAGAAATAATAATAATAATAATAATAATAATGTAATGATTTTAAGCTGTCATTAGAATTTCAACATACGTAGACACATGTGGTTATTCATAGTTACGCAGACATTGCTTTCAAAAACAGATGAATACAGTTAACGAAAGTAAAGAGAACTTATGTAACTAAGAAATCATTTATATTTATTATCGATTAAAATTTATTAAAGGAAAACAAGCAAGAGTGGGCTGAGTAGGATCTTATTGTTTTACACGTATGCCAATAAAAACTTAAGGAGAAAGAATATTTTTCTTTTATAACAAGAAAACAATACCTTATTGTATTCTTGGTATTGTATGGTATTATTGGATTGTATGTATCCTCTATTATTTCTTTGGATAGATAAAATATCCAGAAAATAATAATAATAATAATAATAATAATAATAATGCAATGATTTTAAGCGGTCATTAGAGTTTCAACGTACCTAGACACATGTGGTTATTCATAGTTACGCAGACAATGCTTTCAAAAACAGATGAATACAGTTAATGAAAATAAAGAGAACTTATGTAACTAGGAATTCACTTAGATTTATTATCGATTAAAATTTATTGAAGGAATACAAGCAAGGGTGGACTCAGTAGGACCTTATTATTTTACTCATATGCCAATAAAAACTTAAGGAGAAAGAATATTTTTCTTTTATACCAAGAAAACAATACCTTATTTCCTATAATCCCACCGCGGCATCAAAAAAAAAAATGCTTACCAGAAAACAAAAACTATGAACCTAAAATACGCATCTTTCTTTTCACTTCACTTCCTTTCCCCAGATTTTATTCCACGAAACTTCAAAACAAATAACCTAAAGTTATTTTAAACTTTTCCATGCGAACTCTATTTTCACACTGTGGCCTATGTATGCGATATTTTTAAGGTATTTACCAGATTCGAGATCCCCCCGATCCCCTCCCTCCTCCCCCTCCCCCCCCCCCCGCGTAAAACGAAAACAAAACGACGAAACAGAATAACCAAGAAGTTTCAAGCTGAGCGTGAAAACGAACTGTCCTTCCAGCAGTGTTTGATGTACGACCCTCGCAAGGAACACGTCATGGAGCTATAACTCTACACCGGCGACGGACTTGTTTTTTATAGTTTATTTTTATGACACGCAGAGCATAGCATCATTTCTTGCCCCCTCCCTTTACGATTTTATTATTTCACAGTAAAAAGACCTCGTTGTACGTGAGGTAAATTGTTTCGAGGCATAGGAGCAAGTGGGGTAGGAGAGCTCAAAAATTATTTCAAGACTTTTAAAATTTTTTTTCTTTCCCTCTTTTCCTTTTATCATTTTGAGGGGAAGTGTTTTGAGGAAACGGACAAACGTGACGAGGGTTCCGGAGATATATTTACTCACCCTATTTTTTAAGTCCCAAACTTGTTTGTATGAGGAAAATCTGTGCTTTGAATACTCCGACCATAAATAAGAACCAGGGGGTTTGGGTCAGGGAAGTTGAAGAAATAAACCCGATTTTGTATATCCCGTTTTCCTTTAATTTTTAAACTGACGTTGATGCACGCTGGGAGTATGTTGTAATGTGATTAGGAGCATGAGGAACGAAGTATGTAAGGTCTACCTAAGGATCGATTGACAATAATCGATCATTGTATTTGCATAAATCCAAAGAAGCTACAAAAAGAAAATGCTAACTTCAGCATAAACCATTACTATAAATACCGCATAGCGAGAATGTGAAAAAGACTGGTTTGTTTGGAGCTGTTTATGCGAGTTCCCTTCGCTCACTATGGGCACTCTATATCTGTAGACCGTAAAAGCCTTCTATGACGTCATAGAGGGTAGGAGAAGATACGAGCATCCAAGATGCCGATCAGGTTGCACCACGTGGCACCAGGGGATGGTATTGGTTCACCCATACGGTGTCTCTGTTGAAAACAGCGTATGGTTCTCGTGGTTGAAGTGAGAATGTCTTCATTGATATGTACCCCTCACTGGCATATAACAGCACATAATCTGTAAAATCTTATCATACATCTAAGGAAATACGCGGAATTATAGCGACAATGAAAAGCAATATGCATAACGTATGTTGACTTTCAGTTCATGAGATTAAGAACTGTAAACGAGCAGTCAAATTGTCATAATGTCCAGGCTTTGATTTCAGGATAAAACTGACACACCTATTAGAACGGAGCCAGAGATGTGATGTTAGTAGTAAGAACCAAGATAACTTCCAAGTTTCTCTAATTTCAAGAAGTCATGTATAGGAGGACAAAACGAAATTTTGATCACAAAGTAATCGATATTTCAATCATTTTATCATATTATATTATACGCTGTAGGGACTACCCCTGGCCACTTACGGTAATGCAACTCCATAGGTCAATCACTCCCATTTCAACTTATTCATTTTGGGGGGCGTAGGTAAGCAGTAATGAAATATTAGTAAGAAAATTAAATTTCATATAAAAATCTGAGCTAGACAGAAAATCTGATAGATCTGAGCTATTTAATATATATATATATATATATATATATATATATATATATATATATAGAGAGAGAGAGAGAGAGAGAGAGGGGGGAAGGAAAGATAACGTTTTCAGTGAGAAAAAAAATGCTTTATGATGTCATAACATAAGTTTCAGAATATTAAAACAAACATAAATTACCTAAGCAAAAGTGATGAACTTTAAAAGGCACAAAAAGGAGTAAATATAACTGGAAAATTCTTCACCTGTCTCAGAATTTTCGAGTATTTATAAATATCCACTCATTAATTTGCTGATATGTAGATTTCATTATTTAAGCGATAAGTTGTATATAAAATACAGTAATATAAAATACATGTTTTTATTATTTCTATTTTAAGAGGGTATCTATCTGAAAATGTTCATCATGTCACATGTAATATTTTATTCAAATATTTACAAATGTTGTAACAGCTGAACGAAGATGCTGCCTCTAAAGATAAGATTTAGGTTCCCCCAGTTTCGAATAAGCGTCAACGTTACTGCTGTAATGTATTCAGAGGATAAGCACCTTTCGTTATATTCAAATAAACAAATACCCCAATCTACCAAAATCTTGCATTGAAACATAACAGTAGTGTTTCTGTGTCAGTATTGAAGACCCCATTGAAGACCAAGTTTATATATTATCCAATTATTTCTTTTGCAATCAATATCTATTTGTACAGTCCACACCATGTCATAGTTGAATGCTAAAGGCAATTTGTCAAAGAGCACCGGATATATGATTTATATCTATGCGTGATGACTTATAACTTAATATTTTCTGTTAAACTATACCTAACTAAGAAATGGAGTAAAATCCATAAAAACTATGAATTAAAATAAACATGAATTGAATAAGTGGGGAAGATAGTCTTTCAGAATTCCATTATGAGCAGTGGTTTGGTTTGGTTTGATTTGGCTAAGGTCAATTTTTGCTACTAGAGGGCTAATTAGACCGGGACCTACTGCTTAAAGCCGATTCCGAACGGCTACAAACGTCCATGCCAAGCGTGGGATTCGAACCCACAGACCGAATGCCAGCGCTCTAGCCATTCGGCCACCGTCCGGCTATGAGCAGTGGAACAGAGGATTTAGGTAGGCATAATAAATAGATTGCAAAATACATTCTGTATATTTTTAGACTATCAAGACAAAGGTTTAAATCAAAAATTCGTATAAAATCTAAAAAAAAAAGGAATTTACCGTGCAAGAATGCGAAATATACTAGCTTCGATCGGTGCAATGCGACAACAGGTTAAAAAAATATTCCTTATGCCTTTTCTATATTTTGAACTGTTTTCCTTCTTTTAAAATAAATATTAAATACTGTTCTTTAAATGCTTCTATATAACTGATAAAACTTTTATTATTTTTTAAGTGAGACATGCCAAATTATTGTAAGGTATAATTTATAAAACTACATCAATTTTTATTATAAAGCATTATATATATATTAATAGAGAAACAATTCTAAGCTCATTTTTTTGTGTTCAATCGTTTTAGCCATAAGCGTATAACAACTTACTAAAAGCAAAATAAATGCATCTCATGTTATATATCACCATCCGGTTTGGAATTATGTTGCTGCTAGTTTCTTAAGGGAAACATCTATTTCTTTTAGTACATTATAACTCACTATACAGCCAATATTTCAAACTTACGACTATGATTAAATAAATATATGATCTAGGGAAATAAATCAGAAAATTCCAAAATAAAACCCAATCCACTTAATCCTAACATTATTTTCTAGCTCGCAATGCATTCTTTTTTTTTATCTTTCATTCAGCTAACTGTAACCGAACTTTTCTACAAACGTCCAAGCCATTAACACTGGAAACCCATAAAACTATTCATTAATGCATCCTTCTAAAATTAGCTAACTGTTGAGGATCCCCGAAAAGGCATCCGCCCAGTCGTGAGTTCTAGGCCACCTGCGCCCCTTTCCTTTTGATTGATAATGCAGCACCCGATCCTTAAATTGATGCGGATCACTAGTTAAATACACAGCAGGTGGCAACACTAGTTGGTTGCTTACCCTTGTGGGGCCCAAGAACGGTTTTAGGCCTAATTGTCTTAAAACTTGTTACGGTGAAAAATGTGATTGGGGATACAATATATATCGTCTCCTGACTTCATTTACGGCAGAAATAAAGAAATTGGAACGGAAAGAAGATTTCTGCAGTAAAAAAGTATCATCGAGTATTATATCCAAGTATCATCGAGCACGAAAATAGTGGAACTTAGGGAAATTAGATTAGATTAGTGATTCCCAAACTTTTTCCGTTTCAGAAGCCCTTAGATATCGAAAAGTGTTATTAAAAATATACTTGATATTATTTTGAATTTGTAAGTTGTACCTATAAATGAATGGTATGTTACGGTGAAAAATGTGATTGGGGATACAATATATATCGCCTCCTGACTTCATTTGCTGCAGAAATAAAGAAATTGGAACGAAGATTTCCGCAGTAAATAGGTATTATATACAAGTATCATCGAGCACGAAAATAGTGGCACTTAGGAAAATTAGATTAGATTAGTGATTCCCAAACTTTTTTCCGTTTCAGAAGCCCTTTGATATCGGAAAAGTGTTATTAAAAATATATTTGCTATTATTTTGAATTTGTAAACCTATAAATGAATGGTATGGGATTAATAGAGGAAACTATAAACATTAAAAACTCAATTACTGTCAATTCATGGCAGAGTGTTGTTATGTTAAGACTGCTGTGTACTAACCCTAATGGATTCGGTCCTCTCAGTGTTAACCTATGGAGAAAATGTGCCCAAAGATTGCCAACTTCGATTTAGAGATTAATTTTAAACGTTGTAATTCGTAATGGAGAAAAAATTTTACACCTTGGGTCATTTTTCGTTTTTTTTAATACAGATAATATTTTAAAAAAGAAATTAAATAATTCGGAGAAAAATCTGATATAGTGTGTTGTAAATGCTCTTAATTTCTTTTGGTGGACAAAATTTATAACATGAATCCTATTGCAAGGTGCAGAAAAGTTCAGGCTATCTGAAAATACCATTTTTATTGAATTATCTGCATTTATGTAGCTGTGATTACTAGACGAAATTTCTCCATAGGTTAACATTGAGGTGAACGAATCCAATAGGTTTAGTACACAACAGATTTAATAAGCAATATAGTTGTTTTTATTTCGACACTATAAGCTGTATCTATGAGTGCATGAGACAATAAACAGGAGTAAATTGTAAAATATCGGTGTACATAAGTTCAGTAATAAGGCATCCTCCTGTGTGAAATGTAAAATTGTTATCTTCAACGCCCTCTAGCGAGGAGCGCTAAAGTTAGTCAGTTTTTGATTGTCGTTCGAATGGCACTGACCTATCGTGCGTCTGTTAAGCCATAATTTTCGTATTCGTTCTGTATTGTCAAAATAAATTCAGTATCGATCTGATTAAAGATTTCAAAATACCAGTCTATTCACTTTGTTTGAACCAGCGCACATGAAATCGACGGAAGAAAATACAACATAAATTTACGGTCGAAAACTAATTCAAGTTAAATTTGAATCAGCATGAAAAGCCGCATTGGTATTGAGAAATTTCCAGTTTTCACTATTTTTAACAGTATTGGTTTCCTTCCAAACAATCTGGTGTGTACCTTTGTAATAGAGTGTCATATTGCTTTACCAAAAGTAGCTAAAAAATTTATCGCAGTATATTTCTAACACTAGAAATAGATAGTTGATGGTATAGGAACACAAATAGACAGGCAGACAGTTAAACAGAAAATTGCACAAATAGATATAAAAGTGGACATAGTATATATACAGGCGAAAAAATCGAATATGTGAAATAGCCACATTTAAATTCAAATCTTGCATTATATTATCCCAAAATACAAATTACAAGTTGTGGTTAAGTAAATAATACATGTATTTGCAAGCAAATTAAATATAATGTCACATAAAAATAGATAAATAGTTATAATACATAAATAAGTAGACTAGCCATAGATATAGATAAACATATCTATGGCTACATATCTATTGCTACATAGATAAAAATAATTATTATTGGTATGAAAGCAGATATGAGTAAATAGTAAGGTAGACAGATAAATAAACTGCTGTATTTAGACTTAGACAAATTTGCACATAAATAAATGCATGATGTTGGCAGATACAAAATAAATAGATGCCTGAAGACAGGTTTTGAGAAAGAAACATTTATTAATAGATAGTTTTGATAAATGAAAGACGATCTGTTTACATCTAGACCTTTAGTTATGCCAATGATAAAATGTGAAAGAAGATAACAAGAAAAAAAAAGTTTAATACGCAGCAGTGAGCACGTAAAATATATATTTTTCCTATTTGCTATATTTTCGATTAGCATATTATTTTGAGAATGAATATATTACACATAATTATTCAAAGAATTTATTGAAATTTGAAATCTTAAAATTATATTTTGTATATTTAAATATATTTTAGCTTCCTTTGATTCAGTTTGCCAAAAAATGTCTAATTACTTTTTA
Source organism: Dolomedes plantarius (assembly GCA_907164885.2). Classification (NCBI taxonomy): domain Eukaryota; kingdom Metazoa; phylum Arthropoda; class Arachnida; order Araneae; family Dolomedidae; genus Dolomedes; species Dolomedes plantarius. The sequence goes on from OU015498.1 coordinate 61,881,528, forward strand.
CTATGCTACAACAGTTAGTACACAGTAATATTAAACATGACATAGAATGTACAAATTATAAAATTCTTCCCTTCCTTGAAGTAGTTATTAAATTTCATTTACCACACGCGAGAAATTCCTACCATAGTGTAGTTTTCATGGCGAAGTATTCCGTATAGCATACCAAGGAGCCCATAGAAATCTTAACATGTTTCTCAATTTCAAATGCAAGAATTTCACTTTACATAAAATTGCAGTTTCAAGGTTTTACTTTAAATAATACGATGTGAATGCGGTACAAGCTATGACATTGGATTGTAGTATGTGAAATATTACGAAGTTGATGGACCGAGGGTTATAGGTTTGTTTGGGGTTTAATGCTTTTAGACAAGGAGGAAATTTTGAGAAATTTTTAAGGGTATAATAATTTCTCGAGTCACCCTTCGTTGCTCCTCCCATGAGGGCGTATTCTGTACATCTTATTATCTTCAAGAACACTAAATTTTGTGTCGCCTTTGGGATAGGACACAGCTCAATTTGTTGTGGTCTGAGTAACTGCTCTTTGACTGTCATCAAAGAGTATTTTTTGAAATTTCACGTCCAAATTTGCTACCCTTTGAATACTTACTGTCTTTGCCTTGCTTTTAAAAATATAACAAGAAAAAACCATTGTCCAAGACTGATTTGTACGACTGATTGAGATGATTTATTTATTATAGATATACGTATGAATTTTAACATTGAGGCGGGAACATAATAATTCTGTTTACTATCGTGCATCACAGCTCTAATTTCATACTTTATTAGATACACAACAGAAATGGCATACTCAAAAAACTCTGCCGTTACTTTAACTTAAAAAAACATTAAGATATCTTAGAATATTTTATGAAGTGTATAACAGCTCAAATTAATTGAAAACTGAACGGAATTAAATAGTTTAGAAATGTCACTTTACAATGAATCACATTTCGAAGTATAGAAAGATTGATATTATCAGAGTATTGATCTCATACGTTCGTGAAACCTCACAATGCGACGTTTGTCTGCAGCTGAATGAGAGACATTATCGATACTCTAGAGAACAAGTTTATTTGAAGATGCATTGACATCTATAATAGATCTGGGAATATTTCACAAGCACGCTAATTATGCTTTTGTTAAGTATAAATTCATATGTGTTTCTTCCTCAATGCATAAGTAGCGAGTCAAATAAATTATTGGAGAATTTAAGGTTTAAATTAAGAAAAAAAATATTCAGTTTTCTCCTATTAGAATTCTTATGTTTATCTCTCTCTCTCTCTCTCTCTCTCTCTCTCTCTATATATATATATATATATATATATATATATATATATATATATATATATATATAAATATATATATATATATATACACACATACACACACACGGACGCGGTGGCCAAGTTGGTAAGAACAGCGGGCCGGTGATCTGAAAGTCCCTAGTTCGTTGCTCGTCTCTGCAAATCCACCGCCGTGATCAATAATGGTGGCCGGGGCACGTAAAATAGGTCGTGGCTGCAATGTCCTCCAAGTTCTAAAATTTACCTCTGAAGGTGCGAGGTCAAGTGTTCCGGTCTCGTCACTTGACTCGGTTCAAAATTACGGGACCGGTAATTTAACCAAGTCGGTGTCCGACACTTGTGGTGGTAATTCAAAACAGATACCGCCCCTTTCAGCCCAACAGCCTATTAGGACCTGGGGAATTGGAACCTCCAACCAGGGGGCATTAACCACAACAACATATATATATATATATATATATATATATATGTTGTTGTTGTCCATGTATAACATTTATATATATATGTAAATGTTATGTATATATCCTGCCACACTCTCACGTTGTTATCCTACATTTTTTTCTCCTTTATCAAACCACTACTTTCTAACTATATATATACTGTCCCATAAATGTGTTAAGATGTACCTTGCACAGTTAACATAAATATCTCATTTAAAAATATCGATACGTTTGTTTCTTTCTCGGTTACAACAATTTGCTGTCCAAAATAACATTTAATTATTTTATCTTATATTTATATAATACTAAATATTTTAATTGATCACTTTAGTCAAAATTTAGTTTTCATATAAAAATCTTTCCCGAAGTAAGCAAATTACTAGGTAAAACACAGCGTAACACTTGCGCAAATGGGAAACGATGAACCCTTTCCTCTGATTTAAACTTATATAACTGGCTGTTATGATTGATAATATAGGTACCAAAAAAGAGAATCCGAGTTCGTCTAAAATAGCCTTCCTTTAAAAAAAGAGAAGAAAATGTTTTTAGTTAATCATAAAAAAATGAAAATTTCTTGTACAGATATAAGTTTCGTAATCCAACTTTTAAATACCCATTTCAAAAATATTCATTAGACAGACTTCATATTTTCTTTATATCAAGATAAAACTCTAAGTGTTGTTTATTGGAACTACAATGCATTAACTCGATACTACTAGTATTATGAAAATTTAGAAGCCTGACTAGCAGCAGTCTAATCCAGAATTAAAACAAATTTACCATTTGCAAACTCTAAATTAAAAATAATGTGAATAAACAAAGGTGTTAAATAAAGCCATTTCAGAGGACTATACGTTGCCGGATTCCATCTGCATTTCTTGGACATAGAGTATTATACTCCAGAGAATGCAACAGAATGGATTCTATAACCATGGTAACGAAGACTCGTCTGCGATCGTAGTTAGCATGTAAAACCGGTTGTTCTTTAGGGTCACTGAGGTGAGATAAAACAAGGACCCAGGGGTCCACTAATGGAGGCCCCTTAATAGCTCCGTAGCCTAGCAATGGTGATAACTAGGCCCCTAAATCAGTCCCAATCTGCGGAAAGAATCGTCTTAAATTCATTGTGCTTAGGGTAAGTCTGAATAGCAGTGTAGAGATTCTGTTTGTGGAAATAATATATCTAAGAAGACATCACGTAAGATTTATACTAAGTATCTGATTATTTAAAACTTAAAATATTTCAAGAGAAGTTTAATTCAATGTAGCAAATTTATTTTAAATTATATGGTCATGTATAATTTAAAATAAATTTGGGAATTTATTTTACATCTGCTTGCCTTGTAAAATAGACTGTCTGCAATCCTTGAAGATTTAGAAATGACAGTAATATAAATGTTACGTAAGTTATGTAAAAGCGCTATGGTCATTTTTGCTACACGAGGGTTAATAAGACCGGTACCTACTGCTAAAAGCCGATTCCAAATGGCTACAAACGTCCATAAGAGTGAAACTCGAACCCACAGACTCTGGTACCGTTTAGCTAATAAGGAATGAGATCTGGGAGAAAAAAATATTCGTATCAAAACACCGTTACTAAAACTTGTAACTGATTCTCTACTCTTAGTTTTTTTCTAATCCTGAAATTATACCTATTTACAAGCAATGTCCCTACGCATTGATTTGACATAAACTGCTGTAGCAGTATATTTTTAAGCATTTAGTTATGTTTCTACATGTATAGAATTAGCTTTAAATGGAAATTTTAAAATGTTTAAGTGTCAGTACAGAGTTATTAAATGTAAGCCATCTGCGCGCAGGTATTTTATATGAATTCGTGAGTAAAAAGTTCTAAATATGATTGCAGATTATCCATATTGATACTTTACAAATTCAACTATTTCAACACAGGGTTATTATTAAACAGAGCCTCACATGTCTTATCTATTTCATTGCCTTCAGTGTGGTATTCAAAATGAATACCACAAAACATCGCAATGAGTTGAATTCCTGTGAGAGTGGGTGTTTTGGTGTAGGTTATATTTGATGCTAAAAATGGAGAATTTAGCTCCGATTCAAAAATATTGCTTCAACATCAAGCATACATGCAGCACTATATTCGATTCAGATAATCCTGAAATATCTATATGAGCAAAACTAACATGACCATGAGGATTTTATTGCTATTTAAAGTTATATTATATTATCCCTCAATGACATAGGGAAGCTAGTGCATTACATTTCAGCAACCGTCTGCTAGAACGCGGATTAGAATCATACTATCCATACCTCAGGCTTATTCTCTATCGATTGAAGTACTACCCTAACATTATGAGGAATTTAGGCAGCTTTGAGAGTGATTTTCCATGACCACCATCCTATGTTCTCCATTTTATTTTAAACTGATCACACCAGGTGTTGGCCAGCATATTGTCTTTGCAACAAACCTCAGTTTATTTAAAAACTGAATAATTTTCGTATGCTTTTAAACGATAAATTATAGTTATATTTAAAGATAGATGTCTTTATTCAGACTTTCTCACTTTCGGATTCAAAATTCAAATCGAGTATTCAGAGCCTTTTTTTATACCAAATTAGCTATCTCATGTTTGAATCAGGAATTGTTTTTTACATAAATTCCACCTCAAATTACATAAAAATATTGTTATTACTCTAAATTTGTTCTATTTCTTTCGATACACTATAAAAAATTCTTGCTTTAATTATGCTGATGTGTTGTGTAATTGTACTCAAAGATGGTTTTATAAACATAATAACAGCACTTTCAGAAGGTATTAAGGCATTTAATATCGATTGAAGCTAAATTTTTTTGGTGTCTTTTGATTTTTTTTATACAAGTCATCTAGTTCACATTTCATTTCGCAGGGCTTCGAGGTATGTGAGATCACATATAATTTACATTCTATTTCTACCTGAAAACGCGTGTCTACCATTTACGATACACGTATGCAATATAAGTTCATATATTTCATATTTCATCCAGGATCCAGCACACGAAATATTTCCTATTACTCAAAAGTGTACGGCTCCAAAAGCCTCGTCATAACAATGTTTAGGGTTTAATTAAATTACATCAACCATGCTTTATTCGCATTGAATGAATACGAACCATTCAAATTCCCTCGCATTTGCCCGTCTTAATGAGTTGCTTCAGACTAATCCATCAAAGTATTCGAGCAATTTTGAAACACCCATAGTCGAGATTGGGTAATGGCTACGAAATGCGCAAAGTCTCATGACGGTAACTCAATCTCATGATTGCACCCCCCCCCCCCACCCCACTCTTAATGCTCAGCATCTCATTTTCGCAAATTAAGTGAATCTACATACGTAATTTTTGCCGGAGTACTGCTAAATTCAGTTAAGAAAACTATTTTGTTCACGGTAGGTGCTGGATGAAAGGTTAAAAAAGGGGCTATTTTCTCAACGAGTAAATGGATATCTTGATTATTCGTCAGATTTTTGCGGAGGTAATTGGGATTCTAAGTTCTGCTGCGATAGTCATTAAAAAGATACGCATTTAGCTGTTATATTTAAGTTACCCTTGCATTTCTTCTATAATATAATTTTACAGTTTGAAACTATGTGGCATTTGTTTCAACTGTATTTAGTGGTAATTATATGAATGGGATGTTTATGCATTTTTCTACGTATATTTTATTTGCACTAAATGCAGGGTGTCCGGGGTAAAGGTATCCAAAAGTCATGACTTATTTTTACGGAACTACCCATGAGAATTTATTTTTTTTATAAATAGAAAGAACATCTCACCAAGTTTTAATATCAATCATAGATTTCTATCATAATACCATAGATTTCGATGTGTGCACCTTTTGTAGCGCGAAACACGTCTAAATGGTAATCCAGTTCTCTCCAAGGGTTTTCGTGGTATATCAGGCGTTATTAGACTTTTTTGCTTGGGGATTCATTAAATCTGCTGTGTAAAAATTAAAATTCAAACTGTGGATGAGTTGAAGAAGCGTATCATTCAAGCAATTCATGTAATAACTCCTGATATGCTACAAAACACTTGGAGAGAATTGGATTACATTTTAGACGTTTGTCGTGCTACAAAAGGTGCACACATCGAATTCTATGATACTGTGATCGAAATCTATGATTGATATCAAAACTTTGTGAGATGTTCTTTCTATTTAAATAATTTTTTTTAAGATTCTAATGGGTAGTTCCATAAAAATAAGTCATGACTTTTGGATACATTTAGTCCGGACACCCTGTATTATTATTGTTTAAGTGTGGGTTGGCTCAAGGTAGGAATATATTTGGGTAAAGAAATGAAATTCTATACTAATTTTTGATAAACTATTTTCAATATGCTGTTTTCAATATTTTCAGAGGTATACACTGTAGTGGCACAAACTCTAAAAACGATGGATAAATTTGCCCTTTATGGAAAGGGGAGAAAGGGCTCTGTAGTTTTAGGCCGAAATGTTTCCGAACGATTGTTATATCTGGCTACAAGAAATTGAAAAATTCTGGTTATTAGAGTTTGAACACCCACTTCTGCAATACGTAGATAATAACGCTGCAGAATTTTTAACATACCTGGGTTTGATCCAGACGCATTGCGTCCCATTTACTCTGCAATAAATAAATCTATATATTTAAGTTGCTGAGCCGACTTTTTGGGCAGTCCGTGAGAGAAAACTACTGCATCAATTTACTTCATATTAGTCTTAAACGAAAGATTGTAATCTGTAGATTTGTTAAAGTTGGTTTTTGTAACCGCAGTTTCGATTAATTAGTGATAATTTAGAATTAAAAAATTGATTTCTGCGCATGCTCAAAGGCATGTTTAAATCTGTCTTTAGAAACTCACTGTTTCTGCGCATGCTCAGTGACACGATTTAATGATAAACACGGTTGTTCCGTGGAGTCTCTCTAGATCTCTCTCTGCCATTCTTATTTTATAATTATGTTTGTGAAATATAAGATTAAACCTCACGGAAATGGTTTTATTTCGCACTGTTTAACTAGCGATAATTTACAATTAAAAAAATTGCTTTCTACGCATGCTTAGTGACATTTTTAAATCTGGCTTTAGATACTCACTAATCACGAGTCCACTAAAACACATTAAATTCTTTTTGTTCATTATTATGAATTTCAACATTTGGCAATGATGTGGTGAGTATAATTTGCGTATTAGTATACATTTATTTACTAACTAGGCGTCATGTTTTGACGGGTATCAACTGGTATATAAATAAATTTTCTATATCACAAAATATTTCCTAGAGGCACTTCCTCAGTTGTTTGCAATTGTCTCCGACTAACAGGGCATGCTCTTAAACATTTTGTCATCTTCAAGCTCTGTAAATTTTGTAACCCGATGCGTGATAAACGATGGTTCTATCTGAAGTGGAATGGATGACTGCGCTTTATCAGTCACGAGTAAAATATCAGAGAAATTAAACTTTCGAAATTCCTCTCCATACAGTATAATTATCAGCTATGCCTTAGTGAGGTGACCATAAGGAGGGCGAAACCTATGTTCAAGACTGTCTGGTACGCTGATGTACTATCTCTCGTTTGGTACATAGATTTTAGATAGAGGTTTATCGCAACTGACAACTAACACTGAGTTTTGAAACCACATTAATTTGTATCTGCATATAAATTCATTCTCACATCACGCTGGCAAAATGGGGAAGTTTAATTTTGAATGTGTAATTGTCATGTTTTTGTTATCTATGAGAACCAAAGACACATTACGTTGAATGGCAGATTTTTATTTTTTCAGTTGTTGGTTAATGGGGCAGAAATAATTTTTAGTTAATATTTGTCCTGTGTTTGCCTAATAGCCCATTCATATTCTTTTCAACTGCTGGATGCAATTGTAATACCTAATGCCTATACACCACACTTGGCTGTCTGGTGATAAAATGAGATTTTATTTCCTATTCTCACTTATAAACGTATACATGGACATACGGTGTTATTACAAGGTTTTTATGTAGATATCTTTGAAAACGTCGCTACAAATTATTTGAATTCCTTTAATACCTATCTTTATGTATGTAAGATAATAACTACTCTTAAAAGACAATAGCTTTTCGCGTAGAGAACATAAGTTTTAAAGAGAAATAAATGTTAAAATACTTTTAACTATAACGAAATGTATTGCTTTATTTTTGGATAAACAGGCTATTTTCATTTCAACAAATAATTTTTACCAAAATTCTTAATGGTTCAGACAATTTTACTGTATTTCAAAATTCTTTTTTCGAACAGTCTTTTGACTTTTAATCAATAACTACGTGTTTTCTCAAAAATCAATACTTTTTTCATTTTTGTTTTTCGAGTTGACATATTGATGTTCAAGGTAATAACTCCTACATTCCTTTGAAAGCTTGCTTCAAAGTCACAAAGCACGTGAAAAAAAAAAGAATAAACAGTGCGTAATAGTTTACGTTCGACTCGGAACTTTCAAAATGAAATATTGGTAAATTTTCAATAAATTTGAGCAGCGACTGTAGGTAGTTTGCTGTCAAGATAGAGTACGAAAATCCTTTTAAACAACCATTTTCGATGAGAAATAAATTATTAATATTTAAAAATAAACAGGCGGAATTTTCAAAATTATTTTAAATCCTAGATGCAATAATTCAGTTTCCCTAAAATTAATACTTGTTAGCAGTATCTTTCAAATATTTAAACACCCCTTTAATCTCTTTTGATCTAGTAAAAGGAAATCAGAAAATTTGCGTGTAGTATAAACAATATCACAACTGCATAAAGGCTACAACTTTATGGATGATAAACAGTACACTGCACTCTGGTAAATATGGCTTGGTTTTGGAATTTTGTGGTGAAATAAGGCTGTATGTTTAGCAGATAGTAAAAAACTTACATAATCATTAACAATCAAAATCTAGGGCTGTTTCTGACAATGTTGGAAAAAGCAGAAATTAGTTGTATCAAAAAATGCCCATGGTTTTTCTAATTTTCTAATATTTTTGAAATCTAAATATCGAAATATTTGAGGAATCATACCGGAGTTTTCAAGACTGATTATACAGTAATTTAATTTTTTTTAAGTTATGGGTGATCTAGAATCTGTCAAAATTATGTATTTTTCCCATTTACGTTACGGGACTATAACTTTTGCCTATTTTCTATAAATATATAGAATACCTTAAAAGAAATTTCTAATATCATTACAATTTTTAATTTTTTTTTAAATCTGAAATTTATAACCAAAATTTTAAAATGGTCCTTGCGAAATAAATTTTGAGATATTTCCTCTATTTTGTAGTTTAATTACTTAAAACTGTGTAACAATCAAATCTGTGCATAAATTATTTAATGCCTTCCGTAGTTAATTTTCGAGAAATTTTTTTCTGAATTTAATCCCGATTTTCCTCAAAATTTTGCCTTAATAAGTTATAAATCGAATTTAAAGTCGAATCGAATTTGAAGTCGAATTGTAAAATGCATGCCCAGTTTATTTGTAAACAGTACCAGGATTCTTTCTTATCAATTTCATGAATTTTGAACAAAAATTAAGTAGCATTGAACATTTAAAAATTCTTAAAACCTTGAAAAATCTGTTTTGATAAACATATTTAAAGTTTATTACTTCACTCACACTTTATAAATTACTTCGTAGAAGCTTCATAAATGATTTTTGACTTGAAACAACTATTTTGGTACTATTAATTTACAGAAATATACAATTTTTTTTTTTTACATTGACAAGATCTGCACAAATAAAGGTCCACCGTCCCTTTAAAAAATCAAGTAATTCAAAACCATCACTAGATTTACAATGTGTTTTTTAATGATTTATATGACCAAAAATATATTACAAGGGTGAAATACTTATTTAAAAAAAATAAAATTGTTCAAGAGTATCACATTGTTATGTTTTCATAACGATTTATATCCCTATCTAGGCATAAACATCGTATTAATAAAATACGTCAAATTTTATGTATAATTCTGCAGGATTGTATTATCACAAGTTATATAATGACGATTCTAACCCACACATATAGCCCCGAGGAAATTTACTCAATTTAAAAAAAAACCGTGACGTCAAGGAATTTAGAATTCTGTTTCTCAAAAATACTTCAAGAAATTCTTAAGACCACATTCCAAGCAAAACAAAAACAAAAAACTATAAATCATATTATTCCGTATAATATATATATATATATATATATATATATAGTTGGAAAACGCCTCTGACAGAGTTGCCGTTTAATCGAACTCCCGTAAACTTCCTAATGCTTAACAGTTACGCATAACAAAAGCGGCCTGACCCTTTCGTGACATCATATATAGGAGCTGTTGTACTGCTGACGCTACTTGCCCGTCGGCTCTCTGTCGTTTGTATACCCAGGAGAGCCAGACTGGTATATATCATCAGAGAGGAACGCCATTCGGCTCCGGTCAGACCCTACCTCCCCGGGGAAATCGAGCGCGGATAAGAAACTCTGGATTTCTTCAAATCGGGGAATAAGAATATCGCATAAAACGTGAATAAATCCCAACTACTGAACGCTACCAGTGAGAATTTAATTGCTACATTGTGATTTGAATTGTATGTTTAAATACTTCTTGAAGTAAATATGTTATTCAGGAAAAGATAAATATTTAACTCGATATGTATATATTTTTTTAAGGTATCGAAAAGTTCGTAAATTTTTATTGGTGTCTGACAAGTTGTTTGCACTCAACCTGTTTCCCTCTTGCATATATATATATATATATATATATATATATATATATATATATATATATGAAACGATGACTTTTTATAACCATTAAAGGAAACGCCTATTCAAACTTCTTTTATATTACCGCAATATAATAACTCCCCTCGTCTTGATTTTGACCTGGGAATAACCAAAATAATCTATTAGTTTTTCCCCTAAGGCCACGCGGTTCCAGAGTTACATAACGAAGAAAGTCTGAGAAAGTCTGACTAAATCATCACTTCATGGCGTATTAAGTCAGGTGTCAAGATCTGACCAATTAGAAGTTCAATGCACCCATACTCCGGGTGTGGGTCGAGGTCTTTCGCGCGGATTTGTCTGTTCTCATCCGTCCTATGAAGTCGCAGCTTTTTGCGCTGCTTCTTTTTGTCTTGTATATGTATTACAGCAAACTTCAGGAAATAAAAATTCGTTGAGATGAAACCGTCTCTTCTTTCCTGGCGTCGGATCTTAATTTCTCTCCAGCGTGCCTCCATCCTTTTGCGAGCCACTCATGTTGCTAAAAACAACGACGACTACCATGCTCAGACTCCTTGAATTCCCCTACCTGATGGACCATCGACTACCTAGGTTATCATCCGTTGTAAACATTACATATATATATATATATATATATATATATATGTATATATATATATATATGTATAAGCCGGGTGGCCAGAATTAAAACACCCCTACTCTAACCTTCCTCTATATCTAATTACTTAGTGTAAATACTATTTTTAGAATACTTCTGTGTAAAGACTGGAAATTTTATTTCCATATTATTCAACACATGGAGAAACGGTTAAAACGAAAAAAAAATTAGTTCCAAAAATCACAGATAGATGGCGCAGTTATACTGGACATATGGCGAAAAGACACAAAAACACATTTTATTTGAACGTTCTAAACATTCATTTGACATGGACCTGATCGACGCAGGGAATGCTGCTCAATATGGTTCTCTTCTTGAAGATGAAAAAACTTCAGTCTGTGGACTGCGGTTCGTAACTGTTCGACTGAAATGCTTCTCACATGCAGAGTGATTTCGTCTTTCAAGCCTGCCAAGGTTACCAGACTTCTTGGATAAGCAAGATTTTTTAAGTGTCACCGCAGCCAAAAATCATACGGATTAAGATCCGGAGAACTAGATGGCCAGGTTGTATGAAAGGCACGACTGATTATTTTGTCATTTGTGAAATGTTGCTGGACAAACTGCTGTACACAGAGCCCAATGTATGGAGGCTCTCCATCTTGCACAAAAGTAATTGAGTCAGGACTTGCAACTGTTGCAAATTGGTCACAACAAAAGTTTCGAGCATCCTTTGGTACCTGTTGGTTGTCGCGGGGAAAGTCACAGGTTGATTGCGAGTAGCCTCTTCGAAAAAGAAAGGTCCAAGAGAATTAATGTGGCTGGGAATCCACGCCAGACTGTAACTTTCAATGAGTGAAGTAGAATGTCTTGGAAGGTACTGGGATTTTCCGTTTCCCAAATGAAACAGTTATGGGCTTATGGGCTCCTTTACTTTTTTAAAATTTTCCATAACGTTAATAGAAATTTAAAAAGAAAAATGTCATTTTTTTATTATTATTATTATTATTTTTGTCTTTTTTCATATATTCTGTAGTACAGCACCACCTATCGGTGTTTCTGAAACTAAATGTTTTTCTCACCTAATCCATTTCCCCGTGTCTTGAGTAACATGTGTACAAAATTTGAAGCCTTTACACTGAGTATTTCGACATACAGGGAGGTCAAACTAGGGGTGTTTTAATTCTGGTCACCCGTTACATATACATACATACATATATATATATATATATATATATATATATATAGATATATAAATGTTAAGAATTGATTAGAAAATAATAGTAACTAAGCAATTTACAGGGAGGCCTCAGAATAATCAAATTTAACATTAAAATCATTGGCAAAACGCGTTGGGAAAAAGGGATTTCCCCGTCTAGAATAGATGACCTCGATTCGCGAAACTAAATTGAAGTTCCATCGAGGGAATCTATTTTAGACGTACAGGGTTTGGCACGAAAATTAATGCTTGCGTAAACAAAAGATGATTCTAGAAAGTCCATGTGGTGCTTTGAGCATGCGTGGTAAAGGGAGACGCGCTGATGAGAACATAGAATTACGCAGATTAAATTGGGAGCTCGTTGTTTGCGGGCGTTTCGCTTAGCGCCGCGGCGATTTTTTGAAAATGGCGAGCGCTAAGATGTGCACTTGAATCAGTGGTCGTAATAGATGGAACAATAAACCTGATTTACTTGGACTTATAACGTGTTCTTCCTGTTTTTTGACTACATTACTTAGGATTTCAAGGAGTTTACATGATTTCGGTGCCACGAAATGAATTTAGTAAGCGTGCGTAAATCAAGCCCGTTTCATATGCGGTTCATGTAACGGGGATTTCGCCTGCTTTCACATAAACGTAACAACAGATTTTGAGAGCAATAGAAAATGAATGCTGCAAAGAGAGAACACAATTTTTAATTTGATGAGGAAGTGAGAAATGAATATGTTAATGCATTCACATTGTGTAAATTTGTTTGGATAACAAGTTTTTAATATTTTCAAAAATAACTTACTGGTAATATGAAACGGATTGTATGACTTCTGAGGTAGTTTTCTCTAAAAATTAAAAGGTTCGTCATATTTTAAATAAATTTTATGAAAAACAGATTGGTTAAAGTTCGAAATATTCTTAAAAAGCCTTATACCAAAGAAACAGCTATAAATCAATATATAATTTGTTAACATTTGTTTGAATTTGTTTGTATAAAATCTCTTTCGTCCATTCTTAGTATATACTATAACATATTGCTTTCAAAAATAAGACTAATAAGTCATCTTTTGATTATAATAATAACATGGTTATTAATTATATTATTTATAATAGTATATTTTTTTTCATCACTGAAACATACAATTTTTATAAGATCAATAAACAGACTGTAGTACGTAAAGCATAAAATTTTAATTAAAATACTTATTGTTGAGAAGTATTTAAACTGAGATTTTATAATTTATGGCGACAGAGTCTGTTTAATTATCTTTAAATTAATTTATATAGACCTTTATTTATCGAGTTTGTTAAATTTATTTTCAATTAATTTATATAGACATTTATTTATCGAGTTTGTTAAATTGCTTTAAAATTAATTTATATCTATATATTTAAGTTGCTAAGCCGACTTTGGGCAGAGTGAAAACTACGGCATCAATTTACTTCATTTTGGTCTTAAACGAAAGATTGAAATCTGTAGATTTGTCAAAGTTGGTTTTTGTAACCGAAATTCCTATTAATTAGCGAAAATTTACATTTAAAAATTGATTTCTGCGCATGCTCAGTGGCATGTTTAAAACTGGCTTTAGAAACTCACTGTTTCTGCGCATGCTGAGTGACAAGTTATAAGGATAAACACGTTTATTCAGAGGAGTCTCTCTAGATCTCTCTCTGCCATTTTTATTTTTATGAGAATTATGTTTGTGAAATATAAGACTAAACATGATGGAAATTATTTATTTCGCGCTTTAATTAACGATAATTTACAATTAAAAAATTGGTTTCTGCGCATGCTCAGTGACATTTTTAAATCTGGCTCTAGATATTCACTAAGCACGAGGCTGCAGGAGGAAGCAGATTAATTTGTTTCTGTGCATTATTATGATTTTCAACATTTGGCAATGATGTGTTGAGTATAATTTGTGTATTAGTGCATTTATTTACTATCTAGTCGTCATTTCTTGACGGGTGCCAACTAGTAGATATTTAAAAAACAAAAATAATTGTTTCTTTACCTTCGCCTACAAAGTTATCTTAAAAGCATATTTTCCGCTTGAAATGTCAAAAAAAAAATAGAATCCTGATACAAATAAAACCATAAGAATGAAATTTATCTCATGGCAATATAATTAATCCATATAGAAAATTTATAGATACTCTTATACTTCATAATACAAATATCTCTTCTTACTCAAAACTACTTTTTTCTTCTCGTTATTTCTCAATATCCAGATTTTAAGTCAGTTTCGTGGATTGAATTTCATGCTCAGCCGGAACGTTATGAAAAAAAGGGGAAAGAAAATTCCCTTCTTTAATACATGTTTTCCCTTTTCTCTCTTTTTCTGCAACTGTTGCTTTGGATAGGATAAGGAAAAATGGTGGCTCTAATGGTTCCTCCTTTTATGGTTAGGCCTTTAAATTTAATGGTGCGTGATAAAAGTTCAATCATGATGTCCACCAAGGTCATTAAAGACGCGGTCCGAAGGATTAGAATGGGCCGGACTTCCACGTGAGCTCGTTTTTATGCCATTCCTGTTTTGAAGGTCCAAGAAATAGGGTATGTGGGCGAATCTTTGGGGAGAATCTAGGAAATACAGTGCTCGGAGAAAATAAACGTCTGGGGGGAAGTTTTATAGATACTGGATGTGTGTGTAGAAGTAGAGAGAAGTGATAACACTTCTTTTCTTTCTAGTACACTATCTTTTGGAAATAGACACTTTAAAAATCTAGATAATTATATACAGTCGGACCTCTATTTAACGAACCTCTATTTTGCGAACTTTTCTTAGAACCAAGAACATTTTGCGAATTTCTTCGTAAAATAACCTCCAAATAGCTAAGTGCATTCTCTATTTAACGAACTTTTTCTTGTGATCCAATGTTTTTTTTCTCTCCATATTTCTCAAAATATTTCTGAACATTTCAAACTTATGCTTTCTTTTAACACATTAACTTTCTTTTAACACATTCCGACGTGGATTACAGTTTGAAGAAAATGCGCCTGAAGGGATTTTTGGTGCATTGCAAAGATGAGAGAAGTATTATGAGAGAAAACACTTTTTCAAACAAAAAACTCAGACAAAATTAACAGACTTTATCAGTAATTAAATTTAAGGACGCATGTGGTAATGTATGCTTAAAATTACTTGTTATAATAAATGCGATAATGTCATTAAAATTCATTAATTTTAGTATAATTTTTTTAATTGAAAATACAGTGTATTCCCAAAAAAAGTTTTGTTTTATTCTTGTTTTCCTTGCACATTTCTGTTTGATGGGTAGGTTATATAAAACAAATAGACATTAATTTACAAAATAAAGGTGTGATCAATTACTTTTATTAATAATATTTAGTGTTTATGAATTTAAAATCTGTTTTGTGTAGTTTAAAGTATTTTACAAGGTAAATCTCTATTTAACGAATTTTCCATATAACGAACTTTTTTTCGGGGTTTAGCGACTTTGTTAAATAGAGGTCTGACTGTATTTTTGAAAACAAAAAAAAATTGAAATGTCCCAGAATAGAAGGAATGTTATAGAGTATATTGTGCATGTTTAATTGGGATGGAAGATTTTGATATAAAATAATATTACACCATAGATATACACATCAGATGAATGAAAGCTATTAATTATTATAACTTGATAATTCTGTGTTTGCTGTAGAAAGGGTGTTAAGTTCAAAAGGGCCTAAAATGAGTTTTCAAACCAGTCATGTTTGATAAATCAAGGGCTACTGCAGGGTACAAAAAGCTAAGTCCAATTCCCCTCCTAAATATTTTCATTCATCAGGGAAAATTTGGGGTATGTGGTAGACTATATACCTATATGCAGTAGACTATATACCTCTGTTTTGATTGCTTCTCTCTATTCCAAAATCTAATTTTCTTTTTATCAGACTTCCGGATAAAATGTATTGCAGCTGCTTTCGAATAAAAACAATGTTTTGGTCACAAGTTATGTATCTACTAGCTGAAAACCCGCACTTCGCTACGGAGTACATTCAAATTAAATACAACGGTCAATGTATGCAATTAATGAATATATATATATATATATATATATATATATATATATATATATATATATATATAATAAATATGACGATCAATGTATACAATTGATGTAAAAATAGTATATTTATAAAACAATAGTAAGGGCTATTTTTATAGACAAAATAATGTAGAAGAAAGTATTCAAATTAAATCTAATAAGACATACTAAAGAATATAGTACAATTAATATAGTACAGTTTGAGGAACATAATATCTTTTACTGTATTTTAATATTTATATATTTTTTTTGATAATGTCCAATCGTCTGCCGCATTAGCAAGAGAAAAAAATTTTTGTCAATTTATTTTGTTGTTATGCACGTCATGCAAAATTAATTTAAAGTAAAAGTAAAGAAACCACGTGATCAATATTTAATAAATTAATTTCTAAAAATTAATCTTTAAATATTCACCAAAAATCTGAAAATGGAGGAAAACATTCGGAAAAGATCTCATTTTAAAGAAATTTTTATGATCTATCTCGTGATATAAATTTTATAACCCTAAATCTATTATTTTAAATTCAAACTTTAAAAAAGTTACTAAAACAGCTTAAAAATTTAATTATAAAAAATCTAAGAAGAATTTTTCAAAAATATTTCCTGGTGCACCCCAACACTATAAGAAGAATCGTCATGCAATATTTGAGCCTTTTAGATCCAGCGGTTTGGTCTGTGCGTTGTATGTCGTCAGTGAGTCAGTCAGTTACGGAACTATTATATATATATATATATATATAGATGATAAAACCTGACAATAACATGAATTCCACTGAGTTAAAGGTTCCGTTCCTTTTTTCCCCTCTTTGGTAGCAAAATTAGTGAAACATATTTTCACCCAATTTGGCCGTACTCAACCTCTAATTTTTATGAATTTTTTCATTTTGGATCAAGATGAATAGTGATATAGAACTTCATTTTGTAAGATGCCGATGTTTTTCATTTCTCGCTTGTTTCAGGTCACTTTGTAACCGCCCTCCCACTCCCCCGATACGCTGCCAAAGCAATATTTTATTCGTTGAAAAAAGAAAAGTTGATTTTTTTTCTCTCTTCAGGCTTTGAAATTCCGTATTCTTTATCCTGTACAGTTGACACAAGGCCGAAAAGCAGATTATGGTCTCCGGTGCAATCGATCAAAACAGACCCGAGCATAATTCGCGGGGTTTTGTAGCTCAGGAGCAAAGAAGGGAAAAAATTGAAATCCCGATGTTTCCTTTTTTAAATATATATATATATATATATATACGCACGCAGACACATACAATCTAACCCGTGAAGGTATACCATATATGACATCCTTCCCTACCCAACGTGCTGAATCCGAAGTTGCCTTAAACCGCATGAGGGTGAAAACACATTTGATGAACTGCGTTTTCGACACTATTCGAAAATTCCGAATTTCGAAACGGAAGGGTAGAGGAAAGATATGAAAATGAAAGAGTCCAAAAGAGGATTTTTGAAGTTTTCAGTTTCTGCTTAAAAACAATGGATTTCTTTTCGCGCTTAGAGGAATTGCAGGCAGATATTTCCCGTTTGCTTCACTTGATACTGTACATCTGAAACTTATAAAAGGTTTCTATTTTAATAAAGTAATAAATAAAATTTTAGCACTACTCTTTAAATTATTACTCTTTCAATTATTCGGAATTCGCAAATTGTAAGATAGAACGATTTTATGTAACGTCAAGGGAGTTTTACGAGACCAAGGGAGTATAACGGTTTCAAAACACCGACCTTCTAAAGGTATATTATAAAATCGTGTTTTAGTCATAACTACAATAGATCATGAGTATCCAAAGGGGGGAAAAGTAAATTTTAAGAATTAAACTCTACAGAACAGTAGCTTAACTACAATGGTGAACATCATGGGGGATCTAATTTAACATTTTATCAAATTTTTGAGCTATAAAGGCGAAAGGTAAAATTCCTTGGCTTTAAAATACGGCTTGCTTTAATTACAGTCTTTTTCCACAAAGGATACGTTAGGTTTTAAAACAAAGACTTTACTGATATACCTTTTGATTGTAATGGTAGTAAAAATTTGGAAAAACATTTCCAAATTTTTCATCATAGATGAGTGAGTAGTGGAAAAAAAATGAGAGTGTCACCTTTTCTAAGAGTCTAAGAATATTTTTTATTCTTTCAAATATTTTATTATTGATAAGTTACATTTTATAACGATGTTAGTGATTATAGAATCCTATCCCACGTTTATAAAACTAGGAACATATACTATACGGGTTAAAGTATCCCGAAGTGAATATTATATATATATATATATATATATATATATATATATTCCATCTCCCACACTTTTCTTTTGTCACCAAGAACTTAGGATCATATCTCTAAATATATTTTCAATTTATTTATTTTTTCCAACTGTAATATTACCGCAACAATATTTATAGCAATATTATTTACAACAACATTAAACGAAAAAACCCCGTTTCCTGTTGCAAAACATTTTTTTGGAATTATAATATTTCGAAACCCATTCAGTCTTTCTATTGTAAATGATAAAAAAGATATCGATGCTCATTAAAACGACAGGTAATCAAGATTTAGACATCTTTCGATTGGTCAGGTCACATTTTATATTTTATCTGTTTATTGAGTCTGCGATTTAATCATATAGAGATTATATTCAC
Organism: Dolomedes plantarius; assembly: GCA_907164885.2. Taxonomy (NCBI): domain Eukaryota; kingdom Metazoa; phylum Arthropoda; class Arachnida; order Araneae; family Dolomedidae; genus Dolomedes; species Dolomedes plantarius. Next base: position 61,900,525 of record OU015498.1, read on the forward strand.
GTTATTTTTTAGAAATTTCTAATGCAGAAACACGTGGAGAAAGTACTTAAGTTTAGAGAAAACAAGCAAATTGGAAAATATATAAACAAAAAAAGCAACTAAGACAAAATATTCATGCTATCATGGGCTTATGAATTTAATTAATAAGCATTTTGTGGATATGTTTTGTATCATGGAAGTCAATAGGAAATTGGAGCATTTGCCGAAGTTCTAGTTTCCAGGCTACACTATTTATATATCCCCGTTATAACATTGCAACACATAAGTTAAATTTTGACAACTACGTAAAACAAATTATAAGGATCTATTTGAGTTATTGACTGTCTTGTATAAATCTCGCAGCTTAGGTTAGGTGCCTGCAAGCGTACCTCGTGTGCTTGACCACATTTTCCCCACTTCAACTAGCCCAACTGTGTATAATATTCACCAAACTGCAGTATTTCTTACCCACCTACCTAGTCATTAGGATTTATAGGTTTATAAATCATCTCTAATTCAAAGTTTAGGACAGCTTCAAGCTTCATTATCTGGTGTTTCTTTTACCAATTTTAGTAGTTCAGTTATTCTCCCTTCACCGACTAAGTATAAGGATTTATTAGTTTTGTTGAACTTCTATACACTTATAAATGTCTCCCATTGGGCCATGTTCAAAAGCGCGAAACTCGTTCGTTTTCACACTATCCCCATTTTAAATTTTAAGGTCCTGATGAGTATTGTAATTTCTCCAAACTATGATGATCAGCTTGGACCAAGTCTAAACGCGTGTAACTCGTTCTTCTTTACTCTATCACCATCTCAAGCTATAAGGATTTATAATTATTGTAGAACATCTCCAAACCTCGATATCTCCACTTTGGCCAGGTCCAAAAGCATAAAACCCGATTGTTTTCACTCTAACCCCATCTCAAGTTTTAAGGGTATGATGAGCATTGTAGAACTTCTCCAATCTACGATATCACAGCTTGGGGCCACGTTTAAATGCATGTAACTCGTTCTTCTTCACTCTATCCCCATTTCAAGTTATAAGGATTTATAAGTATTATAGAACCTCTCCAAACCTCGATGTCTCCGCTTGGGCCAGGTCCAAACATGCGTAACTCGGCCCTTTTTCATTCTATCTCTATTTTAAATTTTAAGGCTATAATGAGTGTTCCAGAACTTCTCCTAACTATGATATCTCAGCCTGGACTACGTCTAAACGCGTGTAACTCATCCTTCTTCCCTCTATCCCTATTTCAAGTTATAAGGATCTATAAGTATTGCAGAACATCTCTAAACCTCGATGTATCCCCTAGATGTATCCCCATGTTGTAAAATATGTAAGTATATTTCTTAAAATTATACTTCATATTTAAAGCTTAAGCCAGGTACAAAAGCGAGAAACTCGATTGTCTTCCCTCTAACCCCATCTCAAGTTTTAAGGGTAGGATGAGCATTGTAGAACTTCTAAAATCTGTGATATCTCCGCTTGGGGCTTCGTCTAAACGCTTGTAACTCTTTCTTCTTCACTATATCCTCATCTCAAATTATAAGGATTTATAAGTATTATAGAACATCTCGAAACTTCGATGCCTCCGCTTGGGCCAGGTTCAAACATGCTAAATTCGGGCCTTTTTAATTATATCCCTAGCTCAAGTTATGAGGATTTATTCGTATTGTAGAACACCTTCTTCAAATCTCAATATAACCTCTTAGGCCATCCTTAGGCGAGAGTAACTGGTGATTCTACCCACCTATTCCCCACCTGATACACCTCAAGCATATACAATATTCATCACACGTCGAACCTCCCCCCCCCCCACTTCCTCGGTTACATGGCAGTTTCGCACTATGAATATTAAATACCCATGTAAGAGATATTTTTTAACAAGTTGATAAAATATCAGGTTAGTTTTTTTTCAGTTTATACTTAGAGTAATAGTTATTTCTTACTCATTGAAAAAAAAATCCATGTTTTGTAAAATGTGTAAGCACATTTCTTAAAATTATATACTTCATATTTAAAGCATGATATACGACAATAAAAAGATAATTAAAGGGGAAAATTATGAAAAATTTCTCTTAACTATTCAGAAAATGGCATTTTCTCCCAGTATAATGGCACTTCGAAGAGCTGTCTAAGTCGTTTTTACGCTTTACATAATCCCCAAAAACTCATTTTAAATGGTTTAAAACGCGTGACAAAATGCACTAACGCTCGCAAAACTTTTATCGTACCACGTATCATCAAAATCGAAAGATAGCGGATTGCTATAAACTGCAACTCGAGAATTTATCATTCCAAAGAAAAGTAGGATCTTCAAATACGTCTGAATAGTGTCAACCTTAAATTGTATGCGCTTAGGACCGAAATGCAATTTCGAAGCCTTTATTCAACTTTTATCCTCTTCTTAGAGATAGGTTGACAAGCGCAAAATACTTTTTTTTTGACCATATAAAAAGTTTTGAGAAGTCGAAGTCTGAAATTTTTCCAGGTTACTTCGAGGCTCTAAATCTATCAGGTCATTGGGAATGTCCTTTAAGTTGGGGATATGACATACATGCTTGGATGCTTAGATACTGATATGTTGTTCAGATTAAATGGCAGAAAAGAATTTAAAAATTTCAACTTAATATTTTGTGGGATATATATATATATATATATATATATATATATATATATATATATATATATATATATATATATATATATATATATATATATATATATATATATATATATAAATTTTCACGCCTATATGGAATATGTCTATTTACCTGCAACTATAAACACAGGAAATAAGCAAGATCGTACCACAGATTTTGGTAACATTCGCTTAATGAAAAACTTTGTGATTTCTCAAAGCAAAGGAACTAATGAAAAAGTCACACAGAGTCCTATATTATCTGATAAATTTTGCGAGTTATATGATTTGTTGGTGTATATATCAAAATTGAATTAATTTCTCTGGTATAGAAAAAAATAATACTCTGGAGACCCAATATTACTATATATATATTAGAACCCTATTACCCGATAAATTTTGAGTGTTATATAATTTATAGGTAGTGGGTATGTACTATATCAAAATGGTATTAACCCTTCAGCGGGTACAAAGTGTAACATTTTCGTAATTTCAAATGGTTTGTTTTTACATGTAAGGTTTGAATGACCTAAGCAGTTTCTATTTATAGCTACATCCTTTCTAATGCAGGTATGATTTTCTGACACTTGTATTCCTTTCCATTCATTGTTAGTCGTGATTTAACAGTGGTAAACCAGTGATTATACTGGATTACAATACGACAAAAGAAGGGGTTGATGCTGTCGATCAAATGTGCAGCTATTACAAGGTATCCTGCATATCACGAAGATGGACAATCTTATTGTTTTTTAAGTTTTTGTATATAATAGGAATAAATTCGCAAGTTGTCCTTAGATCCAATAAACCGGACAATTTTGAAATAAGGCGATAATATCTGCATTCTTTGGCCTTTAATTATAGATATATCTCCATATTATCAACATTTTATATCATGTCATAAAACGCAGAATTATTGTTTTCAATTTGAATAAAATAATATTACAAAAGGAATTATTAAGGTTGAAAGAGACGTTGCACTTTGTGCCACGCGCGCCTGCTGGTATTCCAAAAATTGGCGTGCCCGCTGAAAGGTTAAACTCTTTGGTAGAGAAAAGGAAAATACTTTGGAAACCAATTACTAAGTAACGATAGGACCAAAAATACAAAGAGAAAAATAAGGTCAAATTAAAACCAAAAATGAATCACAAAATGAACTACCTGGACTGTCAGGCAGTCAGAGGAGCTATATCAATCTGAAGGTGATGTGTTTTAGACTAAATGCCTTAAGAGTAACTTCATAGGTCTATTCATAAATGACCGTTTGTATGCAGTTCGCCCAAAATATTAACTTTTACGAGTGAAACGAAACTCAAAAGAAAATCATATATATAACCCCGGACTCATTTTAAAAAGATATCGGAATGTATGATGAGAATCATACAATCTGATGACATTGTATTATTTAAAATCACTGGTGCTCTTCTAGCTCAAGGACGAAGAATCAGTTGACGAATTGTCTTTTTGTCGGCATTTAATCGAGTCACAAAATCTCAAATACCCCTCCCTCCAAACAATTAGAAGACACCAGAGAAAAAACATATCAAATTTTGATTTAAAAAAAATTTTTTACAGCATGCAGTACTGTTTTATGTACTTTAGTAATTTAAATTTAAAAGTCGAGGGGATTAAACTAAAGGAATTACTGTACAATTGTGTTGGAGATACCTCTAAGTATTCACGTATATATATATATATATATATATATATATATATATACAATCGAACCCCGTTATAACGAACTTCAAAGGTTTTGTTCGCTTTATCCGGTGGTTTATCCGGTGGCTATATCCGAACCGTTAAGAAAAATGCTAGAGATCACAAAATGTATAACTCATTAGTTGATATGTGTATTCAATAATAATGCAATAAAAAAATGATACAATCATTAAAAATGATCATTAATCAATTAAATAGACTAAAATCTTTTACATTAAACTGACATATTATTAATTAAATTACGCACAATAGGAAAACGGTGGGACCAAAGTTTTCGTTCGTTATATACGTGAGTTCGTTATATACCGGGTTCGCTATAACGGGGTTCTACTATATATATATATATATATATATTCATACAATACATAGACGTTTGTATTATACAAATATATAAATATATAAGTATACATATATACATACTCTATTGAAAAAGATTGAACTTTTTGAAATCTAGACACACGCATGCATGCCAGTTTCCTCTCGAAGTGAGATACAGAAACGACGCATGCACAGTCACGCGTGCAAAAACTTACACCACTCTCGAAACCCCGTGATCCCGAATAGTCACACGCATTCACACACAAACGGCTACATTTATTAGCGCGCGCACACGCACTCCCCTGAGGAAGAGCAGATAACCGAATAAGATGCAAGCGTTGACACGAACCGCTGGCTTGGTCGCCGGTTCATCCTCCTTTCCTCTTTTATTACGGCCGTATCCTCGCGAAATGAAATCACCAAAAACCAATTTCGTCGTTTCTCGAAACCGGTGAAGTAGGAGGACGGGCCCTGTTCGGAATTCCTCCGCGGATACGGTCTATCGGGCGGAACGGTCCCGGCAACTCGACCGTCCTTTATCCCCCCACGTTCGCCGGGTTATCCGGGCGACAGTGGCGCAAGTGCGCCCCTTATCCGCCCGCCTTGTTCCGAGGGACGATAACAATGTCGAAATTTACGGATGGATGGGGTTGCCCGGGGACTTGCAGCTTTGACGATTAATTTATCGTCTTATTTTGGGAGGTAATGCTTGAAATGGTGTTCGCTGGCGTTACTGGGGATTATTAAAATATTTCTTTGAGTCCCAGCAGATTGTTCACGCGCACTTGTTACAGCATTTCCTATATAACACAGTTATTTAAGAAGTATCACACGCACACACATTATATATATATTTAATATATATATATATATATATTTAATATATATATATATATATATATATATATATATATTTACTAGCTGAAAACTCGCACTTCGCTACGGAGTACATTCAAATTAAATACAACGGTCAATGTATGCAATTAATGCCAAACAAAATATATATATATATATATATATATATATATATATATATATATATATATATATATATATATATATATATATATATATATATAATAGCCGTTGTCTCTGTATGACACTTCCGGGCTGTACTCATCTTTCAATTGAAGCCCTCAGTAAACAAACCGCCAAATAGGCTTAATTTCAATTTCAGATGTGGATCAGAATTTTGTCTTACCTAAAAACAAATATCTTCTCCATCAAATCACATTTGTTCAGCCTATTTTTCTATAAAACATTCAGAACTTAAAAAAAATGGATGTTTTTAGCTGTATATTTAACAGTTTTTAAAAATCTGTTTACTTTTGCGATGAATTCTGAAAGTAAATAAACTTGAATGTGAATGAATCGTGAAGTGAACTGTAAAAAAAGTTTTTAACTTTCATATACTTTTTCCATTATGACGTCATTTTTAGTATTATGACGTCAAAATGACGGGTTGGATGGCAGTCTACTACTCCAATCGCATGAAAAACTAAATAAATAAAAAAATAATGAAAGGGTTTGCTTTTACAAGGTGTCGATTAAATGCAATATTTTAGATAATTCGGGATATATTTTAACTTTCATATACTTTTTCCATTATGACGTCAAAATGACGGGTTACCTACTAGTATATATATATATATATAAATAATAAATACGACGATCAATGTATACAATTGATGCAAAAAAAAATATTTATAAAAAAAATCGTAAGGAATGTGTATATATACAAAATAATGTAGAAGAAAATATTCAAATTAAATCTAGTAGAACATACTAAATAATATAGTACAGTTTGAGGAACATATATTTTACTGTTTTTTAATATCTTTTTGGATAATGTCCAATCGTCTGCCGCATTAGTAAGAAAAAAAATATTTTTTTGCCTATTTCGTTGTTAGCACGTGACGATTTTGTGTACCAGAAAAAGAAATAACGTAATCAGCATTTAATAAATTAAATTCTAAAAATGAATCTTTAAAAATTCACCAAAAATCAGAAAAGGGAGGTAAAGATTCGAAAAAGATTTAATTTTAAAGGAATTATTAGGATACTTCTCGTGATATAAATTTTATAACCCTCAAATTACTATTTTTAAATGCAAACTTGAAAAAAGTTACTAAAACAGCTTAAAAATTTAATTTAAAAAATCTAAGAAGAATTTTTCAAACATATTTCTTAGTGCACCCCTACACTGTAAGAAGAATCGCCATGCAAAATTTAAGTCCTTTAGGTCCAGCGGTTTGGTCTATGCGTTGTATGTCAGTCAGTGAGTCAGTCAGTTGCGGAACTGTTTTACATATATAGATATATGGCTTAGTTGTTTGGCCTGCGGATATTCTCTGAATGTTTTTACAGGCAGTTGGTTTTGGGTTCGATTGCCGCTTGAGACTAGGAAGCTATGTTGGCTCACCACTACGATGCTCCAATAAGAAAACAGCCAACAAAATCGTGGTATGGATGGGCGAGTGTCTTGATGGAATGCTTGAAGTGCCGGCCACGTTGAAAACAACATATACATATTTATTTAGATTTAGATACAGATAATTACTAGTCCAGTCTCTAAAAAAAGTAAACATATTTTGTTCCATCTTTTTATGTTAACACTTATGTAACATCTCACTCACTGCTTCAAATTAATGATTCATTTACCCTACCGGAAATTTGACTTCACTGTATGTACCTTGTTTTTATATCGCTAGTAGTATTTCGCAGTGTATACGGAATTTTTGTTTCTAAAAAAACAACAATACTGTAAAATGAAGATCTTTTATTTGAACACTGTACAGCTAAACTAACACATCCTTTGAATTACTATAATAATAAAAGCATGTTAGATGCTAGATTAATGACTATATAAATTCTTCGCATTTCAGCTGGAATTGGGTCCTCAAATTACTTTTACAGTGTTGATAAGGTGCTTGTTGCAATTTCCAAGACGGCTGGAACTTAACATTATGCGGTATTTTAATGGAACCTTAGACTGCATTACATTAACATATACATAATTGAACATTATGTACATAATGCGCATGTACATAATGGAATTATAGACATGTTAACTGACTTATAAGGTAATGTAACTGTGCGATATGTATAATCCATGCAATATTTCTATGGCAGGGGAATATGATCTGTGCTGCAGGCTTATAAAATAATTATATGGGGTAATAAATCCGTGTAATGGACTTTTACTGTAATAAATATTCATCCAATGCGGATTATGGGAGTTTTTTTTAAAATTTGATTCTTAAGTAAGGAAAAACTTCTCTTGGTGTAGTAAAATACAAATGGAATACATGATAGGTATTTCTGGAATATATACAACCTTATGTACTTATGCGAGACGTTTGGAAGAACCTAGAAGCTAATAAAAAGTTTTTTTTCCCATCTAATGCTTGAAACATTTCACCAATAAAGCTATGATATATCTTTGAAGATAATATCAGCTTTGAAAACTATTTTATATACATGGCAAGGCAAATTGGCACTATGTAGTGAGTAGTCCTATTTATATTTCGAAAATTTGGAGTTTTGAATTGAATATTGAATGTATAATAACTTCTTTGGTCCTGTATATTTTATACTGAGAAAGAACATGTAGTATTTTTTCACATTTTTTAACAATCATAAATATAATAGATATATAAATATACCTCTCACACCAAATATATATTTTTGAATTTAAGTGATTTATAGTTACGTAAGGCCTATAAATAATTATAGACAGGTACTTTGCTAACTGAAATTAAATAAATAGGACTTGCGTACATTTATCGCTTTTTCAGAGAAACGAAAGGGGAACTGCATAAAATTCGATGAAGAACTCCCTTATAATGTAGCTAATTTCCCATTTAGCTAGTTCCCATAAACATACGTGTAAACAATTTAATGGACATTTCCTTATAATTAAAACTTTGTAAATCAGTAATATACTAACAGCTGTCACGAAACACATATTACCCTGCTCGTAATAAAACTTTGCTGCGTAGTTTTCAAATATAAAAGTGGTTTGAAACTCCCGCAGACCAACAATCCATTTATTTTACATTAGCTTTGAAGTTTAATTTTTTTGCATCATGTAAACTTTGGAAGCTTACATTTTAAATCTTGAAGCATGTAAAGATATTCTGTCACATTAGTAACTTTAAGAAGCGTGGAATGCACAAATTGTCACGACCAGAGAGCATGAATAAAGAATATATTTCCAATTACCAAGTTACATTAACTTACTATGCTGTAAATGTTCGTATCTGCTTGAGTCTGTGATTATACTTCCACTAAATCTAAACGTCATCCAATCTATTCCTTTTAGGAATGTAAAAGCTGAAATTTCGTAAAATAAAAAAGAGAGGAAAAAATAAATGGTGGCCGTATATCTAAATTTTGAGTAGCAGAGAAGACATATGTCTTACCGTCATATTCTCAGTCATTTTATGATATTAAGTTCATATAAAATTAAGGTCCTTATGCGTATGTGAAAAAATAAAAAAATCCCTGAGATACTTTTGGGAACTAAAGGAGGTTCTTACACTGGGCGTTTCAACTATTCAATACTTAATGTTCTGTACATTTATTGGTTGGCAGGTGCTACGGGAAAATTTTCTACACGAAAGGTTATTGTTTGGACTTTTTTTAAACCCTATAGTTAAAATCATATATCAACCGGCTGCAAACATCCATGCTAACAGTGGGACTCGAGCCCTCAGACTCTAATATAATCTAGTACGTCAGTCTAGAATCTAGTCAGAATCTAGTAGCCTCAGTCTAGTACCTCTGACTCGACCATAGCCTGGAAAGGTACTAATATTAATTCAACCCTATTACAACTCGCTTTAAACTGCTTTTAGATCATTTTGGTTAATGACAAACTTCTGTTTCCATATAGAACAATGTGTTTGCCTTTTTACTGAATTTCTTGATATTTTAAATTCAACTATTCAAAAATTTGCCCAACTGCTCAGCAATTTTTTTTCCTTCCGTGCCCCATTTATCACGCTTACCATAGGTTCGTTATCTAATATTTAGAGAAAGCTAAAATTTTATTCTATCTGATTTACGTTTCATTAATTTTCCGTATATCCTGGATGAATTGCTCTAATTTTAAGCATCATACAGGTGATCCTTCAAAATTCACTGCATCCATCTTGATTAATCTTTATATACAATACATATACGCGGTTGTTTCGTATTACTGTGGATCTTTTGTCAACCAAACTGGAGCAATAACTATTATGAGTTATATGGTCGAATAGATTTCTATGCGCCACTACTAATTGTCAGCGAGGTGCATGAGGATGTATGAATGGGTCAACGCAATAGGCCGATGTTATCCATTCTTGACCTGGCCATTGGCTTCATGTGTAAATTATCAACAATTCCATGGTTCCCAAATACGTAGATACTGAAATTCAGTGTTTCCCTATAGCGTAACTAAGGATTCACGCTTCGCGGCTCTTTCGCTATGGGAGATTTACGTGAAAAGTGTGCAATATTGGATGTTATGCATGGAACTTAATGTGCTACGCCAAAGCTGCGTAGGCATTGCGTTTCGTGTTAGAATTAATTGCTGGAACGTTATGTTAATTTTTAAGAAAGGAAAATACTCGCAGTTAATTATAGGTGTTAAATTTGTCATCGTTTCCTTTTCAACTTACGTACCGTGATCGTTGAACATATATAGACATATAAATAGAAGAGTATTTAAATTGAGATAACAGTGCACATTTAAAATACAATTTTAAACCAACAAATAAATTTTAATGTTAATGTTATATATATATATATATATATATATATATATATATATATATATATATATATATATATATATATATATGGACCTTAACACACTATCGATGTTTGTAAGTCATAAATTTTCGGAATATACTCAGTCATTCGGAATATAATTAGTCGAGAAATCTCCATCTTGTTCAACTACCAATTCTTTCCATCTGTTCAAGGAGCGTGATTTCTTGTACTTGGTATAGAAACAAAGACGCAAAGGATGGCTTGAAATCTGATTTAATCTGTAAGATTAGTCTAATATGTGTGTCATTTTTGCCTAGTGGTATCACAAAGTTGTATGTGTTAGGTGGTAAATAATGTCAAACATTTAGAATTAATGAGGTATTATTAACAGACGTAATTCCCTTTGTTTCGATCCTTATGAATAGTAAAACAAGATAAAAAAAATCCATATAGGTAAAAACAAAACCACCAGAATTTTAAGTAAAAAGTTTTAAAAAAAACACATTTTACATATAATAGATATGAAGCCTTACAGCCCTATTTTGTTACAATACTTAAAGTCGCATGACTCAGCTCACTACACCACGTGACTCTTCTCTATGCCGCGCAGAAACAAGAGCCCCGAAAAGAGAAAAGAACGTCCAGAAGATGTTAGACTCGGCCACCACCCTTGACACCCTATTCTGGCTTATTCAACCAGCAACCTTCTTTTTTTTGCTTCACGCTTATTTATTTATCTCTCCCAAGCGTCCTTCGCAAACGGTGGTAATGCAAGGGGATGTATTTGGGAGGAGAATTTTCGTAGAAAATACCATGATTTTTCATGCCGAGGAAAAAGGGCTGGGTTTTGCGTACTGGAAATTATAGGTGCTGCCGTTGTTTTGGAAGGTTTACGAATGGCATAATTTTAAATATAGCTCAGCCTTGTTTTTTTTCATTTCTTTTTATCTCAAAAATTCTAAAATTTCGTTCTTTTTGGAATATTAGGTGAATATCTAACTCGACCGCACGGGCATATTACATTTCTACTATAAGAAAACTCTTATATCATTAGCATAATACGCAATTTTTCAGCTTTGTTTGAATTGAAATGCATTAAGGCGTTTCTTTTATTCCAAAGGTATTAAAATATGCTCCATGTATTTAAATTTACTAGTTATCAAAAATTAAGGAATATTCACAAAATGAGGGATAACACGTTCAAAACTAGGCCAATCTGTTTAAAATTTGAATATGTTGTTAATTAAAGGGTGCTGAACAATATACATTATGCAAAATAGTGGCACTGCAGTCGGAATACGTCATTTGTGAGGAGCATAAAAGTGCATGTCTCAGAGCAAGGCGGTAATTGTCGTTGAAAGGCTGAGATTAGACATCTGGCATAGCCAAATTGTAACAATGATTTCCAGGCATCATTTGGCAGAAGAACTGCGATGTCGAGCTATTGGGAGACTAGAGGCAGGGCAAAGTCAGACAGAAGTGGCCAGATGACTAAATGTGAGTCCGTCGTTGGTTCATAGTCTTTGGCAACAATTTCTAACCACGGATTCGGTATCCAGAAGGTTCAGCCAATGACGGCCATACCCTACGACGAGTGCCGATGAACGATATTTGTCATTATGTGCACGAAGGAATAGAACGGCAACTCCATCTGCAAGCTCCGTCTGCAGATCCTTCCTCGCTGCAAGCTCTGGAAGGTTGGTATCAACGTCAACCATGCGTAGAAGGCTCCACGAAGGTGGTCTTTTTGCGAGGCGACCAGCCATTTGTGTCCCGCTCACGTCACGCTATAGGCGGGAACTTTTGCAGTGGGCACGTCAACATGTCCACTGGACGCGCGATCAATGGAGGGTTGTTCTCTTTACGGATGAGACCAGGTTTAGCCTCAAAAGCGATAGTAGGCGTATTTTGATTTGGAGAGAACCTGGAACTCGTTTTCATCCATCACACATCCGTGATAGAGATGCATACGGATCAGGCAGTGTCTGTTCCCCGTGGAAATGTGAATGCTCACACCTATAGAGATGACATCCTTGATTCTTAAGTGCGCCCTTATGCGGGAGCAATAGGGGATGCTTTTTTGCTACAGGACGATAACGCGAGATCGCACAGGGATCGCATCGTGGATGCTTATCTTGAGCAGGAAGCAATTCAGCGCATGGAGTGGCCATCTCGATCACCGGACCTGAATACTATCGAGCATCTTTGGGACGCTTTAGGATGACGTATAGCTGCTCTCAATCCTCCTCTCTCTACACGTAACTTTTTGAGTAATCGCTATTTTTGTAACTTTTCCTTAATTTTTGATAACCAGTGTATATACCAGATAAGAAATATGTATGTATGTATGCATGCCCATTAATTTTACAATTACACACACACGCATATATATATATATATATATATATATATATATATAATTAAATGTATAATTCCTCATGTGAACAAGTACACACGAGCACGAATTTTGCCTGCTACGGCTTGGAACGCAGGTTTCTATTTCCTTTATGTTCTGCATGTAGCAATTAAAACTAAAACGCTGTGTCGTATTATTATCAACCGCAAGTGTTCCCGATGTTAGAGGAAACAAACAAGCTGAAACTATACCATAGAAAAATAAGCGAGAAAAAGTAACAGAAGTTAATGCCAAAACTTCAACTCTTTCTCTGTCGTATCCATGATGCTTAAGAAGGAATTGTAATTTATCTGAGTTAGAACCATAAGTGCACTTAAAACAAAATTGCTAGTAAGAAATCAAGAATGAATTATTTGAGACCTTGAGGTTAAATCAACCCTATTGTAAGAGAGAAATGCCGAACGGAATGACGTTGAGTGTCAGACATCAGTGTAAAAAGTTTCCTCTCTACAGTTGCCTTCATGGCCAAAGAAATGCAACTGGTATCTTATACGTTTCCTTAATTGAGCTTAAAGAAGTACATACAGACTGAGTATAATTGAAGAGCAGCTACACACAAATTTATCATCACTAACGGGATTTTCATGTCTTCAGTCCTTTTATTTGTTTATTTATTTTTGGAGGGGGTGGATACTTTTCACGGTTTAAAAGTTCGTTTTTTTCTAATTTGGCAAGTTTCACTTTTCATTTCTCCAATCTTGAAGCCGCCTGGCTCGCTCGCCAACTTTGAAAACTGCTTCAATTTTCAGTTACCTTAATTGGTAGGTAAGTCTTTGGTAATTCAAACTTATCCAGAAAGTAGCAGCTTCAGAAAAACATTATTTATATTTCCCAACATGTTCGGGTTCCATCTAAAATCATGAATTACTGTTCGTGAATTACTGTTTGCTAGAAAGTTTGACGTAGTTGATTGACAGTCTTACTCAAAATATGTCAGTACAAATTACGATTTTTTAAGAGACCACTACTGACTTGAAGCAAACTTGAAGCAAACTGGACACAAACACAAACTTGACGCAAACTTGAAGCAAACTGGATTTAAACACAAACTTGAAGCAAATCCGCTCAGCCTACCCTCAAAGGAAGTCCTATTACATGCGTAACAGCATATAAATACTCCGTAATTCACTACTTTCACAACTATAAATTGGCATGATCTCTCAGAATTTGTCTACGAGTCGACATGCTTTCTGAATAAAGTTAAAATGTATTGCTTACAGGCTGTGAAAATGTTGATATATATTCCTATAATGGTTGATTAAAAGCAATACGTATCTAAATAGGTAAATTACGTTTAGATTTCATGAAAAATAATGCAGTTATTGTTTTGTTCTGATAATATATAAATTTATGACAAACTGATTAAAAAAATTACTTGGTAGCTCATGTAATCAAAAATGAAAGATATGACGATGATATGATATGTTGAATAATAGTATATTAATAAAAATGTATTGTTAATTTCACTCTTTACTCAAAAAAAATTATTAATGTCTTGCATTATTGCGTGCATTAAACATGACGTTTATTTCTTTATATAATACGATATAAAGTTAAAACGCTGTAAACGTACGATGTAAACATATTGGTACCTATTCCTTTTATAGTTCATTAAAAACATCCAGGCATCTAGCTAGGTAAATTATAAAAGTATTTCGTAAAAAATAAGGCAGTTATTATTTTGTTCTGATAATTTATAAATCTATGATAAACTGGTATCGTAAAATGCGATCTTGGTAACACATGCATTAAAAATAAAAAATATGACGCTCGTGTTTGAAGTATTTATTTTACTTTATGTGTTAAAGCTTTAGGCATTTAGAAATGTTGCATAAAATATGACAATAAATTAAAAAATAAACGTATTCTTAATTAAAAATTTTATTCGAACATATTTATTTGCGTCTTTTATTACTGTGTAAATAAAAGATGTCGTACAATTCTTAATATAATAGGATCAGTTGAAGAGCAGTCATAATAAAACTTCGAGGTTTTAAAATAGTTTAATAAAGAAACATATTGCTGATATATTATTTATAATTAAAATTGTTAAAGGTAGCAAATGAAGTTTAGATCTTCTTTTATTTCAAAATTTGTGAAATAAGTTCTTTTCTGGCTTTGCATAATTTCTGAAAATTTCACTGGTAGGATAAAAATGAGTGTAAAATAAATAATTTGAACTTTGAGGGAAAAACTAAGGGAATACAGCAAAATTTTACTGTTGATTCCCTTAGTTCCTTTAGAGTTCAATATTTTGAAAAATTAAATTATCGAAGCCTTTTTTCCCACTCCATCCACAAATCTTTGCTTAAACTTTGAAAAATTTAGGAAGGATTTTAAAAGTCCTGGAAGTTCAATTTAAATAAATGTGGACCGTTTTATTCTTTGGTGATAAAATCCAAAAACCGTTTTGATTCAAATATAAAATTTCCACTCACGTCTCCAATCGACACTGAGCTTGACAGCTACTTCAAAAATGGATCTGCCAGCGTTCTGATATCGTTTTCTCAAAAATCTTTTTCTCACTCCCTCTTTCTTACACGTCAGATGCAGAGTAATAACAAATGCAGTCTTTGTTGACCATTGGAATTCGCCATTTCAGTCTGAATTCAGTTCCAAACAATGTTAAGTGTCCGGTATATTTTTTAAACTGAACAATAGTGTCACTATATAAAATTACAAGATACGTAATAAAAATTTGATCAAGACTTTAGATATGAGATATTTCTCAGTTATAGGTGTTTTAATGATAATATACTGCGTAAATTTGATTACGAAAAACATACTTTTAATACCCGTTTAAATGCATTTAAAATGTGTTTTGTAACTGGTATTTTATAATTTTAAAACAATAATTTATTTTGAAACTTGAAGATACATCAAAATGTCGTAATCAAATAAATTATATTGTCAATTATTGGTACCGAAAAATTTCTCGTAAAGAGAAATATGAGAAAAAACAAGATAAGGAATTAGTACACAAATATATATTAAAATATTTTTCAAATTTATAGAAAATGTAATGTGAAAATAGGGACTGAACAATAGGGTGTTTGTATAAATTAACAATAAGATATAATAAAATTTTGATCAAGACTTTACATACGAAAGATTTCTTGGTTATAGATGTTTTAACACTAACATAGTGTGAAAAAATTCAGAAACATACTTTTAATTCTCGTTTAAAAACATTTAAAATATATTTTGTCATTAGTATTTTATAATTTTAAAACAATAATTTCTTTTGAAACTTAGAGAGACATCAAAATGCCATAATCAAATAAATTTTATTGTTAATTATTGCTACCAAGGGCGCAGTTGCCCAGTTGGCAAAGGCAGCGAGCCAGTGATCTGAACGTCCCTGGATCGATGCTGGTCGCTGACAAATCCACTGCCGTGTACACTAACAGTGGATGGTGCATGAATCTGTCGTGGCTGCAATATCCTCCCTCCAAGTTCTCAAATTTTGGAGATGTGGGGTCAAGTGTTTCCGGTCTCGTCACCTGACTCGGTTCAAAATTATGGGACCTGTTCATAGGGGGCGAAACTGGACTAACTATATGGTGACCCCATAATAAAGAAGCCAGCAATACCGCGGTACTACAGACGAATGTCTAAGGACAAGGCTTCCGCATTGGAAAAAAAAATTAGTACCGAAAAATTTCTCGTAAATAGAAATATGAGATAAGAAACAAGAAAAGAATTATTGCACAAAATAATGGCAAAATATTTTTGAAACTTATAGAAAATGTGATGTGAATAAAGGGACTGAAAAATAGGAACAGTATAAAAATTTACAAGATATGCAATAAAATCTTGACCAAGACTTCATCTACGAGGTATTTCTTGGTCACAGATGTGCTGAATCAAATATATTGCATAAAATTCAGAAAATATAAATAAAATATTTCAGTTTTTTTCAAATTTGTACGGTATAGTAGAATAAGATGGAAAACCATTGGATTTTAGATTGCGTAAAAGATGACAACATCATAAAAGTTTTAACTGGATGACTGATGAAGAGATATCTTTGATATATGTGAGTTCGGCAATAAATGTCTGTGGTATACAATTAAACATAAATATATTTTATAATTAGAGTTCACATAGTTTTAAAAATAACTTACTTTTTGAAACTTAAATAATAGAGACATATTATAAATGTATAATCACTTTTTTATGTAGCTCAAATGGTTTATAAAAGAGCACATAGCTTTTTGTACACAACACAACACCAACCCAAAAGTTTCAAGGCAGTAATTTGATGTATATCATTATAACTAAAAATCTGTAGTAGTCTTTTAAAATATGATTTTTTGAGAAATGCAATAGGAAACTTCAAAAATATATAAACAAAGAACACCGAATACATTATTTTGCTTTTAAACAACATGAACACATCTCACATATCACTGGCTGTAAGATTACTTTAAACAAATGGAAAGCTCTAGTCTTGATATTCATTCACCGGGTTTAAAATTTCAACAATAAAACGTTTCAAATTACTTTCTGAGGTTACCATTATTTATTTAACGCCTTTGAGGTAACACTCTAGAGCAAAAAAAACCCTTGCAATATCGCGGAAAGATAAATAGGAATACACATAAAACAATTAATCCTCTTTTAAAACAAATTACAGATCTAAACACAAGAGAACGAATGCTTGTTGCTTTAAGAGTAAAAGTTAATTAATTTCCTGAATAAATGGACTTATGTTGTACACCAAGGTATAGGATAGCGACTTGAAGCAAGAAAGATGACATTCAAAAAATGCATACGTAAAAGAACTTGGGAAAATTTGTTTATTCAGAAGTGTAATAAGAGTAGGGAAATTTAAAATACAATTTAGCATACATTTCAGCAGAAAATTGGATAATTCAAAGGAATGTATTAAAAAAATTTATATTTAAAGTTATATCCATTTCAAAACAATGTAAATGTGAAAAAATAGGATTGCTGCATATACACCAATTTATCTTTATTGAATGTGTCTATAGAATGTCGTTATAGAACATGTCTTTCAAAACATTTTAAATGTTATCATTTAACAACGTACGGAATTAATTCTTCGTATGTTGAATGATATGTATGTTGAATTCGTATGTTGTATTCGTATGTTGAATGATATTTTACCCACTAAATGATACTTTATGTTTTTAATTTAGAGATTAACCTATGATAATTTATGTTTTTAAGTTAGAGATGATATCGATCTAGAAAATATTTGTATGGTTAACAGTAGTTAGTTGAATGCTTTAGTCAAGTAGCGTATAAATCTAGATTTTTTTTCGTTAATTGTTGTTACACCATCTATTTTTACAACTAGACATTGGCGAACTAGGATCTAATAGAATGGTGTGTTTTTTCCCTGTTATTGATTTCTTAAAAGGTTTTCCTTTCTAAGGTATAACACGAAAGGAAAACATTACACTCGTGTAAACTTAACACAAAATAGTTTACACTTTAAACGCAACTCTAATGTCTGTATTACTTAATGACTTTCATCAATATGTACATAAGAATTAGTTTTCCATCCATAAATTAATTGAAAGTGTAATAAAATACCGTATTTTTCCGACGGTTACATAAAAACCGCACCTTTTTGCATAAAAAAATCGATTTAAAATTGCGGTGCGTCGTATGGTTAAAATGTAACATTAAAATAAAATGAATAATTTATTATATAATTTAAATATATTATATATATTTATTATATATATATATATATATATATATATATATATATATATTTATCTTTATTAAGTAAGAATTTGAAAATATCTTTAAATACCTAACAAAATATATTTTTTTTAAAAATTGTTCCATAAATTTGAGGTGCGTCTTATCGTAAAGTGCGTCTTATTGTTTGAAATATACGTTAAATACAACTAAATTGGATACCCATAAATTTATAAATGTATGTAAATATTATGCATAAGAATGTATTTAAAACAAAATCTGACTCACACAACTAATATTTTTCTAAAACCTTTAAGCGTGCTTAAAAATAATGTATATGCATATAGATTTCAGAAAAAAATAGAAATCTACTCTGAAATCGAAAAGTGTGATTTGAATTAAATAAGATTTTAGACACAAATCTCATCACCAATGAACTTGACAGGTTCTTTGGAAACGTTCCCATTAAAGCGTTGTTGCCACGCTATAGGAAAATCCTTTTCCCTTTGCGAGATTTTAAATGTCAAATGCGGAAAGCTCATAGAATCTAGCTTTGCATCAGGAATCTGCATTCATGTATTCTAATTTCTTTTAACCAACAGTAAATATGCGAAACTACAGCGAAATGAAATCTCAAACTCAGATTTTGGGACTGTTATCTTTTAGTTATTTCTTCTTCAGTATTCGCAATTTATTTCAAGTTGCAGTGAGATCTAAACTATATTTCTAAACCATTTCTAGAGGGTAATATAGGGAAAAGTTTCATTTTTTTTGGCTGTGTTCCTTTGGGATAATGATAGACTAAACAACGCATAAAATTTCACTAACATTCTACTGTTAAAGATATTTCTTCAAAAGAATTGTTCAGATTCATATTGGCGCAGAAAATTATTGTATGCTAATATATGGAGTAAAATGAACAATATATATATATATATATATATATATATATATATATATATATATATATAAAAAAGAGCTTGTCTGTTTGTTTGTCTGCTATAGAATCATAGACTATTTCACCCACCGGGACCAAATTCGGCACAGTTAATGTTTAGGACCCGAGAAACTTAAATCAGGAAAAACGAAATTTGGGGCTCGATTAGATTTTTTTAAATTAATTTTTTAATGATTTTTGTGCCCGTAAGCGCACCTCTTAAATATGGATACAGCCCCTTCACCACAACCAGTCTAATTCGATACGCGGGGGAAAAGAGGTTTGTTCTGAGGGGTGGTTTGAGAGTTGGTCCGGGGGTGACGGGGGGGAGGGCAAAGTGTTTATTTTGCAGGGGGTGCAACCCAGTATTTTTTTGATGGAATGCATGAAAAATTTTATATCTATATATCTACCCGGGCAACGCCGGGCTATAATGCTAGTATATATATATATATATATATATATATATATATATATATATATAAAATACTTATGAAGTAGTAAAAGCAGTACATTTTGTTTTACGTTCTTTATATCATTATAAAGCATATTATTAACAACTGCACACAATAACACAAAATACTAGAAAATATTTTTCAATCAAAAAATGAATATGAAAATATGTCCACCTCAACACCAAAAATCCGGGAGGATCAGAGATTAGAATGTTTACGGAAACTCTGCCTGATTAAGGTGTTTAAGGGTTAAATAACTCAGTTTTTAAGATTTATTTTATTAGATTTGAGAACAATATTTTTTTGTGCGGGACAAGTAAAAATCTTGCACTAATGACCTTAACTCCTAAATTCAAGTGTCAAAGATTCTACCCGGCTACTACTAAGCTATGAAAGATTAATGTAAAATGAATATAATGGAGTGATAATTTCATATATGCGACTGAAATTTTTTAGAGTAAAGTATTATGAATATATCATTTGCAAAGCTATTTTTATTTTTTTGGGGTTAAGCTGTAATTTTGGTGTATGATAGTATTGTTTATGTTTTTAACTTAGAGATGCTGTCGGTCTAGAAAATATCTGTTTGGCTAACTGTAGTTTTGACGTATGATAAGATAATTTATGCTTACAGATGTTGTCGATCTAGAAAATACCTGCACGGTTGGCTGTAGTTTTGACATATGACAACATAGTTTATGTTTTAAATTTAGAGATGACGCCGATCAAGAAAATACCAATATGGTTAAAAAGAAATATCCAAAACAACATACATATTTTATTATAAAAAATAATTAGGGCTGAAAATTGAGGTATTTAACTGGATGTTCAATATCAGTTATCTTTGACAGTAAAATATGGTCCAATTAAATGCAAACGTCAGAATGTTGTGACAATATCTCAATAGCCCTATATTTTTTTTCTCCACACACTTCCTACGCCAGTTCAAAAATAAAGTAGGTTTGAAATCTAGAATTCTATCCACGTCCCCAGCCGACACCAATCTTGACAGCTACTTCAAAATCGTTCTCGATTCTTCACCGACAGAAAAAATCCCATATCGCTTTTACAGAGAATATATACCTCCCTACACCCATCTTATTCGTCAAACTGGGAGAATGCAGTATGAAATGGTCCCTGTTGACCACTGGAATTTGCATTTCGTTTCTTGGCTCCCGCAGAAGAAAACACAGGGTATTGCTCGTAAAATGATTTTATAATAATACGAGACACACGATTTTGTGCAGGAATTTGAGAAGATCGTCGAAGTGTGATAGCTGTTGTACTAAAAATACCATAATTTCCGGATTTTTTTTCAGATAAATAGCATTTTGTATTCCATGTATTTATTAATGCTTCTGCGTAGTTGTCGTATTGGATTCCCCAAGCTCAATGTTAACCTATCGAGAAAATTTTTCCAATAATTGTTGACTTGGATTTTAGAATTTTTTTCTTAAAATTGTACTCCTTAATCATGAAAGAATTTTTTTTATTCGGCTATCTATTTGATTTTTGGAATTTTGTTTACCTAAGGAAATTATTTACGTTCAAAACGTGCAATTCCACATCTTCGTTTGATTAATCCAAATTTAAAATTTTGTTATTTGCGCTTCTTTTAAAGCATGAAAAAGCACCCGAGTACAAATGTTCTTTCTTCATTACGTAGTGCAATTACAAAAAAAAATCAAATCCAAGTTGACAGGCTTTCGAAACATTTTCTCTCCACTTTAACACGTTAATACTGAACTGAGGGAATCCAATATTGCTGCTATTCACCAATCTTAAGACTGCTGTGTGCCAAGTCTATTGGATTCGTTCACCTCAATGTTAACGCATGGAAAAATTTTGATGACTATTTACAGCTACATAAATGTTGATAATCAAATAAAAATGATATTTTCAGATAGACTGAACTTCTCTGCATCTTGCAATGGGATTCATTTTATAAATTTCGTCCACCAAAGGAATTTATGAGCATTTAAACCAAATTAGAGATTTTTTCTTGAATAATTTAAATTTAAATACATTAGTTGCATTTAACAAAAAATGAAGCAAAATAAAATGCCCCAAGCTGTAAAAGTTCTTTTTCTATTACGGAGTTCAATTTCGTAATAAATAAATAAATAAATAAATTTTAAAAAAAAACTTTAATTCATTGTCAGTAATCCTTAAACAAATTTTCTCCATAGATTAACATTCAGGTGAGCGAATACAATACAGCTGCTACTCATCAACCTTAACGATTGAAACATTTTCTAAATGACAGATGTCAAATATAGGAATTTACTATTTTAAATGCTCAAATATGGATAGTACTTTAAAAAAAGACCATTAAATTAATTTTCATGTTGCATAAATCTTTCAAAAATTGGCAATTACAAATCAATATATAAAATCCTAATATGATATAAGAAAATAAAAATATCCATAAAATGATTAATAATCCACATTAATGACATAAAAACTGTTTAACTCGTTCATGAACTTTCATCTGATGCCTAAATAAATAACAACCCAAATTCTTCTAAAATAATATTGTATGTCGAAATGGAGATAACTTATATATTACGCAGTATTTACTTCAACAAGTTTTTGATTTACAGTTCTTTTGTTATTAATTCATGAATTGTATTCTTATATCTTAATTTTGAATTTACGATTCTGCCCATAAAAATCATAATTTTCTTTATTTTATGAGTTGCATTTGCAGTACACTAAAAGCTATTAAATACTTACAAGATAAAAAACAGCAATTTTCTGACATGTACTTTGTAATTACCTCCAGCATATGTTTATTTTACTAGAACTTTTTTTTATTGCAGATGTATAAATATTTTGGAGAAACAACATTTACATGCAGTGATACCGTTTTATCAGTTGCAGAAACATTTTTACCTATAATGAAGATAGTGTATGTGTGTTCGAAGCTAAACACAATTTAATCATGCATTTTACAAATTCAGAAACCTCATCTATTACCAATATTTGACGCTGTATGATATCCTGTGATAACCAATATTCTACTCAATGTATGCAATTTCTTGACCATATATAGACCTTTGAGTACTAGCTTTTTTTCAAATATGCACATTTGCATAAATATAAACAAGTTTTTAACGAAACTATTAACTTATTTACAAAGTACAAAATATTGATCAATTATAAATTTTAATTCTTGCAATGACTAATTTATTAAAATTTTTAAATCTAAATTATTTGTTCTTTGCCTGTAAATGTCGTTTCCTAACAATAAGTGACATTTTGGAAGGAAAAAAAATTCAAAATCAACCCCCCCACTCCAAAAAATGAAAAAATAAAATAAATAAATAAATAAATAAATAAAAAAGTGTGGATCGGGTAAGAATATTACTGTGTTCCCCCAACACTGAGTTATAAAATATGTCATTCTTATCAATTTAAGAGTTCGATTACAATTTAGAGACAGTCTTATTTAAAAAAAGTATGGAAATCATTTCTGTCAGAATTACATTGTTACATACGTGCAAAATATATAATTCAATATTAGTTTCACTAATCATATATTTTGAAAACATATTGATGCAAAATTTTTTACAATATGATTTAAAAATTACAAACTTCATTTGAAAATTTCAATATTTGCAGTAAAAGAATTATTAGAATTTTAAATCAAAAATGCTTGTTCTCTGCCTGTAAATGTTGTTTCTTAACATTTAGTGATATATTGGATGGAAAAGAATATTCTAGGTCAAAATCACCCGAAAAAAACCTTGGTGGATCGGGTAAGAAAATTACTTTTTCTTCGACATTCAGTTATAAAATATGTCATTTGTAGAAGTGAGGAGTTCAGTTGCAATTTCAAGACAGTCTTATTTATTTAACAAGATGCCTCGAAAATTATTTCTGTCAGAAATACATTGTAATTGCGTAATATATAATTTAACATTAGTTTTACTAATAATATATTTTGAAAACATATTTGCACAAATATCCTTACACAATCATTCGTAAAATACAATATGTGCAATAAAGAATTTATTATAATTTTAAATCTAAAATACATGTTCTGTTCCTGTAAATGTCGTTTCCTAACAATAAATCATACTTTCATAGGAAAAAAAGTACAGAGTCCAAATCAACCTTAATAACCTTTGGTGGATCACGCATAAAAATTATTGTATTTTTCCGACACTGAGATATAAAATGGCTCATTCATGATAGATTAGGAGCTCGGCTACAGTTTAGAGACAGCCCTCTTTATTCAGCATGATCCTATCGAAAACCATTTCTATCAGAAATACATTGCTATTGCGCAATGTAAAATTTTGTAAAATTTAACATTAATTTTCTCAATAATATATATTGAAAACATATTAATATGAATATCCTTACACCTTCATTTATAAATTGTAAAATTTGCAATAAAGTATGCATTGGAATTTGAAATCTGAAATGCTTTTTCTATGCCTGTAAATGTCGTTTCCTACCATTAAACATATATTTGGAAGGAAAAAAAGTGCTGAGTCAAAATCAAACCACCAAAACATTTCTAGATAGTGTAAGAAAACTATCACAGTTCACCGACAGAGAAATATAAAAAATCTCATTAATGTCAGGTCAGGAGTTAACTTACAGTTAAAAGATGGTGTTCTTTATTTAACAAAATCTTATCAAAGATCATTTCTATCAGAAATACATTGTTGCGTACTCGCGTAACGTAAAATTTAACATTAATTCAAATTGAATAATATAATTGAAAACATATTAATAGAAATATTCTTACATTATCCTTTATAAATTGTAATATTTGCAATAAAACATTTATTGGAATTTGAAAACTAGAATACTCGTTCTTTGCCTGTAAATGTCGTTTCCTAACAATAAACGAATATGTGGAAAGAAAAAAATGAACCTAAAACCTAAATGAACCTAAAGTCAAAATGAACCTAAAACATCAATGGTAGATACTGTAAAAAAATTATCGTGTTTCTCCGACAGACAGATATAAAGTACCTTATTCATGTCAGGTCAGGAGTTCGCTTTCAGTTAAAAGACAGTCTTATTTATTTAAAAAGATCCTATAGAATATCATTGCTGTCAGAAATACATTGTTAAATAGTTGCGTAATATGAAATTTAACATTAATTTTGCAAATAATATATATTAAAAACATATTAATATAAATATCTTTACAATATCATTTATAAATTACAAACATCATTTATGATTTGCAGTATTTTCAATACATGGTTTATTGGAATTTTAAATCTAAAATACTTGTTCTATGCCTGTAAATATCGTTTCCTAACAATAAACAAAAATTTGGAACGAAAATGGTGCTTATTAGGGACTCGCTTACAGTTAGAACACAGTGCTATTTTTATGACAAGAACCTATAGAATATTATTTCTGTCAGAAATACATCGTTAGATACATGCGTAATATCTAATATTTAATATTAATATTAAGTAAGATTATATACATTGAAAATATATTGTTACAAATATTCTTTCACAGCTAATAATTTTATTAAAAGAGATTTTACAAATTATAGAAACAGAAAATCTAAATAATCTATGTAAGTAAAAATTAGAGGAAAATAAATTTTTTAAACGTACTTTTTATAAAATTTCATAGAGAAGTATTTTATTTATTCAAAATACTGAATCTGAAGTTAATAGATTATCAAACTCATATGCCATGAATTATCTGATCTCAGACTTGTTTTAGTTTGAAGGTTTAATTTTTTGCTAAATTTTGAGGCAATTTAAATGTACTGTAAAGCAAGAAAATTCTCACAGAACACTTACATACAGATCTTATATACTCGTTTCTACAACTATATATATAAAACTTATTCCTTAGTAACTACTCATAAGAGCGGTGATGCTAATGAACTTTACGAAAGATATCAAGTTTATAGTTATAACTGAAAGTTATGAATAGTTAAGACTAGCATACAAATGAATGTAACATTGTTCCAAATAATTTACGTGAAAGCTTATATTTGTATGAATACGCAGATATGTTATATTTCATACTAAATCCCTTGTAAAATATACTCAGTATATTATACCTCTTTATAAAATAAATGTAAATAGATGTCAAGGGAAAGGAATATATATATATATATATATATATATATATATATATATATAACTAAATTGTAAGAATTTCCACTTATTCATTCTTTACTTGCTCTTGTAAGCAAGTGCATTTATATGCAAGAGCGAGCAGCTTACGCTGAGCCTGTTCCAACCGAAACACTGAACAATTACACCCTCATCCTATCGTTAAAAAACAAAAATCTCGAATAAAGAAATTCCAGCATAGGGGCCATGTTTGCTAGGATCAACATTTTCCAGAAAAATAACTCCAGCCCTCCCTAAAAGTCAATAAGAAGCGGAATTCTTGTGAACTGCACGGCTCTGGAAAGTATTCCAAAAGTATTTCAGAAGGCAGTCAGCCTCCAGGCCCCGTCCGAGCGAACAACTAATAAGGAATAAGATAAAGATACGAGATTCTGTGTAAGAACTTTGTGTCAACAAAGGAAACAATTTTTGCTCTGCCCTGACATCGATACCTCTGTTTTAAAGTGGCGAATACGGGGAGAGATATTACAGGGAGGCTTTCTTTTTCTGTGTGTTGAATGGTTTTTTTTTGCTGCTATTCGATGGAATCGTTCTCCATTAACCGTCTGGATAGGCCTGGCCGGAGATCTGAAGGTTTGTGTTTCGATTTTGCAAATAAAAGAACAGAAGATTACGTTTCTGTCTGTGTTTGCTTTGCTCTGTTTTATGTAGTTTTATGTTTTCGTCAATATTGTTGAAAAGGATTTTCAAAACCTATTCTGTGAAATTACTCCAGATACTCTATAAATAGTTTTCAAATGAAATAGTTGCGAAAGCTTTCCTTTTCAATACATTCGTGGAAGAAACGATTTCCAGTTTGTTTCTGGTTTTATAATCTAGCTTGCCCTAACAAGTTCTTGGCGTAGGAGTTTTGGAAAGGTTTGATACGGAATAAGATAGTTTCCCTATTTTTCTCTTCACAAGACATTATTTCCTATGTGGTAAATAAATACTCCAAAGTTAATTGGTCTAAATGCAAAATATTTGTAAAAGTATTATTCCTTAGGACAATGAAAATTCAAGTTAAAACAATACGAACACAATATATATTACATTTTATGCAATACAGTACGCTGAATTTAAAATACACTATATTCGACTCAACTTTTCTTCATTATATATACCTAGTTCAATTTATATGACAATAGGCATGTTAAGTACTGGAATTTATGGAAATTGTTACATACTTATATTATATATATTTTCAACATGATTAAATATACCAAATTTCCATTAATACAATTGCTACACTAGTTTATAGTATATTTGGAGCTACAATGTTGTTTACTGATTGCCATTTCATTCTCTTTTAATAAATAAGGATGGGGAAAGAATTAAAAAAAAATCTGTCTGCAACTTAAACTGATTCAGAAGAATGATCTAAATTAAATACCAAAAATTAATGAATAGATTTCACCTCAACGTAATTTTTGTTTTTCTTCTGAATTCTGTACGAAGAGTCTTACGACATTAAATTTACATCAAGTTAAGAATTCAATTAAATTAACTATACCGGTTAAGTTCAATTGACTTTAAACAAGAGGATCCCCATTAGAATGTGAGGAGTGAAAAAGCAAATTGAGTTCTCTGAAAAGGGGACATTCCGTTTAACAGAATAAGGAATTTGGAGTTTAAATTAGAAACGTAACCGTTATATCTGGACATATGTCGAATTTTTTTCCTTTTTAGGTTACATTAAGGAAAAACATTTCCTCCTTCAGCTGAAAGAGTTGTAGATGAGGTTGTGATACTTGTCTTATTACTCTTAAAAATCTGAATTGTTCAGTGTAACTTATACGCAATATTTCTCTACTTTAATATATACTATTACGCACATGAACACACATATACTTTGAATAGCAGTTATATAGAACAGGAATTCTATAAGTATTTTTAAAGGAAATGACAGAACCTCTAAATCTTTTCTAATGATTACTGAATATGAATTTCTGTTTTTTAATTTTTTATGGCTGTACGTAATTCATAAAACACTAAGGTAAGATTATAATGTAAGATTTTTTATGCACTTTTCCTTAGCATTTTTAACAATTTTACAGTTGCGTTGTTTTTAAACAAAAACAATATCTAAAATGTGGTTGTAACAATACTGGAAATGCTTATACGCTCAATGAGAGTTAAATGCTATAAAAGTATTTTGTTCTGGATTTGTTTTTGTTTTTTGAATATCTTTACGACTTTATAAATTACTGCTTCTTAAAATACACAGTATATCGCAATAATGAGAGAAAACTTAGTATTTGGTTTTTCTATGCATGCATCTTTAGCGACACGTTTCGTATAAATATTCTTTATATAAAGGTTTTAAGTATTAACATAACTCCGAAATAGTGTGCCGCATTGCTTTCTGTTTTGTTTATGACATGTTTTTTACGTTCCTTCCCCGTCGCAACTCTTTCATTTTTTCTGCAACGCTGCATACAAATTTCGATCGGTTACAAAATAAAGCACGAAATAAAACAGAAGCATATAATGACCAATAACGTTAAATACCGTAAATGTACAAAAGAAGTTGCTTCTATGATAGAAACAGATATATCTTCAGCCAGTAAATGCAGAGATTTGCAATCGAAAACTAATCTCTTGATATCCGGTATGTCACAACACTGGACATGGAAATACTGGTAGTGAATTTGATTGTAGTTCAATTTAGAATTTGTGGTAGGTTAAACTTAGAATTCACAGGCACGCGAAAATTAACGAAACTAGGTTTTTTTCTTCAAAATAATGTTGACTCTAGGAAAAGAGAATCCATATTAGAGAATTTGAACTCTTATGGAAAATCATAAACCATAGCTATAAAGCCATGCATTTTCTGATAGCTAATTGCAATGTTCTTTCGAGGCCTTCGTAATAGCATAAACGAGGGAGAAAGTATAATAATCGGTAATGACGTGTCAAATTTTACGCATGATTCAAATTTTGATGTCAGTTATAGTAAATATTAACAACAAACACTGGAAAGTGTGGACTTATCCTAATTGAACCCCTCGCAAAGTCATTTTTTTTTCTGTGACTAACTAACGTGCAATATCTTTAAAGGAAACTTAAGTGTATTTTTTAATAATTTATACTACACTCAGATGGTCTTGATTCAGACATTTCAAGAGCTGAAGATGGTTATTTTATGGACAAACTGGATGACACATTTTTAATTCCATCGTCTCCATTACCAAGCCCAGATTTCGAACTAGTAGCAGTCAGTGCTGCTTTGGCCCGTTGTCTCTCATTGGAAGGGAGATCGATTTCAATATGACTGATTCCATAGCGACTTTTGAGGCCCTTCACCGAAAGGGATTACTTTTTTCCCTGTTAGTGGGAAATCAATAACCTTTTTTTGAATCTAAGGGACAAACATATAACCTTACATTCGGTTCCTGCACCCTGTACAGTCCAAGGAAACGGGATCGCTGAGCATTTGGACAAATTGTACTCAATAATGTGTCTGATGTCCTCGAATATTATTTCCCTCTCTAGATGAAGATTCGAGGTAGATGCTAGAAATATCTGGTGCAATCTGGTAAAATGATCGACAAGATTGTAACTTTTACCTCTTCCAATAAGCACCGAATGACCTAACCTTCTTCAGGAGGGTTTCTGGAGTGATGTGCTACCTTTGCAGCAAAGCCTAGAATTTGTGATAATGTCCCACCAGTTTCGTTCACCCTGGGGATCCACCCCGTGTCCAATGTTGTGTTTGTCTGATGAAAGAAAATATATAGGAGCACATCCTGTTCAGATACGTTGGAGAGAACTTTATCGAAAAAAAAACTGAGTATTCCATGATATATTGTTACGGTGCTTTTTAATCTTGTCTTTTTGTTTAGTTATTTTTATATTTGTAGAAGACCCCGTGAAATAGATTCTAATGCTCCTGATTCTCGTAACAAGATGTAATGTCATGCAAAAAGTCTTTTATTCCCTTAAAAGGCAAATTTAAAATGCGTTACACCGGGCTCTTATAGAAAAGTTACTTTTTTTCTAGATATAAAACCCATAATACGATGTTATTTAATAAATAGTGGTTTGACGACTTTTTAAAAAAACTTTTAACCCTGTTTGTTAGAAAATTGAGGTTTTAAGATCCAGGTTCGAGTCTTAGAAAGAAGTCGTATTTTAGCATAATATTTTTACTAACCCTGGTATCGAAATTCGCATCGATTATTTTCAAGTATGGATACATAAGTGTATTAGCTTCAGTTTTTACTGCAACATGGGATGTAACCGTTAAACCAAATTTGAAATTCTTCTCATGTTTCCGAAGACTGTCTTTTTTAATAAGACGTAAAATTTAGGTTCTTTTATCCAATCGAAACTGAAGTTTATACGAATAATTTATGAGCAAAGTTATTTAAAGAAAGGTTGCCAAATTTTTAAGCATGCAGTCATTCACTTATTAAAGCCTTCGGGCTAAGTCGAAAAAGGAAAGTAATAATACGAACAATCGAAATAGGGAATCTTGTAAGAAAACACTGTATCAACAAGGAGCGCTGTGTCTGCTTACTTTGCCATCAAGGCCGTACTTTAAAATCGGGAATTCGGGAAAAGATATTACAGTCTTTTCTTTCCGTCTAGTCATTTATGTTTTTCCTGGCTGTGTCAATAAGTGCTTTGTCGAATAGCTTCTAGAGTAAGTTGAGCGTAGATATGAATGGTAGCATTATGGCTCTTATCTCAAATGAAATAGTGGATTTTGCTTTTTCAAACAATGCGTTATTGTACTTCTTTCCTCCTGTGTCTCTATCTGTGTACATATATATATAAATAGCTGTTTCAGAAACTTCATTCTCAAAGAGCTTTAGATTATTATTGCAGCTTCTTGTGTTAGTTTTTGTTTAAAAAAAAGGCATGCAGCACACGTAACTTGCTTTCAATTTTGTTTATACAACGATCGAGAAAGATGAGGTAAGTAGGTAGTATCGATTTACTTGATCATATAATTGTACTTGACTATTATGTCGTAAAAATAAGCAGCGAATTACTAACGCTAGTACTTGAAGAGCTGAATTGTAACGACTTATGTAAGAAAATTTCAATGTTGTTCGTGCTGCTATCGATACAGAGAAGGCAAGGGAACGCTAAATCAAAACACTCGATTTCATGATCAAATCTTAGTGCATACCACATTTTATTCCTTTAAAAGCCGCTACACGTAAATAGTAAATATTAAACGCAAAGAATATTTCAATAATAGTCGTTTATACCATACGTAAATATTCTCCTTTATTTGTTAAAAAATATTCCAAAACGTATTATCTCTATTAAATAAGTCAGATTTACGTACAATAAAATTTTTATCATTAAACTGTTTATTTTATGGTTGTTTTTCAAGTGTTTTAACGATAAAAAGTATCGAGGATAGATATAGGTAAATAATCAGGGTGATTTCAAGTGTGAGAGGTATTAGAATGGTTGCGTTAGTTTCAAATAATACATACAGTAAGTTCTCTTTGCCATCTCAATTATTTTCTCCTCTAACTTCAAAAAACTTTAAAGTATTCAGTTTCATTTAACTAAGAACTAAATGAAACTGAATATTTTGAGTATTTTGAACTAAATATTTATAAGATGTTATTGTCATCAGGCAACTGAAGTGTGCTTCAAATAAAATAGGAGGGGGGAAATAGAAAATGGGGCAAGCACGGCCACCCTATAGATCATCATGAGTCGACCTATGTCGAAGCAGAATTCTGTATCTAATATTCAATGAGATAATAGGTTGTAGGAGATTTTTGAGTTTGGAATCTATGCTAAATAGTGTGTCCTTCTGTTTATTAACCGTAGAATATTAAAAGTACTGAATGCACGAATTCTAGGTTATTTAATATAATATATTCTTTACTCGTTAACTCATATCTGCTTCAGACAAACATCTGTTTTACTCTAGTTTACTTCTTATGAAAAGAATCTCGGGAAGCATTGTTATGTAAATTTAGGTCTTAAGTTAGACGAAATTATTTTCAAAGTAACAGTAAAAACATTTAATTTTTAAAATGTCTATATATTTTGAATTATTTATAATGTATAATAGACTGATTATACATTTTTAATATGACTAGTATAAAATAATGATAAATATGCTTTTAATAAGTTTTGATATTTGCAAAGCGAATTGTGAGATTACAGACACAATAAACTTACCAATTTGTTTTTTTAATACTGCAAAGACCCTTGATTAATACTACCTAATGTTGGAATATTATATTCATACTGTTGCACAATAATGCTGTAATATTTATCTAAGAATATTTTTTTATTATGCATACTTAGAGAACGTAAAATTCACTTCACCTGAATTGCTTGAATCTTTTCTAAGATGTGGCGGTAATGCGTTCACCTGTTTTAGCTATTGAAAATTCATATACGAGCACTTCGTTTTCGAAAGATAACAAACATAATTTTTAGAATAATCTTTAAAGCACATATTCTTTTCTGAAATATATAACAAAAAAAAGAAAGTAAAATCAAAAACTTTGATTAGGCTTACCAAAATTTAATAAAGAAGGATTTTTTTAAGAGTCCCCCAAGTCTATTCTTTAAATTTTAAGAAATCCTCGTTGCTTTGGCTGAAAGAGTTTGTCCCTGACACTTAGTACCAAGAGAATTGAAAAATGCGAGTCCGACCGGGGAAAAGGAGCAAAGAAAAATATGTAAAACAGGTGTTAGACGCTACAAGTTTACTAAACCGCCCAGAAATAGTCAGCCAAATCACATACCCGGAGCTCCTGGTCCAACTTTTAAGGGCTTTAAGCCCACGGCCGTATTCAAATTCTCATGGAAAAGAAAGCAACAGAGTTCGTCGGGGTAAAAAAAAAATACCATGGAATTAAGCCTAGCGTAGTGAAATTTCTAGAATAGGCTGTTGAAAAGCGGGGAGAGGTGCAAAAACATTTATCTTTTTCACATATTTTTCACGGAACGGAATATATTTTCTGTTGGGAGTGCAGAAAAAGAAGAGGGGTAGACGGGAGGCAAACAACTCCGCACCATTCCACCAGTTCATGCTAGATTGCTTTGAGAAAAACGCGGAGAAGAAAGGGGGAAAATAAAATAAAAATCCCGGTTCTTGGCTGAAAAATAAAGGGGATCTTTAATTTCGCGGCTGAACATTTTTTCCCTATTTTTTCCCCTATTTTTTTTTTTTTGTTCCTCGGTGGAAAAAAAAGAATGGAAGGGGTGCTTTTTAAAAACAGGGATCCTTAATTAAAATTTATGTCATTGAAAGTAAACAACGAAATGCCGGAAATGTAATTTTGAACTAACTTAGTCGGTACTTGAAGTAATGTGCCTGACATATTTCTGGCGTTTTTTCCGGCCTTGTTTTTTCCTTTATTGTCGTACCTGGTAAAAAGAATGGGGGTTCATATTAAATGCCAGGTCACGGGAAAAAAAAGATTTTCTTCATTTTAAGAGGCCCTTTTCATTGAATACAACCGGGATTTGTTGAATTAGTTTTACCTTCCCAAAGTGAAGGCTGCATGCAGAAGTAAATGGGAGCAGCTGTATTTGTTTTTATTTGGAAATAACATGCGTGTTTTACGTTGATAAATTTAAAGAAAAATTTGAAGTGGTTTTTTGGCGATAAGAAGCAGAAGCAGTTTGAATTTTTTTAGCCTTGTAATTATTTTAATGCTTGTTTAATTAAATATAAATAAGCACTTGTTGCAGCTGACATTTGACAGACATTTCTCCTTCTGAAGAATGTTAAAAACAATTATTGTGGACAGCCATGGGTATTAAATTTTTTAAATATGTTTTTGTATGTTTTGGAGTGTTGGTAATCGGTACATATTCTTAATAAAATTTATTCAATGCCTAAATATAAACTGGAAGAATCGATTACGTTGATAAGAATGTATATGCGAAATGATTATGTAGATATAAACGTAAATAATTGATTATGGAGAAGCCACACAAATGTAAAATTTCACTATTCGATAAATTTTGAAATCCGTAACCTGTATTTTTGAAATTGGTGATGAATTCACTAATTCACTTCCCGCGAATTACAAATGTTTACAAACTACTATGACACTTGATACATCGAACAGTGGTTACAAAATAACTGTGCGATACTTTTCCGCTTTATTGTTTATTCATTGACGAATGCAATTTAAAAGCGACAATAGTGAAAATTTCTTTGTAATAACGAATGAAGAGAGAATAAATTTTATGTTGAATCGAGACCATGGGAAAAACGTGAAAACGTATAGGACTATATATGAGGTAAATAGCTTAGTGAAGCCCTTTATTGTCTGGAATCTATTCTTCCACTTCCAAATTTCGATCAACATCTCTCAGTATTCACCATTGGATTAAGATTATTTTTGTTGTTAAAAAAGTGCATTTCGAGAAAGTTGTTCGTTTTGTTCACAGTAAGCTACTGCTGTCGTTTGCTACATGAGCCTTATATAGATGCAAAATCTAGATTTTAGAAATTGATTCTGACGGGATATAAACATTCAGGACTCTTTCAAAAAAGGTCATAGCAAAAAATATATATTAGGGTCAGTCAATAAGTTAAATACAAACCTTCGTAAAAATCTCGGTAATAGAGACATTCCGTTGAAACTTTGTGGCAACAAGGAGCATCAGGTGCTGCGGTAGATGCAGTAGCGGTTTTGACGTCGAAGTTTTAGTTCTCTTCCTAATCAGTCGTGTATATGTTTCGGCAACTGCCAGTGGTGTCCAAATTTGATGTGTGTGCATTAATTCACTTCCTGTGAGCAAAAGGTTGTGACTGCGGTTGCACGAAGTGTACGGTGCTAACGCAAAATTGCGCCGAGATATCACCAAGTGCTATCTCTCATTCGAGAATGGCCGTACAGATATCGAGGATAAGTTTCTTCATCTTCGACGACAAATGAGAACGTTGCGCGCGTGAATGAACTCATTCGTGAAAACAGACGTGCCACAGTAGATGAGATCACCTCGTCTATTGACTGACCAACACAAAGTTCAACGATTTGAAAGTGCTCTAGCATGTTTGGTGCATCATCAACAAGAAGGAAATGTTTTGGGGACTAAATCGAGTCCGGAGACGAGACTTGGATTCATCATTTCGCACCTCAAATGAAACTCTTATTTCTCGAAAGAAATGCCGAAGAGTTCCATTCCGCAGGGAAGTTGATGCTGGAACTGTTTTTCGATAGAGTGTATAAGTGTAGTGCATACCGGATTCTTGCCGAAGGGTGCCACAGTTAATGCAGCGTCTATATTGTAAAACCCTGAAGTGGTTGCGAAAGTCGCTTAAAAATCGACGACCAGGTAAACTTTCAAAAGGCATTTTGCTCTTGTATGACATTATGAGACCGCATGCTTCGACTCTAACGAAGAATGTTTTGGAAAAGTTTAAGTGGGAATGGTGGAAATTTGTGCCATGGGACTTCCAAGTCTTCGGTCCCATTAAACAAGAACTTGAAACGCTACGATATCACTCGTATGAGGTGGTAAAAGTTGGAACCCAACAATGGTTATATCACATTGGACGGCAATTCTTCGTAGATGACATGGAAGACAGATGCCACGCCTCAACAAATGTTGAAATAAAGAAAGTGATTACTTCGAGAAAAGATTATGTATTATGCTTTTATGTTTGTAAATCTTTGTTCGATAATATAAACCCGGTTTTGTTTTTTTCAACGAGTGCAACTAACTTTTTGACTGTAATATTGTCACTACAAATACTCACCGAAAGATCATATATACCAAATTTGATGGTACTAACTAAAATAGTAATGACTGGTAATGTCAAATATACATGGTTTTTAAGATTTCGTAACCTTTACATTTTATGGGCACATTGAATAATAAAGTACTTATAACCCGTGGTTAAATACGTACTTTCCATGAGATCAAAATACTTATTGAAAATATATTGGAACAGAAAATATCCCTTGATAACAGTGCATAAGTATGGAGTATCAGTATGCAGTAGTTAGTATGAGTTGACAATATTCCGCTGCTGACGTTTGCTACATGAGCCTTATTTGCCTAATCTAGATTTTAGAACTTAATTCTGAAGGGATATAAACCCCCGGGCCTCTTTCAAAAAGGCTTTAGTAACGAATTACCTCAAGCAATCGAAGAGCACATGACGAGTGACCTCAAGCAATCTATAAAAGACCCTGGGTCATGTAGAAGTAAACACTTCTGGGATTCTTGTTGTCCAATCAACATGTAATTCGTAGGACGAAATAAAGAAGTTTATTGTATGTTATGGCGTGTTCCTGTGTGATTGCGGCCTGAAAGGCCAGCTTGGGGAGAACATGTCTGGGATGCTGTGTGCTACGACGTATAATGCGGGAATTGTCTATAGAAATACCACCGATGTAGTATCACGGCCGGCCGACTACTAACGTGTTTCCTGTCTCCATCGGCTTAGCTGATCGTGGTATTATATATATATATATATATATATATACATACAGTATGCCCACTAAAGTCCCTTGCCACCCTCTTAACTTTGGAACGGATGCTGCTATATTCATAAAAGTGGTGTCTAGGTATAGTAAAGTAGCCATGCGCTACTAAATGAAACCACCTACTGCACCCCCTGGTGGAAAACTGCAGAGTTTACATTCCTATCTCGAAAACGGAACGATATAGGGTAAAAAAGTGATTTACAAAGTTGTAAAGCATCATCTATTTAGTAAGAAAAGACACCTTGTGGACATTAATACGAAGAATAGAACGGTTAAAACGCGCATTTGTTTTTTTTTTTGTGATTTCCTACACTGTGACGTCACGAAACTTTAACGGAAGGAGAAAGGTTTATCTTTCGGGAAAAACACGACACCGCAATGTGCGCAGTTGTATATCGCTTGTGATCCCCAATCAAAAGGACCGCGGCTCGAACTCCGAGGGTTGCATCCTTGTACTGATTGTTTGTCTTTATAAACATAGTAGATAATACGTAGATCGTGTAAAATAGTGTCGCATCAACTCAACTCAACTTACGCTTGGTGTTCGAAATTTTTGCAGTATGGAAATGCGTAAGAAACGTCCCGCATGTTCACCTGAGACAGATATAAAAGATAAATCTTCTTGGGGTTGTAGTATGTTGATGCTCATGGTCATGGCTGAGTATTCCAAAGCTGAGTATTGTGAGATGGTTTTAGTGTACAGTGAATGTGGACTCAAAGCACCATCAGCGGCAAGGTTGTGCCGGCAACGTTTCCCTGCAGGCCCGCATCCTTCTCATCAAACCATCATAACTGTTGTAAAACGTTTAATTGAAAAAGGATGCGTTACTAGTCGATCTCGATCTGACAGACCAGCTAAGTTAGGACGGCAAGTTCAATCGGATGAGTTATTAGCATACGCCCTCGCATATCCGAAATGCAGCACAATAGAGATCAGTCAAAACTGTGGCCTCTCCAAAAGTCAGGTTTGGAAAATCATAAGCGAACTAGGCGCTCATCCTTACTAACCAACGCCTCAACAGGTTTTATTGGACGGGAATGCCGATCGACGTTATGTATGGTGCAACTTCGTCATGAATCAGATACAGGTCCAGCCAACATTCTTGGCAGATATAGTGTGGACGGATGAGGCATGCTTTTCACGGAATGGTATGTACAATAGGCAAAGCACCCATTACTGGGCGCTGGAAAATCATAGATGTTTTACCGACGTTCGACATCAAATGCGGTATGCTATTAACATTTGGTGTACAATTTACAATAACAATCTGATGCGGCCCAATATTTTACAATGGCACGTTAACAAGTGCACGATATTTACAATTGCTACAGAACGGAATACCCGATTTTGTGGAGAACCTTCCGTTGTTTAATCTTAGGAATGTATGGTTTCAACATGACGGCGCGCCTGCTCATGAGACATATCCAGTGAAGCAGTACCTCGTCAAGGAATTCGGGAACCAAATAATTGGGTATGGCGGTTTCGAAAAGTGGACTCCATGGTTGCCTGATCTGACTCCACTGGCCTTTTCCTGTGGGGATACCTGAAACAGCACGTGTATGCGACCCCTCCACAAACATTTCAGGACCTTAAACGACGCATTACGGACGCTTGTGCCAACGTGTCACGCTCTATGCTCCAACGTGTGCAACGCGACATTCAAACAAGGATACAGATGTGCATTGCAGCTGACGATGAGAAGTTTGAACATCTCAGATAAAGGTATATTGTTATAACTAGTTGCTTTTTCTTTCTCAGATCGTTTTGTCACGTTACAGTGTAGGAAAATCGCGAAAAAACAAATGCGCATTTTAACCGTTGTATTCTCATTAATGTCCACAAGGTATCTTTTCGTACTAAATCGATGATTCTCTACAACTTTGTAAATCTCCTTATTTCCCTATCTCATTCCGTTTTCGAGATAGGAATGCAAACACAGCAGTTTTCCACCAGGTAGCGCGGTAGATAGTTTCATTCAGTAGCGCATGGCTACTTTACTATACCTAGACACAACTTTTATGAATATAGCAGCAGGCGTTCCGAAGTTAAGAGGGTGGCAAGGGACTTTAATGGGCATACTGTGTATATATATATATATATATATATATATATATATATATATATATATATACTGTCGCTAAAAAATACTGAAATATCCTATATATCACATTCGATTGTACTAACTACAGTAGTGAAGACTAATAATACCAAATTTACATGGTTCTTAAGATTTCAATAATAAAATACTTATAAACTTTATAAAATAATTCAACCTTCAATAATAAAATACTTATAACCCATCGTTAAATACGTACTTTTCATGAGATCAAAATACTCACTGAAAATATATTTGGACAGAAAATACCACTAGATAACAATGCATCAGTAAACACGCATAAATTACGCTTTAATCATGACATTTTGAAGAAAATAAACCTCATCCTCATACCTACCCATTCTTAGAAAAGGTATTAAGTTTGCTGTCCCCGCCGAAGGTAAGCGGGAAAAAAAATTAAATCCGGCCAGAAAAATAAATCCCGAAGCAACGATGCGTGGGTAAAATGGTAGAAATTAGCGCCACCAAGTCCACCAGGCGTTAAAATGAAAGCAAACCCGCCCCTCCAAAAGTGCGAAAAACAATTCATTG
Source organism: Dolomedes plantarius (assembly GCA_907164885.2). Lineage (NCBI taxonomy): Eukaryota > Metazoa > Arthropoda > Arachnida > Araneae > Dolomedidae > Dolomedes > Dolomedes plantarius. The sequence goes on from OU015498.1 coordinate 61,939,630, forward strand.
CCTCCCCCCAACCTCCTAAATAATAAATAAATAAATAAAAATACTGGAAGCGGTGGAAGCAACAAAATTCTTCCGATTAATAGTTTTCGAAAGTAATTAAAACCCTTCGGTAGCTACTCTTACCCAAGCGGTAAATTAAATCGGTTTTGATTAAGTGTCGCCGGTACAATGATGCATCACCCTGGAAACCGTAACAGATTAAAGCAAAGAAGCTGCCCCAGCAATTGTTGACGGGATCAAATGGAGATTTATAATAACGACATCGAGAAATTTTCGGGCCGCTAAGTGTGTGCTGCTCTTCTCTTCTTTTCTACTTTTTTTTTCTTCTTTCTTTTCTTGCTCAGTGTAGCTGTCGCATCAGGTTATGAAAAGATGGGAATTTAAGTGCGACGGGCTCCAAACGAGGTTAGGTTGACATATTTTGGTCGGATTTAGCGGCGGAAGAAGTTCTTTTGAGCAGAAAGTCTGGTCTTTAGTTGGATGAATTAATAAACAGAGAGTCAGAGATGATAAAAATGAATGCTTTGATAAACAATAATGCATTTATGAGAGAGTGGCGTGCATCTGAGGTAGAAACTGCTGTTTCGGAGATTGGGAGAACGTGAGACTTGGGTAATCCTATTTGGGAGTAAGTAAACTTTTGCTTGTCAAATCTGATTAAGCATAGAGGGATAGGATGTATTTTATAAAAGTAGAGTGCTTTTAACATCAAACTCATTTACTTGCCTAATAAAGCAGTACCACATCGGCATGCATTGGTTTCATATTGTGAATACATTTTTTTATCATGCCACATTACTTCTTTCCCTAACTTCGACATTTTCTTAGGGGTAGACATGTATTTAGTAAGCGCAGAAATCGAAGATTTTCTCAGTTAAGTGAATCACGTATCTTTGTGCTGGAAAATTACTTAAATATGTTGTCATTACCAATGAATGTAACCCAAGCTATAGAATGAGGGAAAATGTTATTGGATGAAAGTGTTAAGCATGTTACAGGAAGAATGAACTTTCCCGTAAACAAAAAATATAACTCAAAATTAATAAAATAATTTGGAACATTATATTTCTGTATGTATCTCAGTATTAAAGGATTAAACATAATGTAATATTTTAAAAACGATTTCTAGAGTTCTTTAAGAAAATTGTAACAATAATTTTAAAAGTATTAATGAGTCTCAGAATATGAAGCCCTATGCAACATAACATCCATCTACCAGCATCGTACAGTATTCTGATATGAACATGCAATGTCATAACTGAATTCGCAAGTTTGTACAATATGTGACATAAATAATATAAATATACGAATTTTTTTTAAATAATTAAAAAAAATAAAAGCATGATTTTCATCATAACTTACAATTATATTAGCAAATTAATTTTGTTTGCTGTTTTATGATGAGATCTTTAATTTCTTTTCGTTCAAAAATAATTTTCATTTTTTACTAGTTCATATTACATACTCTTTAATATTAGTTTTCCCGAACATCAGTTTACGAAGTCTGACATATATTAAAGACTTATTCAAACTACTATAATATTTGTTAAGTAATGTTGTGTTTCGATTTGTCTTCTCTTGGACTTTAAGATAATCCTGTTAATAAATCAACATAATCGTCATAAGGGAATATTATATTATTAATCTATTGTTACATGATATTTTTCATACTATGATCTTTTCAGATATCGTGTTATTCAAATATTTTCTGGAATTTCTACCGAAATTTTGCTAAATTAAAAGTATATGTATATTTTGGATTCACACTTTTCGTGATAAATTATAGACTTAAAAAGTAAAAATATTTCTAAAATTTAAGGGAAAACAATCTATAAACAATATATATATATATATATATATATATATATATATATATATATATATATATATATATATATATATATATATATATATATATATATATATATATATTATCTGCATAAGAAATATACCGTAATTAACAGTAATTAAACTGAATTTAACTTTCTGAATTATCAATTCATAGCTTAAGGAATTCGCAATATACAGAAGAACATTGAAAGCATAAAATATTTTTACATTGTTATAAGTTAACTAATATTTCATTGCCGTATATTTCTTTTATTGACTGTACTGAAATTATGTTACAGCATGCACTTCCCTCGCTCTTCCTTACTTCAAATGATATTTAATTATATATGAGCATAACGCCGTTCACGAACTGAGAGTTATAAGGAAAGAAAAGGTCATAGTTTCGTGGAATGTTTCAGTAATATATATATCCTTTTGACTACATGTTTTGAAAACGCAATTAATTTTTAAATGAAGCAGTAAATAACTATTTTCGAAAATTAAAATTGAAAACTATTTTTAGGAAGATATATAACTTACTTAAAATATGTGCATCACCCAAGTAAGTTTTTAATACAAGGCATATATGTTTTCAATAAGCATCGGCTTTTTGCTTTATGCAACATTTGCTCCCCAAGGTAGAGGAATTTTCGATACCACAGATTTGGGATTATATATGTTAATTTTTCTCTCAAATCTTTATAGCTACTTCATATAAAAGGTCCAAAGATTTGAAAGAAGATTTTTTTAAATCTTTGCGAAATATGTGCCGAAAATGAACAAATGTAGGTGTTTACAAGTAAACTGCGTGTTTAAACCCATCAGATCTGACATCTTAATTAAACAGTTAAGAGAAATCTATTTTGCCAAAGCATTGCAATTTTTTTTCGCCAATCCTCGTGTCTACATCTCACTTTGAATTTGCATATTTTTCCGTATCCTGGGCAACACTTTTCCTCTCTTAAGAGTACACACTTATTAATTGAGAACAGCCAGGAATGTTATAAACAGAATAATTCAGAGCAACGGCGGAAACTGGGAACTGCAATCTGCAAGTATTTGACAGCAGCTGATGGCGCTGGAGAAAGGCAGACTAGTTTGTTAATTTAATTACAACTCACTCTCTTTCTGGGAGTAAATTCCCTCATCTCCGAAGACGTGCTAAGCGAAAATTCTTTCCTCTACAAGGAGGGAATTTATAGGGAATGGTATCAAGAGGGTGAGCGTTCTTATTAAGCAAACTGATATGGAATTCGCATGGATTGCGTGGATTTTCAATAATGAGAATAAAATAGCGGTAACGCTCTGATGCCTGGAAACAAAAGCCAACAGAAGGTTTTATTTTCTGAAGAAGCGCATATTTCCAAATGCTGTTTCTCTAAGAGTTGAGTATAATCTCCAGCTTATAACGAGTCAATAATTATAGGAAGAAGAGAAATACATGAACAACGCCCTTAAAGGAGGAGCAAACAAAAGGCAAAAATAGGATTTTCTTGTTTATATGGTTCTCCGCTAGGGGGCGCTTCTGATCCCTTTTTTTTTAGTTTGTAGGGGTAGTAGCAATATCTAATTTCATTTCTGCAGATTTCGTGGAATATTCAGTAATTTTCATTCTGGGATGGTTTTATGATGGGTAAAAGTTCAATCACAGTTAAAATTAGATATTAAATATGAAAAATTGGGGCATTTTTGGAAAAAAAATCTTTAGATTGACTCAGTCAACCACACATTTTCCTATATAACAACTAGGCTTGTGCTTGATTGGATCATCCAGTTACGGGAATTTGCACAGATTATTATCGCCTGAACGTATGCTACGTACTAAATTAGATTGTTAATTTCCTCAGAAGTTCTATAAAATTTTATTGTTTTATCAGTTGCAATGAAACTGCCATATCCGGATAAACATACGAAATACTTGAGAAATATAGTAGACACGCAAGAACAAATATTATACCAAGCTATATAAACTAACCATGTCACTGCATAATCTCAAGATGAAATATCTATGTGAGAAAAAATTGATTCATATCGTAACTGATAAAAATTACAGACATTTTTGAAGGATTTGAAATTTACAATTGATGACTTAATCGCTATAATATAACTCAGTTCATATCTTAAAGAAAATTACAGAAACATTACACTCAAGTATGTAAATATATTAATTTTAAAAAAATTGCAAATTAAAACTGACAAGTTTTGTTTGTCCCAATACTGAACCAAAATAAGCTTACGTTTTTCCTTGTGCTTAAATAACGAATTGAAATTATCTCTTATCAAATTCTAAAAATTATTTTAATAAATATGAAAATAATCTTATATTATTGACAATTATTTTCTATCTCATAATTTGAACCCTAGCAATCTAATATTTACTCTATGCTAATTTTTCCTATTTCCGGTCCTTTGTTTCTGATTGCAATCTATTGTAATTGGCAATTGCATTCTAAGCAATCTAATGATAAGCAACTACTTACTGATATTGAAAAATTAGTACCTGTTATAGTTATAGTATACACTGTAGGAAACACATATGTTATTTACATACATGAGAATACATACATATACATATGCACACGTGAAAGGATCAATGATACCGTAATGCTCTCTACTATTACTTAAGGCATCAATTTTTCGTAATTTTTTGAACTGATAACGATGAGGGAGAGAATTTTTTTTTTTGACCTCTTTGCTTAATGGTATATTGAACTTAATTTAATTGTCCTCTCTGGGAATTTTTATAGCTTGTTTCTGAAATAAGGTGGAAAGCACATGATTCTCGTTTGTATTAAATGAGAGAAGGTAAAGTCTGCCAAAAGTATTTCCAAACTAATGTACGAGCGTTTGTGGAATCTCTAGTAAGATATTGACGTATTAATTAACTGTTAACCAGTGTTTGTTTCATTTTTATTTTCATAGTCCCACCAAAAGCTCTGAAAGGACACCAGTGCAAAAAATACACCAAGGTAAAAGGACACCAACGTAAAATAAAGAGTGAAGTCAATTGTTTCTCTGTAAAAGCAAAAATAGAAAGTTTAGCCTGACGACTAGGAACTGACCAATCTATCCAAGGAAATTATAAGTTATAGCGATAAAATTTTTATCAGGGTTTAAATGAGAAATCATCAGGTGTTCACTTCTCGAAAATAAGTTATATTTAAAATCTGACTTTTTAATATAACTTGATGTGTCAACTCAAGTGTAGTCTGAAATAAGTAGTTAAAAATTAAAGGGTTTGTTTAACTATTGATACTGAATCTCGGTATATTGAATTAAGAAAGCAGAATTTGTTATTAAAAGAATACCATTTGCATTATTTATGAAATAGATCAGCTCATAGGGGCTACAAAAATACCACATACGCAGTAACATATACACTTTGACTGTGCGTTATTACAACCGTGTTTTATTGATTATGTAAAGTTAAATCAAAAATTTATTTTGCTTGTCATCCATTAAGAATTAATGTTTTGTAAGTTATAGTCGAACAAATAAATATCTAATAAATACCTTGAAAAAAAATCAGATAAAAAAATCTAATAAATACCTTGAATATAGTTGATAAATAAGCTTAATACCTTAAAATAAGTAGAAAAAAATCTAATAAATACCTTGAATTAAATAAAGACAAATATAATAACCTTAAATTAAATAACGTTATAGTTAAGTGAAAAAAAAATAGTTTGCCTAAATGTAATTCCAACATTCGATTTCTTTTCTAGTTAAATTATGTTTACGTAGTATGCTTGCCAATAATATATTTTTGCGATTTATAATACCTGCCGTCTCTTACAGCAAATATATATCCCTTATTAAACAAATTTCAATTTATTTGCATGTATTAATCCATAGGCTTCACCCTATCAGTCGTATGAATATGAATTAATATGTCAGCAACCTTGAATAATTATACTAGACAAACTGGAAAGAATAAATTAAAACCCCAAACAATTTTCCATCTGGTCATTTTCGCATCATTGAAAAATAAATAAATAAGCAAAGGGGGGGGGGGGGAAGCGAGCGCAGACAGCTTTTCCGCGAACGCATCGAAAAAGAACACACAGTTCATCGTGTACCGCAGCGCTCAACAAACATCGCAGCTGCGGGCCTCACATCGCGACAAAGAACACGGGCGAATGGAACAAAAAAAATAAATAAAAATAAGAAAAAAAGTCTGCAAACGTTCTCTGGATGGAACAAAAGGAAACCGTCCTCTTTGTCATAACAAATGGACGGAGAATATTCGAGAACCTGTTATGAGGATAATGGACGTTTCTTGTTGTCGCGAGCTGTCCCCGAAAAAGATGAATGAAGAAGGGCGGGGCTCCGTGGGAAATTGGGCGGGGCTAATGTCACCGGTAATTGCGTCATTGCCATAGGGCGGGATAACGGTTGATCAGGAATCATCGAGGAAGGTGAGATGAAATCCATTTCCCTGGGAGCTATAGGAAATATGCTTTATACGGCGGCTCCATACCGTTGCCGTAGATCAATGACGTATGTGCGCATCGGCATATATGTATATAATTTGGAATATTAATATCTTCAGAACGTAAACAGATCGGAGCGATGATATTAGATCATGTTTGGGCGCTAGTACGTATAATTCAGGTATTCATGTAGCGACTGCGTTTTCCTATTTCATGGGAGACTCCGTGTCCGGTGCTCGGGAAAATGAAATCCCTCAGCTAAAGAGGCAGTATTTAAGTGTGCGTATAAACAAATTGTAAAAATGAGCCTTTAAAGCTACATAACTGCGCATTTTAACATAAATGAATATTTTCATCTATTTTTATTTAAAAAAAATAATTTTAATAAAAAATGACCGTGATGTTACAAACTAGAAATTATAACCTTTGTTTAAAAATAATCCTTAAAATAAGTAATTGACCATGCAAATAAAGTTTATAAAATTTCCGTAGCATAATAGAGGGTTTTTTATATTTCACCGTGCATGTAACATTGCGTTTTCCAGAAAATTTTGTCTAATGATGATATAAACTACAATGTAATATAATTAAAAGATTATACTACGTTGTAGTCAAAGGAAAGTATCGAGATTGACTATATTTTTTTCCTCCTTTTATTTTAATGTAGGATTACATTCCTCCATAATGGTTCTGCGGAAAGGAAACTTTCAGACGCTAAAACTGTCCGCCCATCCGTCCTCGCGAGTTATAATTTTGGCAGCGTGCCAAACCCAGTCTATCGCTTGGACAAGTTAAACAGAAAAGTACCAAGATGCGTCAAAATTTTGATATACATATATGTATATATATACATACGTACATATATATATAGATACATATATACATACAAAAGAGATAAACAATGATAAGTAATCCTATGTTAATAACCCGCGGTAGTTTCGTTAGAAGAGAATACCTGAAATTTTCTTAAAACTAATTTTATTGACAAAATTTTTTCAAATTATGAAAAGGCTTCCGCTTATAATACATGGGTCGAAATTCAAAATTTTAAAAAAATGTGCCCCGGATGTGTTTATAAAAATTCTGTATTTTTCTGGATGTTTCAGATTTTTAGGATTCAAATCATTTAATGGAAATTGCGAATAACGGGACTGAAAATCTTACCATATGGTGTATAAGGATGTAATTAGCTTAATTCATTTTAAACTAAAATAATCTTCTGGAGAACAACAGTTTTTGCTCTAAAATTTATAGCTTATGGCAACACCGTTTTACGACTAGTAACCAAGAGAAGTAAATTACCAGAGGAGTTGCACGAAACTCACTAAATCATGCTATGGAATCCCACATCAGAATGGTGATGTCTAATACTGGGGAATCAATGCTGGATTTCTCTACTTCTGCTGTCAAGTTACGTCAAGTTTTTCAGTTTGCTTTTGTCTCTAGACTATGCATCAAAGATGACACCATATATTATAACCATCCCATAGATAATGCTACCTTAAGTTCTGTTTTGCTTCATAAGTATAGTTGTTCAAGAAATACTACGGGTTAATGCTAGAGAACTACATGTAAAGGGTACCTAAATGAACCTAAATGTACCTAAATGTCCTAATGTACATTCTCAAATGCTATGTCATAGAGGTTTCCCTTGAGTTACTTATGCAAAATCATCTGCTGACATATCTAAACTCCTACTTCTTCGGTTTGTTCTACTCAGTATAAAACAGGGTGAGGGAGGATCTCTAACAAGTGTAAATTATTAGTGTAAATGTTATGTTTGAATTTTCTCATAATTAACACTAGAATGACGGCAGCCGTCATTTCGACGGTTTCGGACATATTATTGAACCCTATGTCTGTATTTATGTCCTCAGGCTACTGAAATTTTATGACTTTTTCTAATTTTACGCGAAATATGCACACACATATACAAAATTATAATCAATACTAAAGAGGGGGAGAAAATGTGTTTTATACCTACTAAGACTGAAAGTCGTCAATTTGACGGCAATATAGAAAACAGACAGGAATCTTTAAAATAATACCGGGAAAATGTTAGTTACTTTTCGTCTCCCTCCCCCTTTTACAAATAACAGAAATATTGGCTCTTTGGAAATATTGGTGTTGAAAAATAAGGACTGCACAAACCATGCATATATTTTTGCTGGTAAACCCTACCAGGTTGTGGGCTCGACATACCTGCATAAAAATATATCTAAATATAAACTAATTTATTATATATTGGTATGAAATAGTTCAAATTTTTAAGGTATTTAACTATTTTTAAAAAACATTAAATATTTTAAATTCTTGATTTTATTTTTAACCGTCAAAATGACGGCGATCAGTATTTTTAGTAGGAAAATTTCCCGTCTTTCTACTGTTAAGACAGTGGCAAGTGACCCAACCCTTTACCTTCATCATAAGTAGAGCATTAGGCCCACGTTGTAATATGGACGTAATACTCTAACTAGAGTATGCAGTGGAATCACGTATTTACGTTTTACTTTTACCTATGACTTTATCAAACTAAGAACTAACTGTTGTGTAAACAATGTAATACGTTAACAAAATTACTATACTGGTTGAGGAATTGAATTCTAATTTTAGAGACTGGAATGTAAAGAACGAATGGATTATATAAATATTTATTGTTAAAATATTCATTTACATTTTTATTATATACGAATATTTAAAAATAAACACTTTATACTCCTGTTCCCGTGCACCATTAAAATCTAAAAATATTCATAACAAATGAAGTCCTCATTTGAATAGTGGTCCAACTCCATTCTTGTTCATTTTGAGATACAGAGCCTTAAAGTCTAATGAGTGGTGAGAAATGACTGCTGAAGTCTTATTTGTAATGCCCTCTGTTGACAGAAGAAAGAAGCTGGAGGTGTACCAGTTTTAAAAAAAGATAGAAATGACATGTATGAACATGAAAGTGAGGCTAACTCCTTTTTTTTTTTTTAAAGTGGAGTTGGACCACTATTTAAATAAGGCCTTGAAATATTTTAAATCGATTTCTTCGAATAATAACTGAAAATTCGTTCAAGTTTTTAAACAAACTTTAAAAAAAAAACAACCTATTACATTAGAAGTTTATTTGCCTTATTTCTATGTTTCTCGATGCATTTTTTCATTACAGTTACTACTCGCGAAATAGTTTTGTGTAAGATAAAAACATATCCCCAGTCCGATTTCCATGCATTTACTAAATGCGTTTAATCCGGTATTTTAATTCATTTCTTTGAAATCTAATGAATGTATTTAAACTTTCAAAGATCCCCTTGCCTTCCCTAAAACAACGATTTCGGAACATCGTTTCTAAAAGCATTACAGCTGTGAACTTTTTTCCTAAAATAATTAATTCTTTATCAACTGACTGTCATCTGCTGCCAGAGAATGACAGTCACTTGACTTCATTTCCAGGGCGAGGCCGAGTAATCTGTTTTCGGGAAATTCATAGGATGAGAAACAACAGAAGCTAGTGAATAGTTTTCCCACACAAACACCACATACCGGAAGACCCGTGTTTACATAGCCGTAAAGCGAAGCATGCTTAGAATTTCAGGGAAAGGGCTATCAACAAGACCGAAGTTTGGTAAATTTTGATGCGTAACAAGATTTAGTGCGATGCACATTTATTATAAAAATATTTTGATTAGAAGCCCTGATAGAGCTGAAACAACATGGGGAAAACGTTGCCCTCGGATGATCTCGTTATTCTGTTCTTTTGACTTCTTCGACTTTGCATGAATTTGTAACAACCTTGATTGTTTATTTCCATTAAATTCAGAGATATTCTCATAATGTTTTTAAAAACTAATAATTCTATTATGTCCTGAAGAAGCAAATGCGTCTTTCATTTTGTAATGCTTAAGATACTAGACAAACATGTACCAGATGCACATGTATATCAAAAGTTTTAAAATATAAATGCCGCAATAATCTCTGGAAGTTAGTAAACAGTGCAAACTAAAAAGTAAGGATAAAATATACTAAGTATTCAAACTGAATTTTTAAATGCTGTAATTTCAATTTTATTCAGGAAAAATACAGAAAATACTTATAACTAAAAATAGATGCAATTGTCACAAAATTAAATATTAATTGATTAGCTAAATATAATAATAGCTATAGCTGAGGATTATTTACAAAATAACTAATATTATATAAACTAAATAATATAACAAAACGAAATTAAAGATTATTACTAAAGATTATTTGCTTACCGAGTATGGATAACATTAAATTCAATATTGTATCTTTTGTGTATGAGATTCCAGTTTCACTATTTCATACGACTGCTTCAGTACTTATAATAAATACACAATGATACTAGGAAAATCTCATTAGTTTTGATTTATTCTAAATGTTCGGCATCGGACAAAGCATTTAGTTAAACAATAGGAATTCAAAACAATTGTAAATTTTATGTACAATGTATATTGAATTAAATTGTTAATTCTCCAAAAAAGTTACCAAATGTGACACAATTGCAGTATGACAATACACCACTTTAACAGTTTTTTTAACGGTGTTTTTTTCCACTGTAGCACGTTTTTGCTTTACGGCTCTTTAACTAAAAAAGTTATTTAAATTTTTCCATTTCAAACAGGTACTTTATTACTTCTAATATAACTATTCCAAGGTTATTTTAATTATTATTCTTGATTTTTAAATATTCTAGCTCTATTAAGTTTATAAAGAAAATCATAAAACAAAATATCATTGCTATTATTAAAGCAAAAATGCTATTTGTATCTAGCGAATCCATTATGTTTAATGTAAAAATGTCCCTCTAGGGCGAAACCTATCATAACTCAGAAATTAGGCAGAAAAAAAAAAAATTTTTTTTTCTTTAAATATGTTATTATCTTCTCTTAAATAACTTACACAAAAATGCATACAGTTTTAAAACTTTTTTTCCCATGCATTTTTTCTTTTCTTGATGCATTCTGAAAGTCATCCCCTCCCTCCCTAAAAAAGTTTAATCTTGAACGAAATGAACACATTCATTACATTGTCACTAATTTTACATCTATCGGAAGCATAACTACAGTATCTTAGAAATATTTAAACATCCCTTTTCATGGCGCAAGTTCCGCTAAGTACTGCTTTAGAATCATTAAATCGAATGAAACGGCGGTCATTTATGCTGTCCCTATGAGCTGGAAAAGGGCGAGGCCGGAAGTTCGACGGGTGAACAATCCATTGAGCGCGCGAGAACAGCTGCCAGTGAATAGTTTACGCAAACAACAACACACAGACGGGAAGACCCGTGTTTACATAAATTACGCACAACGAGGATGACATTTCAGGAAAAGGGTGGTCAACGATGTTCGGAAAGTTTTGATACAGAACAAGATTTAATAGGATTCATTTGATGTGGAAATATTTTGATTAAAATAGTTTCAAACATCTCTCTCTCTCTCTCTCTCTCTCTCCCCAGACGCGATGGATGAAAATTTTAGAACAACGTTCATTATGAAATGTTGGGGAAGATTTTTGGGGGGAATGAATAATTAAGCTATATATTTATTGGCGGAAAATGCCGAAGTATAAACGTGCAGTCGGTTCAGTACATGTAAAAAACATTTAGGAAACATTTCATTCTTATTTATAAAAGAGACATCATGCTAAAAATTATTAGAGAACTGACATTAAATTTGTTACGAAAGCTAACTCTAAATTTTATATAAACTTCAATCAATTAATTGATTTGATTTACGCTTTCACAAAAAGACAGTAGATATACAACTTATTATGAAGCGTAATTGTAAGATTATTCATCTGATTACATTTATTTTGAAATAATGAATTGATGGGATCATTACAACTAGATAAAAACCGTACAGAAAAATTAAGAATTTTCAGAAATTCCAATTTTATACTCTGATTTTATAATTTAAAAGGTAAAATTTACATTCATTGTCATGTAATTCATTTAACTCTAAAATATCACGTAAACAAGCCATCATTATAAAAAGAATGAACTATTTCATCGTTAGTTCTTCAAAAGCACTATATTTTACGTTTTCATAATAATGGGGATTTTGCGAAAAAAAATTCTATAAAATGAATAAACAAATGACTCAAATTATCTTCTTTCATCCTAAATCACTTTGATATTTATTGAGGACAGAGTCCAAACCTCCAACTTTTCCAAAAAAATAAACAGTAATAATTGCAATATGATACAAAGTCATAAGTTTCTTTCCCGAATATTATATTTTTCTTCGCCTGAGAGAGACTATAACACATAACTTCGGTCGGAATTATTTTATTTACTTTGAGGCACCAATATAAAAACCACCGAAATCACATGATCTTACATTTGCAACATACGCTACTTATAACAGTGATGTCTAACGATGAACTTTCGGATAAAAGTCTCAGTTTATTCGGACAGTAAATCCCTAACAAGAGTGGGATATGTTTGTCTTTAATACATCTTATTTTACAGTCTGTATATAATTTCTAAAAGATATCTATTATAAAAATGTATTTTTTCAAGTGCCTGGCACTATTCTTATCATTATAAAACTTTTAAATATTTGTTCTAAAAAAAATTTCGCTTAAAATACAATAAGCAATCTATTGATTTAAACCCAATATATTTTCTATTTGGGCTAGAGGTGCGGTCATCACATCCACTAATCTATATCTACATATTTACTAATGGGTTTTATAACTTGTGATTATTTTAATAAATCTTTGAGTTCATTTAAGAACAAATTTGGAATATTGCGACAAAAGTACTAATAAACTTTGAATATGGCCCAGGGTTGTAATAGTTAAATCCGAATTCCCAAAGGGTGAATTTGATTCCAGATCAAAGTAGTTTCTTTTTCAAGTTTGTGAAAAAAAATGGCAACTATGTGCAATAAAATACGCTTCTTTATACGTTCTTTTGTCCTAAAGAATTAAAAAAAATTACTTTGATGTTCATGAAGTACAAACGATAATTTAAAAAAAAATACGATTATATAAAATGACTAGTGCACTACTTTTTTTAGCATCCAAAAAATCCAAATAAAAAATACCAATTATCAGCTAAAATAACACAATAAATATACTTCTTAAAAATTATACCTTTCATCTATGTTATTGTGCTTTAAAAATACTAACAGAAATTCATACACAACTACAAAAACAGAAAATATAAGCAGCAATTGTTTCAGGTTAATCTTAACTTGAGATATTTAATTTAATATTGAATCAATTTTAAATTGGCACCTTTTGAAAATACTATTGCAGGAAACAATGAAACACAAATGTGATTATAGAAGAAAATATGCAGCTACATATTAAATTTTAATGCTTGCATATAATAACATGTAAGACAAAAATTATCCTAACAAGCATCAGAGAGAAATTTCGGATGTTTATTTACATAGTGCTTGAAATCCTGGCATAATATAAATACAATAAATATTTTACTCGTCATAAAGCTGAATTAAATAAAAATAATCAATTTGAATAACGTAAAACGGAATTATGATTAAAATAGATGCTTTGTTAAATTTAAATCCAAGTTTTAATATTATTGTTAGTTGGCATGAATTCATGTCAAGAGAAACAATAGCAGTATTTTAATTACTTAATATGCTTTGTCACATTATGGCTAGAAAAGTCTTGTGTTTGTTCAACAACTATTTTTTGTTTCTAATCAGTAAAAGACGAAAAAAGAAAAAAAATTGAAAACTACATACACTTAAAAATAGTGAAAATTACAGAAATATTTTTTTCGAAAACATAAATTTATATTTATATTTTGAAATATATTCCATATGGGATTCCCTTGGGTAAAAATCTATGAAACTGTAGTTATTCCAGATAGCGTGAAAATTTTGAAAAAATAATATACAATTTCTATTAAGGAGAATTGCACACATGAATCACTTTTGTTTTATATTTGATACTTAACGTAAACACACACATTAAATTAATAATTTAGTATTCATTAAATATAAGGTATTATCCCTTTTAAATTGTTTAAAACTTTTGCTCAGTTTTCCATTGGTCATTTAAAATTCTAAATTGTAAAGACCCAAAGAATTTCCATTATAAATATTACTTGGGTTAGATTATGGGAGTGCTAGTTTAGCTCCGTTAAACTCATTTAATATAATTTAACATAAAGACCAAATTAATTTTTTTCTTTAATATTTGTTAAGTCTCTAAATTTTTTAAATAAAACATTTTCATTAATTAAATTACAATTCAAAATATTTTATTGCTAACCATTGACAGAAAGATATATCATAGTAATAAGATCAATTAAGTAATTTATTTCGTTTCCACATCCAATTTAATTAGTGCTATTTAAAACTAACGTCTTTTAAAAAATTAACATTCCCTGTAATAGAAACGTCTCGACAAAAGCAAAACACAAACTTACTTTAACTGTAAAACGATTTTTTCCTTTCTAACGCTAAAGAGGGAAAAAAGCAAGTGCTCTTAAAAGTACAAATAAATGCATTGTAACAATCACTGTAAGCAACAGACACCTTATTAAGAAAATTAATTAGCAGATCAAATATAAATTAATTTTCAACTTTGAATAATGACTTATCTGATACACTTTCATTTGAAAAGTGGATGCAAAGCAAAAAAGTCATATGAACGGAATAAAGAGCAATCTTTAACTGTAAAACGATTTAAACCTTTCTAATAGAAATACGGCCGGAAAGCAAAATGTACGCGTTAAGCAATTTAAAGTCGTTTAAATTAACTACCGTTAAGGGATTGCAAAATTAGTTCAAATTATTAATGAGAAACATATTGCATAAAAGTTAGTTTATGCTAAAATTTGTAGATTTTGGTTTCGCAAATGTATAAAAATTTAAGCACTCTGTAATGAAATGTACTTTAGTATTACCTGTTGCAAGTTCCAGCTATTGGAAATGTCATTTTTATAATAAGATTAAAATTTCAAATTACAATAAATTCTTTAGATAAATACCACATTTAAAAATTTATTCTTGGTTACTTCTACGACAAAAGAATTACTGTTTATCTTTAACATATTATGCCCATGATTGTTTCCAACGCATACAGACACACATATCAAAAGAAAATAAAAGACTTATTTAAGACGTTTAAATTCCCATCAACTCTTTTAAACGCTCTGTCACCAAAACACACCCATAAACATGCATGATTGGAATACTAATTTATGCAATTTTGTTACTGAAGAAACAAGGTTTAAACGACTTAAAACTGACAGACTGGTACATGGAATTTAAAGAAAAATGTCAATTTTATTTTGAGAAAATTATGTAACCTAAATAAAACTAAATCAAAAAATCTATCGCATACAAATTATGACCTTATGACAAATTTAAATTTCTATTACATTTCGAGAGCATTAGGCATAACATTCTTTAATATTATTTACAATTTGACAGCATATCCCTTCTCAAGATCAATCATGTCAGATAATCCATTACTTAAACACCCCATTACACTGTTATGTACCAGAGTTATGAATACCTAATTACTTTCTTTATCTCCATACTGTATTTTTATCACAAAAATTCACTAGTGCAATTTAGGAAAATTGAAGTTTGTTTTATATAGGTTGAAAGGGTCAAGTCTAATTACATCGCTACAAGTGCGAAAATACTATTTTGCAATGCATATATTGTGAGTTGTAAATCAGATAAATAATAATTACTACCAATTTGCTTCTGATAAAGTATGAGTGATAACCATTTCCATGGAACAAGAGTCCCAGGTGTAGTATTAACACAATTTTTCTGCCATTGATTGTTATCACTTCATATTTATTCTAGAAAAAGAATGTTTGGTACAAACAAATTCCCGCTTATCTGCTTTTGTTGCAGGTAATTTAACGAGTGATATGTAAATATCTAAAAGCGTTTTTTATAGTGGAATCTAAATATATCCAAAAGGTATTAGAGTAATAGCAATAGAGTGACTTTCGAATAATTGAATTTTATGCTTTTATATTTTTGGAAATCTTGTGTCTTCATATTTCTTAGCTGCTAAAAAATTGTTACAATCTAAAGTTGTATAAGATAAAAATTAGCGATAACAACATTTTAATTAATTTTATTTAACATATTTTTCATTTTTATAGATCATATATCTTCCTATTCAATATTGTACAGCTATCTTTGACAGTTTTTATGGTAACAAAAATTTTACGGAATAATAAATACTCTGTAAAAGCTCAATAAGTCTACAGAAATTGCCCTTATTAGTAATTTGTAGAGTTTATATAAAAGATACATGCCAAAGGTATATTTTTACTTACAAAATTTTCATGGTCATTTTAATATTTTCCTATGTTTAAACTTTTCATGAATTATTTTGTCGATCTATATGATTATTCAAGATAAACATAGACCGAAAAGTTTAAAGAATACATTCACTGCATATTTGAAAGGAATAATATAAGAAGGAATAACCTGCTTATATAATTTATATAAATTTGCCAATAAACTGGAATTAAATAATTTTTGCTATAAAATTACAGATGCATCGAAATGATCTGATATGGGGACATAGTGTCATTTTTATATACCTTTAAAAACATAACTTAGCTCCCATGACATTCTCAACTTACGATTATTCCCATTCTTACTAGTAAAAGCGTAAGTTGCGACTAAACGTTTCTGCACTAGAAATCCGAAGATTTAAATTAAAATGCAGTTCTCAGCTTAAAATATACATTTTTTGAAATTATTAGGGGAACTAATTTAAAAACTTGTTGCGTTGATTTTTCCCAGATATGAATATTACAAGGCAGTTTTACATACAATATTTTCAAAGAAATCAGAGTGAAATGGGGCTCCAAGTATATTAATAGAATTGCACATTTTATCCAAAAAAATTATCCAAAAAATTTATCAGGGGTATATGTATATGTAAAGGTTTTCTTTTTTTTTTCACTTTATTTTCAGAGTCTACCGATGCAAAATAAACGAATCTGCACTAAAAAATATTACAGAATAGCATGTAGTTCATAATATATTAATGAAAGGTGAAATGATGAGATAACAATATAGGAATAGACACGGTAGTTTGTCTAAATTGTAAAAATAACAATAAACAGATTTCAAGATTTTAAAAATAAGTTATTAACTATCAAAATCAGCGCAACTTGAGTATCTGATATCAAAATATTTAGCACTGAATATTAGTTTTCTATGTTTTTTTTAAATTCAAAACTCAACAACTTAATTAACTCAATCTCTAGTTTTGTGAATATTAAACAAAGCTACAAAGAATATAAAATGTGTCAAAGGTCATATACTTCATTAATATGATTTAGAGATACTGAAATTACTTTAAAAGCATCCGTACCCCAAAAAAAGAGCGGTATAAAATAGTCAATTTATAGTAAAAACGATTCTTACTGGTGTAACTCACTTTCCTGTCTTCTAAATTTTATTTACGAAGAAATAACTTTCTACTTAGAAAGATATGTTTGTCATACCCTGAATTTTGTATTTGTTCCTTTTAAGGTCACTAAAGTTAAAGAGTTTCATAAATTTCTAATATAAAAAGAATGCATCTGATTTTATGAAATAATGATTTTATGACAGTATATAAATCGTAATGTCATTTTAAAGTGATTACTAATTCTCTCAAACATGTATTTTGCAGGCATGCCTTTTTTTAAACACAAGATAATTCTCAGATGTTTGACTAATGGAGACAAATTCATAAATTTTTCTAGGTATTTTTTTAAACTGATAAATATTATTTCCAAAAAAAAGGATATTTTTGAGTTATTTTAATAAAAAAATCACAGATTTATTGCATAGAAGCAACGCTCTATGGTACAGCAGCAAAATGCATATTATGATAAAATGATCGAGTATTTTAACCAAAAATCGAAAACAGAGAAAGTTCATTTCGTCATTTTCAGAAATATTTAGCCATTCATCCAAAATATTAAGCCAGTTTTCACGTTCAAAATACTTCTGTGAAAATTACTTCATCACGGTCAGTAAAGAATCCGTAATAGCTTGTGTATATCCTAGTATATACTCATGTATTACTATAGAGATGATAAATGTGTTTTTATAATAATAGCCTGACTATTCACCTAGTATTTTCTTCAAGTATTACTTAAAAAGTAGTTGTCTAAAAAATTTTAAATACTGACAGGCACCTGAAATATATAGCTAAAGAAACGTACGGTCACAATTAAAAAAATATTTACTGAACAATATCAGAAGGTTTTAAGTATGGTTTTCTTTAATAAGAGTATTAAACTTCTGATTCCCCCTAGATCACTTATTGAATTTCAGATGTGATTCAGTGACTATCATAATATCGTTAATATCACCGGAATAACGTAAAAGGCACTTTTAAATGGTAATCCATAGTAGACAATTTATAAAATAATTCAACTCCTGTAAAAATACATTTTATCTAATAAAAAACGTTCAATTTTGCGGATTTTTTTTGTTACGGAGTTTTAGTGCTGAGACGTAAATTTCATCGAAAACCTAACATTAGATTTTTTTTTACATGCTGAAATTTATAAATAGGAAGAATTGCGCAGATAAAAGTAGTTAGAAATAAAATCTAATTCATTATTCAGCAATCATATACAATATCGCATAAAACAGACATTCACTCATCCTTTATTGCACGTTAGCACGCAACATTAACATTACCAAGTAAAAAACCAACCCGCATTTTGCACTGGTAAAAAAACAGGTACGCGAGATATATTCTGTATCAGTATCGACGGCCCTTTTTGATAAAAGCAATCCAAATATAGAAACAATCAGCAACAAGTTGCTTGCGCAAAATCATCCAAATTTTGTCAGAGCTTGCGTTGAAGGTATCGATTTGTAATTAGCTCGCATACATCTACCATCGCGCGCAAAACAACTCTCAGAAGAAATAAAAAAAAAGGAAAGTCAAATTTAGATTAGAAAAGAATTCACAATTTTAGAAAAGAGAGGATAAACATCAAAGATGAATTTTTGAAATCGACCGATTTTCATGTTATGCTGCGTTCTAACTATTCTTCTTTCTTCCGGACTATGCAACGAAAGAAATTTTGCGAATTTATCTATACAGAGATAAATGACATTTTAGCTTCTGCGAACAGTATTTTATGCCAGTGTAAAGCTAGGGATGTAGTCTACACCTCATTATAGAAAAGGTGTTGAGACTTCATTTCCTTGACAAATGGGTTCAGCCTGTACATTAGCTCGTTCTAAAGTTGTTCTATCAGTCTTCTAGTCTATGTAATGCTTATTTTTTATGTGTGTGTCAGGTGTTTAAGTCCACATGTAGCGAACACACTAAAATACAGTTCCATATACGTAGCTGAAACATGAACAAACATTCCATGTAGAGTAAGAAATTCTTTCCTGGAGCATTTTAAAACATTTATGGCAATTTTATTTAAATATATACGCAAGTCACGGGCAAAGACTGAAATTTCGGAATAAAGTACGGAATTTTTATTTTTTTAATCTATTTTCTTTATACTGATATTCAGAGTTTAAATGATAATATGTGAGGATTTGCCTGAAACCCCTTCAAGTCATAGCAAAGGTTGTATTCAAGTAAATCAATGTACAATGGAACAAAAATTTATCCACTATGACTTTACTTCAACCTAAATTGTCTCTAACATTTTAGTGTTAAAACACGAGTTTACTCAGCACTGGTCAACAATGTGTTAAGACAGGAAATTGAAGAGCGGAGGGGGAAGGATTCGGAGAATAAAGAGATAAATTTGGGTCTATCACTGCTGGAGTTTCGAAATTTTTCACAAATGAACTCTTTCTAAAAAGTGAGTTTCCTGTCTAATATCGCAAACTTCATGCTATATCAATTTTAATCCCAATTAAGAAAAGGCACTTGATGTCTTCCGTGTGAGCTGAAGTAATTGAAATTTGTCTGTAGGCAGAAAATCTTTTTGAAAAATTCCTGTTTCCGAATTTTTCCACCTCCAGTGTATTTCCCTGCCTGCACCATGCTCAGAGGTAATAAAAAGATTGTTTGTCCATGACTATAAGGTACGTCTGATATGCATAGCGATATATCTAATGTTTTACGAACAAGTATTTCATAGAACAATATAAGAAACATGCCATGTTTTCAAGTACAGGGAAATAAACTATGCATATAGCATCATATTCTCTAGATAGTACGACATGTATAAGAAAATACAAGCATTAATGAATAACGTATATTTGTAACTCATTAAGTTAAAATACTCTTTAGCATTTTTAGGGTATATATTTTCAAAATATGGCAGAAATTAATATATATATATATATATATATATATATATATATATATATATATATACATACAGTGGAATCTCGATCGATCGTTTTCCGAATCATCGTTTTTCCCGTATGTGTCGTTTTTCTCACCCAGTCCCGACGATTATATTGCTGTGTTATGTTCCCGGATGCATCGTTTTCCCTCATTTATCGTTCAGTTCAGTCGGTCCCTTGAAAAACGATAGATCGAGATTCCACTATATATATATATATATATATATATATATATATATATATATATATATATATATATATATATATATATATATATATATATATATATTGATTGAAAATTATCGTCGGAAAAGATATGCAAATACTGCTGTTGATGTGTCAAATAAAGTGTTTTCTTCTTGCATCGGATGTGACGTCATACTTTGGTTTTCGTATTTTTGTCGAAAACTATGGGTCGTACAGGTACAGTTCTCTGGGCATTTTTTATGTACTCCCAACGAGGAATCTGGCTGTGCAGAGTTTGGGATTGTATTTATGGGACACCCTGTGTATATATATATATATATATATATATATATATATATATATATATATATATATATATACATATACAGTGTCCCAAAATTCAACCGACAAGTTCAGAGGGGTGATAGTAGGCATCAAGACGAGCAATAATCGCATGGGAATGTATGACCGGAAACTCTTTTTACTCTTACCTTTTACCAACCTCTTACCAACCACACTGGGTGGCCGGAAATATCGCATTTTTCTGGAGGAGTCAGAAAACTTAAAAATAAAACAAAATCACATAGGAATGTATGACCGGAAACGCAGATCTGGTCAGCTAGAGCGTAAACAAAGACGCAGAAATTTTGGCTTTTCATTTCTGCATCTTTGTTTATCCTATAGCTGATCTCTAAATTAACTCAGAATACGTATCAGACAGAATTTACATTCTGTGTTTCTTCACAGATTCATTTCCCTTTAATTACCTCCTCATACACAAAAGTGCATGCATGTTCTATGAGACGAATATGGATTTAATACAGGCATTCTGTACCTTAAAATTGGGCTTTCTAAAGATATTGTAAAATGTGAAGATTGGGGTTTGAACTCTGGTTTACTGTCTTAGATAACAATATACAACCAGCTAAAATAAGAGAATTATTCACGAGCCTTATTTCCTCATATGCATATTTAGAAAGTTAATTCATTGGAGCAAAAAGCCAAAATTTCTACTAGGAAGCATTTTAATATATCATGCGTTATTATCAAATGCTTCTGAATACGTTAAATGCATGAGTGCAATTCATTAGTGTAATATTTAAATTACAATCATATATTTAATATTTCCTGAATCATAACTTTCTTGAAATCATAACTTTCTTTAATTTCTTTACTTTTTTAACTTTCTTAATCATAACTTGAAATCATAACTTGAAATCATAACTTTCTTTACTTTCAATTTTTTCCCTTATAAAAATTATTTTCAAAGGGTAACCAATACATTTCAAATATAACCCCGTTCTTGCATATTCATTGCTAATTACGAAATACATCATGCATATTCATTTACCGCATACTTAAAGTTTCCACAACGCCCTGCACACCTCCGCGGGTATTATTTTGCGAGCGTGAGTCAAAAATAACCCTCGATATTTTCTTGCATGACGAAATATCGACTGAAAATAAGCTGAACTCAATTACTGCAAAAGTGATGTGTTTTACACATGAAAGTCTTACGTAGAGTGTGTGTATAACTCACAGGTGAAGTCCCTCGGGCATAAGCCTAGCGTGCATGCGTCAGAGTATTTTTCCTGGGGAAAAATAGCACAGTTCGTGAGGCAAATCGTAATTTGCTTGGAAATCACAAACTTTGCCCTGGTCACAAAACCGCATCGGAATAATACTGGCAGCTTGTTGGTTTTTTTCCTCTTGTGTGTGTGTGTGTGTTTGTTTGGTACAGGCGTCTCACTTCTGAAAGCTCTGATTAAATTTTTCCGTTCATAGTCGACGGATTTTAATTAAGTCGTATTTCGTGTATACGGTTTGGTTTTGTTCATTCTTCTTTTGTAGTCAAGCACGAAAGTAATATAACTAATTTAGAGTTATCGTAAATTATGAGTTTCGTCTGGTGGGACAGCATATTGAGGATACCATGTTCGTGCTTTCACTCTTAGTAAGGATATCATGTTTATCTTCCGGTTCTGATAACCACTGTCAGAAAAATTAGTAAAACTGCGGATTTCCTTGATTATTATAAAGGGCTATGTGAAATGTTAGACCAACTGTTATGAAACATATGATACTTAGCATATAAAACCAAGAAAATCTTATTTAAAGTGGAATCAGTTTATTTTAAAAATTGTGAATACAACTTATTAAAGAATGAAAAATTATACAGGGTTATCGAAAATAGGTGTACGTGATTTCAGTTGTGCACACCGAAAGCAACAATCAAACGAGGGCTCAGTGGCCCAGTTGACAAAAGCAGCTGGCTAGTGATCTGGCAGTCACTGGTTCGATACTCGTCGCTGAGAAATCCACTGCCGTGTACACTAATGACGGCTGGTGCCCGTAAAATCTGTCATGGCTGCAATGTCCTCCAAGTTCTCAAAATTACTTCTGGAGGTGCGGGGTCAAGTGTTCTGGTGTCGTCACTTGACTCGGTTCTAAATTACGGGACTGGTCTTTTGGCAAGTCGGACTCCGACCCTTGTGGTGCCAGTCGAAACAGGAGTTGTACCTTCATCACCCAATGCTTTAGGGACTTGATCTGATGTCGCTGTCCGTCAAGTGGCAAAAGCAACAACAACACAATCAAACGATAGGAGCAGCAGATAGTATGTTGACTCTGGGAGTTTTACTTTTCCATGTCATGGTGACCTGGACTGAGCTGGGGGCATTTGTGGACACTGGGACGTCATGCTTCCTCCTACATGGGTTTTGACGTTGGATAGGAAGGGACGGTTAAATTTTTTTTTTTGCCAACCAATTTTTTTCTGGCCCTGATTTGGCATCTCTAGACTTTTTCTATGGAGTTACCCGAAACACATTGTGTAGGTTGAGAAGATCCGGGACTACACCATTTATCGGACATAATCACTGCTGCAGTAGCAACTGACTCCAGCTATGATCGAGCGTACCTGCATGGAGATCGATTATCGAATGGATGTGTACAGTGCGACGAGGTGAGCTCGTATCCCAACGTACTACGTAATGTCCAAGACTTCATTCATTTCTGTATCTTTTGGTGAAAAAATAAACACTATGAGTTTTATTATAAGGTTCTTTATTTCCTTTTGCAATCACGGACACCTTTATAGATGACCATGTATGTAACTTACATATTGTTAAGTGGGACAATGGATAATCCTATTTAAATCAGTGTGTTGAATGTGTGTCGTAATTCACACTAACTTTTAATGTCGAGAGTCTAAAACTCAACGAAGGGCCCAGTATATCTACATCAGTGTTCGTATATCACCATGTAAAGAGAAGTGTTTTATAATACATGTAAAGGGCAGTCTTTTAACATCACAACTTTTGGGGAATACTTGTATGTAGCAAGTAATACGGAATATTTAAATACCTAATGGAGTGTGGAGACACTGAATATCAAACCTGATTCGGAGTATTTGAGTGGCATTTATAAGTTGGAGTATTTGAACGTCAAATATAAGACATCGTATTTCAACGTTAGTTATAAGGCGGAGTATTTCAACATCACTTATAAGGCGGAGTATTTGAAAATCAATTATAATTCATATTATTTAAATATTAAACGTAATGCGGAGCTTTTGAATGTCATAGTCAATATAGATCATTTGAATGTCGCATAAAACGCATAAAACTTAAATATCCTGAATTATATGGAGTTTTTAACGATCACACGTCATATGACAGGACTTAAAATCGTGACGAATAGCTACAATTGATATTTTAAAATATTATATATTATAAAATTTAATGTATATTCAGTGAAAGCTTATGATTACTGATACACTTGATTTTTAAAGCTTTTATGTTTATGGGATTTATTATTTTGTTCAGTAGGTCAGTGTTTTGACACTCATCAGTCTTCATCTGCTACATGAGGAAACAACACGAAGCTAGGAACTAAAGCCGATTACGAACAAATACAAACTCTCATATGAATCTACGGAATAGAACTAAAATAACCTGTTTACGTGTCAGTGAACAGTCAATTTAGAATGCACAAATACTTGGCACATAGAACTCAAAACAACAGGCAGCCTGATGACAAAGATCTAGCTCTAGTTTCCGAGTGTCCACGAGCCGGCGATAAATCAATCTATTTAGGAATACAACAAGTAAGCTATGTAGTAACGTCAGAGTATCGTCACGAGGGCTTAAAGTGCCTGAAGAAACACTGTGAGTCTTAGATATTAAATATCATAATATAATATATACAGAATATACAATATATATATATATATATATATATATATAAGATAAAGTTGAAAGTATAAAACCAGCATAAGCTCTATTACTCCTTGCAGCCAGGAACTAAAAACATGACAACATAAGTATTAAAAAGTTTTTAGACAGCATCTCTTCATTAGCGGTGCCGATACTGCCTAAAAACCAATGGGTTGTTTCTGATAAGCATGATCTAATCAATAAACATACTTAGAAACCGTACAATCCATAAGAAATAGAAGAATTGAATAAAAAGTTGCATAATCAAAGAACACATAGCCAGGCGCTAGATAAAGTTGAAGTTAAGAGTAGGAAACCGCAAGTAGACGGACGTCACAAACCTTGCAACCATGGAATTAATGGAAACACAGATGCAGACTTACTATGGAGACTGTCATAGGACATATAAACCTAAATTAAATATGTATTATTATTATTGCTAAGAGTAAATTATTATTATTTATTATTAATTATTATTATTTTTACTTAAGAATATAATTATTATTAATAAATGAGTATTTAGTAGTAATGAGTACAATTTATTAATAGTTATTTTCACAAAATAAACTTTTTACATTACTTTATATATATATATATATATATATATATATATATATATATATATATATATATATATATATATCATGAACTCTACTCTTTCCAAACGCCGATGTTCATTATAGAACTAGTGTGTATAGTCCTCATGATTAATTGCTGCGAATTATAAATTAGTCTGTGTGTGTAAGTAAATATGTATATATGCAAGAGAAAAATTATGGATTGTAAGTGTTGCAAAATTTTTTTAAATGATAATTTTAGTAAATAAAATAACTATTATATATTATATATATATATATATATATATATATATATATATATATATATATATATATATATATATATATATATATATATATGTATGTATGTATACAGCATAAGTCAATAAATTTAAGTGAAATTTTAAATATAAAATATTCGTTTAGGATTAAAACATCTTTTCTTATCCAATTTAAGAAAATTTGAAATGAAACTTGGAAACATTTTCAATATATTCAGGTGTTTTGAATTTTTTTCAAGTGTTTCACGGGGAAGTAATGTTTCTTATAAGTATCATTATGCATATTGAACACATAGACAACTTGTGTATCAGAAATGTTAATAATAGAATGAGTTCTTTTATTAAATGGATACCAATGTTCGTAGTAATTCTTGGAATATGACGCGATATTAGTTAAATAAAAATATGTTTTCCTGTTTTATTTTAAATTCTAACTTTTAGAAACACTCTGAATGCTTGTTTGCAGTTAAATATAGAAATGTGTCTACAAATAAGGTGTTCATTTGCTCCATACAGGCAGTTAAAAACTTATATTTTACGATAAAAACTGTTTAAGAGAATATGTCACAAAATTGTTATTTAAATAATGCGAATATAAATTTCTTCATATTTTGTCTTTTTCTGTGACCTATACGAGAATATTTTTCTGTTAAAAATAGAAAAAAAAATTAATGCATTCTCGCACCCACTTGTTTTTTAGAGAACAACTGGATGTTAAAAAAAGGTTAAAAACTGATATGCAAGAGCCAAAAGATAATTCAAAAGTCAGACCTTTTTTTTACCCTTGTGTAATTATAAAGGGCAAACGTCCAATTTATTTTACGTATAAGATAAAAATCAAATTCTGAGAAAGAAGTCGAAAACATTACTTGAAACAGAGTATGCCAAAAATTGGCGACATAAAATAAATGGAAATTATGACGATAGTGATATTTATGCATATGTGTTTAGCATGACGAAACTTCTGTGATATTTTTAGTAATTGACTTGATTAGGAAGGACTCAGTTTAAGAAAATTTTAGCCACAGATTTTTTTCTACGATGGTGCTTATTAAGAAGACTTTTCTACTAATAACTAGGGATACGTAATTTTCGTATTCACTAAATAGATGCTAATAAATGCAAAATTAGCGGATATGAACGAATTATTTTTTTACTACTTTTAAGCGAAAACTTAGTGATAAACGGCTTTTTAAGCGAAATTAGGTAATAATAGTAATAATTTATTAAAAAAATTGCTTATCAATGACCATCCACGATATTTAACTGAGATATCTCACTCTCGAAATTTGCTTATTACTTATTACTAAAGATTTAAGGAAGAAAATGTTTTGATTACTACAATGTTAGCTTTTAATTAAGAATTTTGTTACTTACCTAATTGGGATTTTTAAAAAATAAATGCGAAATATTTGAGTATATATATATATATATATATATATATATATATATATATATATATATATATATATATATATATTGTGAATAAATGCGAAATTTTATATATTGTAATTTTTTTGCGAAATTCAGATATTTTTTATGCGAAATTTACGTACCCCTACTAATAAGTCACATGGTCTTGAAACACTGTGACTAGAAAAATAGTATTGCCGGACTGTTTCCTTTCCTTCACCTTGACGAAACGGGGTAAAGGGGAGTCATACCCATCCCCATCACTTCCAGTACACAGTACTGGCTGACGTTATGCGACCTTTTAGGCGGGAGCATCCTTTGTCTCACCTAATTGAACCTCGATTCCCATCGATTCCTGGGGATATAATTTAAGTGGGGTACAATAAGAGGGGGAGAAAGTCGTCCCCAATTAATTCAGTGCTATCACCATTTGCAGAATCGATCCTTTGCCAAACAGTACCGGCCTGCACGTGACAGGGGGGGGATGCGGACATGATGGGGGCCCTAACGCACTTTGTCATAAACCAAAATTATCTGCGTCAGCCATCGAATCGATACGTAGTGTTCAGGCGATGCCACTTTAAAGCTCAACCCCGTCACCACGCGATGGCATGTGGGGGTATCGGATCCGATTTTTGCCAAAAATAATGCTCGTGTACTCACTGACGAAACAATTTAAGTGATAACCAATAGTTTTATTTCGAGGAAGTATGGATGTAGTTTAGTCCCGTTCCGAAATCGACTTTCATGCGTCTAAGTAATGGTAATTATATTAGTTTCGACTGAGAATTGAGAGATTCAATTTTACATTTAAATTATGGTCTATGGTTTAATTGGGAGGGTTAAATAGGAAATTCTGCGGATGGTAATTTTGTTTACTTATTTAATATTTACGATATATTAAACTAAAATAGAGGGATAATAGACTAATTTCATAAACATAAAGTAAACAGTTGGAAAAAAAGGATTTTAAAATTTATTTGTGATAGTTCGGGATAAAAGAGTATAGCACAAACATGAATCCCAATCGTAAAAGGCAAAACATGGTCACAAATAACGGCAAACATGTCGAATGGAGTGTTGCGTAAAATGTGATGTTAATCAATTGCAATTTTCAATGTTGTTGTTAATTAATTGATGTTAATCAATTGCATTTTATTTTTGTAATATATATTTGTGCATGTACTAATGGCAATTTATTGATGTTAGTTTTCACTGGAATCGAGGTATTTAATTATTTTTGTATAAACTATGTCTGATGTTTGTTTGGACATGAATTCTCATGGAATGCCATTTAATTAAATGGAATGGCGAAATAAGAAATAATTAAAATGTAATGACTGCGTAATTAAAACTAATTTATAAGAGCTATCTTTGCTACTTTTTATTACTTGTAGTTCTAAAGAAAAAAAATTTAATTGATATATAATTATGATTTAAAACTTAAATGGGACAACTTGATCTAGAACAGAAGCAGGTAAATAAGCAAAATGAAAAAAAAAATGCGTAGTACGATAATTTATTATGATCATGTTACAAAAAATGCTGTAAGAAACTTTTGCTTAAATATATCATAAAGCATGTGGCTAATCAAAGACACATTTTTTGCAATTTTTCCATAAACTAAAATAGAGGGATAATAGACTAATTTCATAAACATAAAGTAAAAGTTGGAAAAAAGATTTTTAAAATTTAATTTGCGATAGTTCGGGATAAAAGAGAATAACACAAACATGAATCGCAATCGTAAAATGCAAAACATGGTCACAAATAACGGCGAACATGTCGAATCAAATGTTACGTAAAACGTGATGTTAATCAATTGCAGTTTTCAATGTTGTTGTTAATTAATTGATGTTAATCAATTGCATTTTATTTTTGTAATATATATTTGTGCATTGTACTAATGGCAATTTATTAATGTTCGTTTTCACTGGAATCCAGATATTTCATTTTTTTTGTTTAAATTATGTCTGAAGTTTCATTGGACAAATTCTCATGTAATTCCATTTAATTAGACAGAATGACGAAATAAGAAATCATTAAAATGTAATGACTGTGTAATTAAAACTATTTTATAAGAGCTGTCTTTGCTACTTTTTATTACTTGTAGTTCTAAAGAAAACATTTTTAATTGATATATAATTATGATTTAAAATTTAAATGAGACAACTTGATCTAGAAAAGAGGCAGGTAAATACGCAAAAAGAAAATAAATTGTGTAGTACAACAATTTATTATGATCATTTTACAAAAAATGCTAAATGAAGATAAGAAACTATTGTTTAAATATACCATAATGCATGTGGCTAATCAAGGACACATTTTTCGCAATTTTTCTAGAATAATAAGGGAGTATATGCTACAGGTAACAGTAGTGGTATCAGTTTCAAACGGAATTGAGACATTTCACTTTACATCAAATTCAGTGTGCAGTTTGTTTAAAGATGTTAAAATTGGATAGTTCACCCAGAAATTCCTCTCTCTCTCTCTCTAGATCTGACGTGATGTGAAATTATTATGAAGTAATAAAACCATTATTACATGATAATTTGGTAATAAATGATATAAAAGATGAACTATTTATTTTCTGCATTTAAATGTTGAATAGATGTAAACAAGATTAAAATAGTAACATTTTGACAAATAACGTTAAAAATTTATTTAAAAATGCTCAGAGGAAAAATAATAAAATTGGATAGTATTGAATTGAATAGATTGGATTGAATAAAATTGGATAGTACACCCAGAAATTCCTCTCTCTCTCTAGATCTGACGTGATGTGAAATTATTATGAAGAAATAAAAACATTATTTCATGATAATTTGGTAATAAATGATATAAAAGATGAACTATTTATTTTCTTCATTTAAATGTTGAATAGATGTAAACAAGATTAAAATAGTAACATTTTGACAAATAACGTTAAAAATTTATTTAAAAATGCTCAGAGGAAAAATAATGGTTCGTTAAATCATATTAATTTGAACAGTGCTGTAACAAATTATATTTCTTTGTATTGTAACAAAAATTTAATGCAATGTTTAAAAATGAAGAGAGAAACTTACTAAGAAACTTTAATTGCATTTCTTTTTAGTAATACTCAGAGATTAATGACGCAGTTAAGCTACGTTAAAATGAAATAAGCTAATATGGTACATTATGAAATACTAAAATTTAAATATCATAACAAAATGAGAAATAATAAAAACTAAATTGAAGAATAGTTTATGTGAGAATAGTCAGAAGTTTATTTACTATTCCTTATACCACATAAAAAACGCATCCACACATCCATTAATTATAAACGATAATTTGTTTATGCTAAACCTGATGGTGAGTGACAGTTAAACACAAAAATGAAGGAATGTGAAATTAATCGATAATAATAATAAAGTGCATGTCATACCGAAACTCTAAAGGAAAATAAATATAAAAAATATTGCATTAAACATGACATAAGGAACTACATTCCTCTTTATTTTGTAAAATTGCAATCGTTTTCTTATTTACAAATCTTTCTGAGTTTAAGTAACTGTAATTATGTTATTTCCTTGTGACATTGATGATTATATTATCACTATTAAATGATGTTTAACTTAGACAAATTGGGGATACTTATTAATTTAAAAGATATAATATTTATAAATTAAAATACATACATATACACACACATATATTATACCTCTTTGTAAAATAAATGCAAATAGATGTCAAAAGAAAGGATATATAAATACACTGCTGGCCACTGTAAATGCAACACCCTGAAGGAAACATGCAAATAACATGAAATTTACAACATGCATTAGCGGAGGTGAGATATGCAAATGATTAGAATTTCAGCGCAGACGCACCACACGCGCGCCTGTGGCGCCACTTCAAAGCGCTATTTAAGGCTTGGAGATTTCGACGATTTCAAGTTCGGCAATTGTGTTTTTCTTGTGGTTTTTTCAAAAAAACGATCAATTATGCCTCGTCGAAAACAGCGATCATCTTTTGATCAAGTATCCGAGTTCGACAGAGGAAGGATAGTGGCCTACCGAGATTGTGGATTATCTTTCAGGGAAATCGGTAGTCGTGTTGGACGAAACCAAACAACTGTAATGCGGATATGTGATCGTTGGACGCAGGAGGGTACGACGGACCGGCGTGTTCGATCGCATCCACCTCAGCGCACCACTTCACGTGATGACAGGCAAATTGTGCGCATGGCAGTGAAGGATCGCTCAGTCACATCACGAACCATAGCACAGCACATGCAGTCTGTAACGCATCATCCAGTGTCTGCGCGTACCATTCGACGTCGTTTACAGCAGAGTGGTCTGTCCGCAAGACGTCCATTGCTTTGTCTACCCTTGACGCAGAACCACAGCGTCTCCGCCGCCAATGGTGCGATGACAGAAGGATGTGGACGGCAGAATGGAATGAAATTGTCTTTACTGACGAGTCACGGTTCTGTCAGCAACACCACGATGGTCGCATTCGAGTCTGGAGACACCGTGAAGAGAGGATGCTGAACAGCTGCGTTATGCACCACCACACTGGTCCTGCACCGGGTATTATGGTATGGGGCGGTATTGGATATCACTCTCGCACACCTCTAGTACGCATTGCCGGTACTTTAAACAGCCAGCGCTACATCTTCGAGGTGTTGGAGCCAGTTGTCCTTCCTTACCTTCAGGGCTTGTCCACAGCCATATTTCAACAGGATAATGCGCGATCACACGTTGCACGCATTGTCCAACGGTTCTTCGTCAATCGCCAGATTGAATTGCTTCCCTGGCCGCCTCGCTCCCCGGATCTTTCGCCGATAGAAAACATTTGGTCCATGGTTGCTCTACGATTGTTCCAGATTCCATCCCCTGCTGCCACAGCAGATCAACTTTGGCAACTTGTGGAAGCTGCTTGGTCTGCTGTACCCCAAGAACTCACCCAAAGTCTCTTTGATTCAATGCCGAGGCGTGTGGCAGCGGTGATCTCCAACAATGGCGGCTACTCTGGCTACTGATTTTGGCAGGAACCAAACTTCACAGAAGTCTATAAATTTAATCATTTGATACTTGGTCAACATGTTATCTACAAAATAAATTTTTTTGTGATATCTCTTGTCTTTCTTGGTGTTGCAAATTGGGTGGCCAGCAGTGTATATATCTATCTATCTATCTATCTATCTATATATATATATATATATATATATATATATAACAAGAAGAAAAGAAAAGCAATTGATATCCCAAGAAAGTAGCAAATTTTAACGACTAATTATTAAGTAATTATTAATTATTAATTTTTTTATTTAATTATTAATTTTTTGACCACTGCTTCCCCCAATGAAAAAGACATATAGTGATGAAAAAATGTACGAGAACTATGGCAACAATTAATTATTTGGCATAATCAATTATTGGTGTTAACATGTCGTATATGCAGTCACTAATGTAACGAAACACAGATGTAAAAAACGAGCGCTAGGTAAAAATTAAGTGTAAAAAATAACATTTCTCGTCTTTAAAATTAAATACAGGTATTAATACTGAAAAACAAATATTGGTTTATAGTGATCATAAATGCAATAAATATTTAGATATATAATATATCTTCTAAAAATAAGATATTTTTTGATTTGAATAATGCGTACTGAAAAATTGATACATTCTTTAGCATGCGGAAATGAGTAATATTCAAAGTCAAAAATAACAGTAAAATAACTTCATATTAACTGCGTAAAGCGGTATAGGAAAGGTTTAAAAGTCTATCTATGCTAACTACGAATCAAACAAATAATGTATAAACAAATGAAACCATAAAATATGCATTTTTATAAAAATAAAATTGCAAATTGGCATGCCAAACAGAAATGAGGCAGTTTTAAATATCATTTGACGATAAAGATTTACGTGACATATAAAAGTTTACATAAATGAATACACACACACACACACCATATATACATACATATACATTATATAATCGTAAAATAATGGGGTGAAAGAATTATAGTTTTCATCTGAAATGGATAACTCATACTTCAATCGTAAAATACTTTATGACATCGAACTAAAAGTGTTACAACTTCAGCAGTGTAGTCCACATAGGTTTAATGAGACGAATGTATGTCAGTGAATTAAAAATAATAATAATACTTTGCATTGGATGCAAAGTTCTGTAAAAGTCGAATTTAATTTTGCCTTTAAATAGCATCTGAAATTAAATTTGGAATGCTAACCTGGAAACTCCGGAGAAATAATATTATTGATTTGATCAGATGGCAAAAGAGGAAATGAAATTGAAATTACCACGGAACGTAGCTATGTATTAACCAAATTATAGAACAATAAATATTTAGAATTAAATTTAATTGCTGAGAGATAAATCGAGGCACGAAACGATGGTACTGATAGACTATTTAAATGTTTAACCTATCTATATGTACTCTGAGGCATGTGGTTTGTTTACTCAGTTGTTTTATGTTTAATGCTGTTACTCTTGAAAAAACAAAAAAAATCGGATTTGCACACGGCAAGGAATAAACTAAACTACTAACTACACTATCTAAAGCCTCTAATTTTACTAAATTTTTTTGTACTTTCATAAAATGCTTTTTTTATCTCACATATGCCCACGCACGTATTTTATGTATATGAACAAACGTAAAGTTGAAAAAGGACTTAGTAGTATCTCCTCAACCAAGAGCTTTAAAAATTTCCAAAACACCTGTAGGATGCCCATTCTAAACGAGTACAATCAACAAAGATATTCCAATAATGACGGATAGCTATCTCAAACGTAAAAAAACCCTTAATGATGTTTTAGTATATATGATACTGTTCAGGTTTAGAAAGTATTTGTTATATAATTAAATGATTACAGTGACCTTTAATGTTTTAATATATATATATATATATATATATATATATATGTATGTATGTATGTATGTATATATTTGTTTCTTATGCCCCCTGGCTGAACGTTCCAACCAGGTCCATATAGGCTATGGGCTAAAGTATGCGGCTCCAGTTTTTAAATAGCCCCACAAGAGCGGGAGTCCGACTTAGCTAGGGGCCACCTCAATTTGGATCGAGCAGCCCCAGAAGCAACATTTGGGGATATCGTACCCTCTCCCACCCTCACTGACCTTCATAGAGGGACTTTCTGGTCTACGAATTTAACCTGTCAATATCCGGCCTAGACACTGAGGTATTTAACGGCGCGCACTTGGATTCGCTCCGAGCACCCTCATCACCGAAAGCTAGCACGTTTCAGCAAGGCCACCTAGAACCATATATATATATATATATATATATATATATATATATATATATATATATATATATATATATATATATATATATATATATATATATATATATATATAGTGGTATAAATAAAAACATTCATAAGTCGCAGTTTTTATACTCAGTTAGAGATGAAGTTAATCAGTAAATAAGTGGCAGCATTGTAAAAATCTCAAATCCTTAAAATATATACATATTTAAGAACAAATTTTATACAATGTTGTAGTGAAATTCAATTTTAATTTTTCAGAGCTCATATATTAGAAAAAGCGATTATAAAAAAAATTCACCCTGACACTTCAGTACGTTCCAAACACATTAGTTACACTATCTACATTTTTAATATCCTAAAATTTTCCGCTCTTTCTCTTCCTTCTCCAATTGCCCCTTTCAAACTGCGGAAACTCAATAAAATTGACATCAACAAATTTCAAACTTCAGACTTTTCCTTCGAAAACTACTTTTCCCTCCCCCTCCCCCCCCAACCCCCTCAAAACAGAATCACCCCTTTTACAAGATTGATCCACGATTAGGTATTTATTTTTCTCGGCACTTATCTCTCCCTCAACGACAAAATCAATAGAAAAACTTCCACACAAATAACAAGCCCTCAGTGTCACCTTGCCCTGATGCGGGACCACAGGCAAGAGTGTCATGTAGCCCTGAGAATACAAACCACCCTCCCCGCCATTTTTACGTCCCGACATTCATTAATCCAACGAACATATTGGGCGACATTTTAATAAAGCCCCTTTTTAATATAACTTTCCCAAGGCACTTCACGTCTTTTTGACAACAACTGCGTAGTATCAAGGCAAGATTTTCAATCAAATTCGCATCTACTCTTACAAGTGGCGCTGCAGCTCGTTGGCTTGTAGAACCTCGGACTTTATGAGCTGTTTGTGGAAGGAGTAATTTTATCTCCCCGGGTTTAATATTAAGGGGGGGGGCAGGGGGAGGGGATTGCATAGATTCTGAACGGGCCTCACCGTAATCACCGAGTAAACCTGCAGCATGGTTAATCCTTTGCCGGTACGAAATTTTATTTCCGAACGTTAAACATTTGATTAAGTAAAGTTCGTAGCAGAGTCATTGGTTGTCCGTGCAACTTTGCGATATCGCCGCTTTCGTCATTCCGAAGCTGGTTTATTGGGCGATATTTCTCTCCGTTTATAAATATCTGTCTTTATCGTGATGTAATTTCTCTAGGCAGAATTTAGAGACATTCGGAAAACCCTACATTAAGCTGACAAAACTATTTAATTCTTAAGTGATCACATAAGTTCTGTTTTCAGTCTGAAACGTTTCTTTATAACTGTGACAAATAACGTATAAAGTAACAAAGTATAAATTTGTTATTATTTTTTATAATGTCTAACGTAATATTAGTAAAAAGGAAACCCTAGTACTTGCAGATTAATAAGATTTGAGGATATATATATATATATATATATATATATATACATATATATATATATATATATATATATATATATATATATATAAATATATATATATATATATATATATATATATATATATATATATATATATATATATATATATATATATATATATATATATATATATATATCACTGACACATATGATAGGTAGATCAATTATTTTATTTTCACGTAATTTGTTTCGTAGCACTTAAATTTTAAAATAATATTTCTTGTTTGCAAATTTTGAAAATTGGAAGAGTTTCAAAAGTTAAGAAATTAATTTAGTTCTTTGTGTAACTGGTGAATTAATTACACTGAAAAATATTTATAATTCAAAATAAAACAGAATTTGAATGTTTTCAGTAATCCTCGAAGAATATGTTATTGGATCGATTTGTAAAGGAAAGTATTACGTGATTCAAACCAAAATTATTCACACGTTCAAATCAACTTGTTCATATTGTAGTTTTATAATTGAGTCGCAAACAGAGCAATTCAATTGTGCTAAAACGAATTTAAAGAAAATATATTTAAAATTTTTCTGTTTCTGATTTATATTTAAATTTCACTCAATAACGATGTTTAATGAAGCATAAAATCTGAACAATTTAGGAAAAGTTAGAAGGGCTTTTCTATTTGAGACTATTTGAGTTTACAAAAGGACGTGGCGCTTTAAAAGGATTGTTTTGATATTTTCTAATCTTAATGCTTCTATATTTTTTAGTGGATTAGCACAGCATTATACATTTTTAATACATTATACATGATAATAAAGAATCGAGAGTACTGTATAATATAAGAGAACCTAAGTTGCTATATTTCTTCATTTTGCGTAATATGTCAAGACACTTTAAGATTTATAATATTAATTATATTTTATGAACTTGTAGTTCTTGCATTAATATTTAGTAACGCTGCATATGAATTATTGGCTTATTAACTCTTAAAAAAGAACTTTGTATAATGATTTTTAGTTATAAGCAAAATTTGAGGTTATTTCTTGTTAAAAAACTTCTTTATTAATTTTTAATCACATAGACAATTGACAATATTTCATTTCACGATAATGTTAGAGTAATGAATTAGCACAATATTAGGCATTTTTAAAATAGAATGGAGATTACTCTATAATATAGACGACCGAAGATGTTAGATTATTATGCCTAATATCAAAGCCGCTTTACATTTTTCAATATTAATTATTTCTTAAGAACTTGTAGTTCTTTCCTTAATAGTTATCAACAAAGCATATGGCTGATTGGCATATGAAATCTTATAGAAAGAACTTTGTATAACGAGTTTTACTTTTATGTAAAATTTGTTGTATTTCTTGTTATAATAATTATTTTATTAATTTTCAATCGCATAGACAATGAAAAATTACTTTATCTGCTAATAATGTCATGTTGAATGCTTAACTACGCAAATAAATCTATACTGACAATATAGGATGGCAGTGATAACTGAATAATGTTTATTTGCTAATTCATTTTATTTGAATTCGTTCCAGGGAAAACATTTTTGTTAATTATGTTACATTTATTTGAAAGTAATAAAATATATCACCATGCTTTATAATTTTAACTAAAAAAACTTTCAAAACTATTCATTCTTAACACAATATAATTGCAATATAATTTCCTTGCAATATAATTCCTTAACACAATATATTGGCAATATAATTGCAATGCGACTATAAACGACATATTTCGAAATTTACATTTTAAGAAAATCTTCAAACATATATATTTGGGTACACAAAACTAACGGCATACATTTACAAATTACTATTCACAAAATAATTTCCCCTTCAACACCGAAGTGAAGAGATATGAAAACGTCATTAGATCCCAGACAGATCTCAATTACATGTTAATATCCGTTGCACATTTCGGTTCACTTAACCATTTATCTCAAAACTCGAGATAAATTGACCGTTACATTACATGACGTGTTTATATAACTTTGAAGATTAAAAAAATAACGAAAGTATTTTTCCTTCAGAATAAATTTTTTTTCCCTATCTTCTTCCCTCTCTCGGAAGAAGAAACAGATGCGAAACAAGGAATGAGTAAAATAAAGTTAGAGCTTTAATTCAATAAGATAAAATTACAGCGAAACTATCATCAAGTTTCTGAAGTTTCAGCTTTGTGTCCGTTAGAAGGCCAATTTAAAAAGCAACACAGTACCCCGGGGAGAGAATTTTTTTTCTTTTTGCTTTAAAAATGCACTTTCTCCTTTTCTCTAAATATTCACAAGGAATTTTTTTTTTAAAAAAGAAGAGAAAAAATAAGCTTTTATAAGTTTCTTCCCAAATAATTATTTTAATTTTACATTTCGAGAAGGGAATCAATAAGCAAGTATAAACCACTATTTCAGAGAATATTTTGCTCTAAATTAGTATGCATATTTTCTGTATCAATCAATAAAATATTTGGCTCAATATCTTAAATTCAATGATTATTTCGTGCATGCTTGAAAAATTATCTTTCTCCTTTGAGCTAACTATTCACAAGTATTTTTTTTTTTTTAAAAAGAAAAAAATAAGCTTTTGTAAGTTTCTTTTCAAATAAAAATTTTAATTTTACATTTCGAGATGGAAGTCAATAATGAAATATAAACCAGTATTTAAGTGAATATTTTGCTCTAAATTAGTTTGCATGTTTTCCGCCTCAAATCAATAAAATATTTATGACTCTATATTTTAAATTTAATGATTATTTCGTGCATCTTATATTTTCTCAACTTGAATTTTTTTTGCCACGAAATATTTCAATGCATTAAGCAAATATTGCAGGTCACATCAATAAAATTTTACGGGGTTAGATAAAATAGCAAAAAAAGATCTTTAATAATTCACAACGAGCCAAAAAACCTTACCTTAGCTTAAACGTGATATAAATACTTAAAATATCATTTTAATCTTTATTCTATGTTTAAAAATTTTCAATGATTTCGCAACTTTTCCCACATTCGTAACAAATTACCTGCACTGCCATTCGAGATTAAAATTCTTAAGAAGATACAAGTATAAATTTCAAACTCTAAATAAAGTCTTTCTCGTGATAACTGATATGCGAACAAAATTAAATATTTTATGCATCACTACGATTGTCAGTAAAAGTAAGTCTTTTGCATTTACGTTAGAGTGGAGAATTTTTACACAATATAATTCACGATTTTTTTTGCTTTATTAAATATTTGGTGCACATTACCATATTTTGAAACGCAATTAATATAATTCTGAAAATACATTATATTAATACTGAAAATTGATATAATACCCAAAATATCATACGGATTTTAAGTGAAGAGTTTTCAATAAATGAATAAAAATTATAAACTACCTTTCAGTAAGTATTACAACAACCAGGCAAACAATAGTAAGGCAAAATTTTATCATTATGCTTTTATATAAACTTGCCATCTTTTTTTATAGGTTATACATCCCTTTAATTCTATATCTCAACGGTACAGCTAAAAAAATCTGCAACTAACTGTGAAGGAAACTGATTAACTTCATTGAAAAATTATTCCTGAAAATTAAACATAACCCAAAATGCTGATGTAATATTTCACACAATTTTTATTTTATATTATGATTACATAAAAAAATAATTCTTCAGTTTTGAAAATTACTACTCAAAGAAGACGAATAAGTTTAATAAAACACTTATAACAAAATTATATTAGTAACACTAATAATAAAATTATATAAGTAAATTATTTCTGTAATGAAGTTTAGCAAACAAATCTTAACACTGTTAAAGAAGAAGCATCCAAAGATATCAGAAATGAATATTGTAGTGAATCCAATTAGATTCATTCAGAATTGTAGACACTATTTTTAAAGGCATATCAGAGAGAGACGCTGAAAGTAATTTTAATATGACGCCTAAAGTCTCGTTTATTATCTTGAAACAATTAATTTGTGTTTTTAAAATTATATCACTGAAATAATTATTAAAGAGTTTTGACGTCCATGGGCTTTATGTTTATAGATTGAAAAATCCCTGGATTCACCTAAGTGAAAAGAGAACCTCTGTATTTTTGAAACAGCAGAATAACGGACTTATTTGTATGGATTTCAAAATAATATAACATTTGACGATTTCACAAGACAACAAAAGGTCCATAATTACCAATATTTTGAGATTGTTTGTCATTAAAATATACCTACAGATAAATCACTGAGTTATTAATAATTCATTCTAAGCCGTTTGCTGTAAGTTTCGCATGCATCAATAATATTTGGTAGTACTGTGACATTGACTTATCGTGTAAACAATTTTGTGACATAAAATCAATAATATATCTTAAACAATAATTAATAACACTGGAGGAAAAGCTACAAAGCCCAAGAACACGTTTTAAGATTAGATATGAAAAATATATTAAGTAAGTGTATCCGATTTGCGTATTTTCAATGTAAAACAAAGACAAAACATCCATATAAAAGAAATTTGCGTTATTGTATGTAGGATGAGATCAAATATACATAATAAAATGTATATTTAACCCCAAGAAACAGAGTAAATTTATCCTGACCCTTTTGCATTACTTTGTTTGTGTAACTTACAAACACGAGTCTGATTTTAAGATTTTACGCATAACATATTTTTTTTATTTCCTAATGTGAAAGAATACGATATCATAAAAATTTTTATAAATAATATACTAATGTATCTTTCTTCCTATATATCATCCTAGTTAATAAATCTACAAATCTTTAGAATGGATATATAAAGATTACTTTAAACTTCAATATGCCCAGGTGATAAGGTTCAGAAATATATACACTGTTTGCTAAAATCATTTCAATTCTGCCAGATACGCTCTTGCAATAAAATAATTATGTTTAAAAACTATTTAATAACAGTTTATTTAAACTCTTGTACATTTATGACTTAAATAAATAATATAATCTTCAAAATTTTATAAAAATTCGGCAAGCTAATCGGAAACGTTTCTTTTAAATACATATTGTTAAAAATTCCTAATCACTCTGAGTTTAAAATTTTTCACTATAAAATGCCAGAGGGAAAATCCTGATTAATTAATTTATACGTATATAAATTCTATTGGGTATCCAATAAAGTCATGTTTGACACACATAAAAACAGTGGCTACAGGTGCAGCTATTCCAGTGCTTTTGTTAATACTAAAACGAAACTGCATGACTCTTTGTTGCCTTATTTCCAATAGTCACACGCCTTATCACATATTCGGCACTAACACTCTTCTGTTTAATCTTTCTTAAAAATTATATAATCAAAAAAATCTATATGACAATTTCTCATATATTCTGGACCAATTACGATACATTCCTTACTGCGGTTTCATGACAAATAGAAATTTTTCCGACTGTAATAAAGTACTTTACTTTCATTCACAGCGTTCAAAACGCTATAAAAGTGAATTTCGCGTTCTTTTCTAGCCCACTCACTCACAGCTAAACAGACATACGACAGATATATCATTAGAGAGCTTTGTTTGAGTATCCTTCCGCGTCTACAAAAGAGTAGGTAATTAAATGGCTCACTAGGACAATAAAGTATCTACGTCTGCAAGAGCTTCAAAGGTCCGCCAGAGCACAATGGTCAAACTTCTGTTGTAACTCTCTAGGCTAACGTGTAGCAGTATAGCTCTTTTGAGACTGAAGCGAGCTTTTTCTGGAGTTCAGAGCAATTAATATATAAAAGCTATTAATGACTCATTTTTGGGAGAAATATTTTAATAGAAAAATTAAATTCATTCATTTTTATGTCTTAATTTTTACTAAATTTATGTCATACTGATTTAACACTATTTATTTGATTATGTATGAATAATAATCTACAATTTATGAGACGCATGATAAAATTAACAATTTGTAAACGTGGAATAATTAAAGAGGAAGTATATTTTTCTAAATACAACACGTAAATATGTATGAATTATACTTTGGGGATTTTTATATTTTTGTTAAGAAGTAAAGATTGAAAGACAAATTCAAAGTCAAAGGACCAGGGTTGAGTAAGATTATTTTTCATTTGCATTGTAATTGTGCTAAACTAAGAATCATGTGTCATTAGATTTCCCCATCTAAAAACAAGTTCCGTTAGTTGAACATAAGAAGAGTGGTTACGACGTATTTGTCTTTCGTTCGTGCATAGATAAACTAACGATGTTTTAAAAGTTATGACTATTTATTAAATTTTAAAAGTACAGAAGTTTTAACTTGGACGTACTTTACAGATACTAATAAAACAACAAAAAGTAATAAAGAAAAAGTTAAATTTCTCAGCTAGGAGACTTCTCCGTACATGCGTGGTTATGAAGAATAGATAAAATTTATTTAAAAATTTTTTAATAAAAGTATTTTTTTATTTGAATGACATATTTGTTGGAATAAGAAGACACAGGTTTTATATTTTCTTCACGTGTTTAAAGAGCATATATTTTATTACAATTTTGAATTCGGGCCGTATTTTCAAGACATTTAACATTTTGTTTCATTAGAGGTTCTTTATAATGTCTAATAAATTAAAACAGCTGATATAGAGGAAGTTGTCAAATACTAGTCTTTATTTCACAGGGTATTTAAAACAATTTAACTATAGTACGAAAACAAAAACACTAAGAACATTGCCCCAGAGATGTCATACAGAGCATAATAACAATAATGGTACAAAATGTTGAACAAAATTTTAGGAAAAGATTTCTACATTTAAGGGATACTGAAATCTAAACACGGATTTAAATTTTAAATGTAGTTTTCCTAAAAAAATTGATAACTTTTGTTGCTGATAGTTACGTTAATGATTAAATTAGAAGTGTCTTAAGTAAATATAATAAAACCAATATATAATCTTAAAATATTATAAATAAAACAAATTGACTATCATAAAAGTGACTTTGGGAAAAAAATATTTTTTTTAATCGAAATTTCTAAAAATTTAGATTTAGTTCTAAAAAGTACACTGTTTAACACACTTAGAGATCTAAATAATTACAAATCTAATTGACTACTTAATGTCTGTGATTTAAAATTATTGATTAAACATGGGATTTAAATAGTAAACATTGTAACTGAGTGAAAAATTAGGAAAATATTAGCATCAATCAAATCAAATAAAGACGTTAAAATGGGAGATAATGTAGTATTTATAATTATACAAAAGTTATGGAAGTAACAAACTGATTTATATTTCTTTAATGTCTATTTCTAAAGCAGTTTATTCAACTCTGCTATAAGTATTTGTTTTAGCATAATTATGCTCCTATGATAATAGGAGACCACAATCTATGAACCGGCCTCTCTGCAGCTATATAAACAGCTATTTATTACATTTTCCTTCACGATACATAATTCATGCCTTCATCTATTTTGTACTCCCATCTTGAGAGAAATTTCTGCAGGCTACGACCTCTAGATGACCATATTTTACTTTCACGCCATTCAGAATCCCTATAAAGGTAAGTGCTTGCGCTTATCCAACCCCCTCAGACACACTTAAATGGATATATCGAAGTTATATCATTAGAAAGCATTGTCCAAGTATCCTTAGAAACTACAAAAGAGTTCGTAATTAAATGCCTCGTAAGGGACACTAAAATATCTACGTCTGCCGCAGCTTCAATGGCGCGCCCAGAGCACAATAGTCGACTTCCATTTTAACTCTCCAGACCTTTCATGTGACAGCATCCCTTCTCTGAATACTAAAGGGAGGGTGGGTATTCCCTACTTTAAAGCAAACAATGTGTTTCCCTATCGCCAGGAGAAACGTGGTTCCGCATCTTCCCCGACTTAGATTAATGGATCGCCAGGCAAGTCCGCGCAAAAGATGAAGGCCTCGGTCTCACGTAAGACCGGAATCTCTAGCACCTTCGCAGTAAATGAAGCAGGGTGTTATCCATCCTGGTTAGCAATGAAGAGGAGCTGAAAGGTGGAAAAAGGGGGGAGGGGGAGGCCTGGAAAAAGGGTGTCGGGCCGCTTACTGTAAAATTCCGCGCAGAGGAGGATGTAATAGTCGCAAACTGCGAACGATTTCCCAAATTAAGCGAGCAACTGAGCCCTTTTTTTAAAAATTTTCCTCAGCGCTTAGTCTGATTAATTCATTTCCTTTTCCTCTGATGCATTTTAAACTGAAGTACCTAGTCAGTGGCGTACTTAAAAGTAGTTTTGGGTATGATTAAGACTTACTGAAAGGGTGCAATATAAATTTAGTGTTTAATGTTAAATTTAGCACAGGAAATGAAGAAGCCTGAGAAATTTAACAATTCTGCAAATGAAACTGTGGAGTGAATTTATGATACCAAGTGACTATACATAGAGATAATTAACAAAAATCAACAATTTTAAAACGATGTAATTGATTGTCATAAACATGGTATCAATATCTCATTTTAATCGTGTTTAATTAATCCAAAAATTAGCAAATGAAACATAAAAATTGAGCTAATTCAGCATCTTAATATAATTTACAAATTCTATTAAATGACAGCCTTTAAAAGGTCTTAATTAATCGAAAAAAGCAAGCTTAATTAATCGAAAAAAAGCAAGCTTAATTAATCGAAAAAAAGCAAATGTTTAATGTTAAATTTTGCACAGGAAATGAATATGTCTGCGAAATTTAAAAGTTCTGCAAATGAAACTGTGGAGTGCATATATGATACCAAGTGATCATATATAAAGATAATTTTAAAAAGTCAAGAATTTAAAAGCAATGTAATTGATCGTCATAAACAGGGTACCAGTA
This sequence comes from Dolomedes plantarius, assembly GCA_907164885.2. Taxonomy (NCBI): domain Eukaryota; kingdom Metazoa; phylum Arthropoda; class Arachnida; order Araneae; family Dolomedidae; genus Dolomedes; species Dolomedes plantarius. Next base: position 61,984,330 of record OU015498.1, read on the forward strand.
TCTCATTTTAATCGTGTTTAATTAATCCAAAAATCAGCAAATGAAACATAAAAATTGAGCTAATTCTGCATCTTAATATAATTTACAAATTCTATTAAATGGCAGCCTTTAAAAGGTCTTAAAAGGAACTAAATATGAAACGAGCAACAACTGTCTTTTTCATTGTCTAGATTGGTTGATTATTTATCTGTGAGATTTGATTAGTAGAAAAGTCAAGCGAGAGGAGTGTTTAACTAGTAAAGCGAAATATTGAGAGATAGAAAAAAAGAACTAAATAAACTATGATTATTTTTAATATCTTCAATCCAGTTACTGGCTGTTTATTTTACTTCCTGAAGTAACTTGTTTAATCCTGATAAGTCACGTGTAAGAACTGTTTTATTAGAAGATAAATATAAAAAATAATTTTCTGCTTCAGGGTATAAAATTATCATCCGTCTAAATGTATGCAGCTAAATCTTTAAAGAAAACAGAGAATGCGGAGACTATGAAGTTATCAGAAGTCATACATGTTTCATGTTTTAACCAAACGGTATAAATGTTTTGATAAATTTACTTTTATGAAAACATAAATTTCATCAGAAATAGAATATAAATATTAATTCAAGGAAATCTTTAATTTTCTTATTTTCAATCGATAAGTAAAATTTCATATAAAATGCTGTTCCCTTTCCGCAATAACAAAGAATGAATTAAAGGCACTAATTCGAAAAATAAACCCGTCTTCATAATGAGACTTATATCCTTGCGCTCACCCAACATTTTTTTTTCAGTTTTGCAGTATTAATTTAAAATTAGTTTTGCTATACATAGAATAATAACTATTTAGAAATAAATGAGAATTATATTTGGATGAATTTAAAAGCTTCTCGGATATCGTAATTATGATTTCACGTAAAAGAATTCTCTATTACATAGAGAATTGCGCCACAAGGAATTTAATCACATGAAACGTAATATAAGTTGAAAAATGATGCTATATATTTTTTGTATAGTGAGGAACTCGATTAAATTTTATCCTTCACAATGAACTTTTCCTGTTTTAGGATATATATATATATATATATATATATATATAAGTATATATATATATATATATATATATATATATATATATATATATATATATATATATATATATATATATATATATATTAGTTTTTAATATCCTTTGAGTTCCAAAAAGGCTGGAAATTATGGGCATTAGTACATTCGCCTTTACAAAACATGAGTTTTTTCTGGCTGCTTTATAATAAGTGAATCCAAAAGGTAAATAATTTTGGACATTTGAGGTGACAACACAGGAATACACGCTTTTTTTTCTGTGACCGGAATATGGTCTCATGCAGCTGATACTAATCCCCAAACTATATGGAAATATTTTTTAAAACTCTAATATAATCTATGTGCTACCTACTACGAGCTTGAGGAGTAATCTGTACCAAATATTTAAGGACATGGACATTTTCTGGGAAAGTATTCAGTACTATTAAACAGCTTGACGGTTTTCAATAGCATAAGTACTATAAAGCTACAGAATATTTTACGATACTTTGTCTAATTCCAGGTGAAATCAATCCCATGTTCTTTGTGACATAATAATTTCGTTTGAGCATGAAATTTAGAAAGAATTCATGGATAAAAAAATGCACAATCGTGAACATTTTTTTAACATTAAGCAATAATGTAATTAGTATATGGGGTACGATATAGGTGGTATTTATTCCCTATTCTCAAGCACAAAATTATTTTATTACAATTCTTAACATTACATTCCACAAATGATTATGATAAGAAAATCCAACAATTACCCAGCTATGAATTGCTGCAATTTTGAAGAGAAGTGTATTCCCTATTCTTGAAGCAAATGAATATTTCGAGGGAACATTTTTAGGAAACCGAAATAGCATTGGGATAACACATAACCAAAATATAGAAATCCATTTACCATTATATGATCATTCAGCTAGTAATTGCGGCTAGTTTTAAGGGGGAATCTATCCCCTCTCAAGCTCATGAATATTTAACATGGAGAAATCAAAGCATATATCAAAAACATTAATGATACAGGTTTGTACATGAGTATTCCGCAATAATCTGGGAGCAGCTATTTAGATGAGGAATATATTCTGTATGCATAGACGTATGAGTATTTCATGTGAACTTTTCACGGTAAATTGAAGCAACTAGTGTATAGGCAGAAGCACGGGTATAACCCTCCAAGGATTATTCTAATTAGTCGACAACCCATAATCTTATTGGTTGACAACGGTGGGAATCTATATCCAGTTTAGTAGAGTTGAAATAATTTAGGTGAACATTTCAGAGCATAATTGTGATGTGAATGTATATGGTTTTGGAGATTACTACCTGTGCTGTTTGCGTACAGTGCACGGAGGTTCTGTTGCTTACCAAACTGAACTCCCACTATTGAATAACTGAACTCCTCCTATGAATATAACTGAACTCCTCCTATGAATTCACCAGCTATGCCAAGGGAACAGCTTAAAATTAGGGTAAAACTAAGATATCTACAATAGCCATTGGAAGTACTGGAAATACGCACGTTTTTTTACACCGTAGTTACATCAGTGAAGAATTATATATGTCTGCACCTTGTTTACAAAAGTGTTGAAAAAGAATAATGTGTATATCAGATTTTAGTGTTCATTTTTTCTTTTTAAGCAGATTTATTTATAGAAATGTAGTAAGTAAGCAGAAAGTTATGTGAAATAACGTTATCTGCAAAGAATTTCTCATCTAGCTTAGGAGCTCATAATACTACCTAGGTCAATATACCTGCTGTGCAGGCATATGATATTTGCACTTGAATTTTTATTTTACTGAACTTCAACACGTTTTATAATAACGCCATTCATTCAGATTAATTTTTCAAAAACAATTAATTATGAATAACAACAATTAAACATTTTGAATTAAACAATTAATTTAAAAGACAATTAGTTTTGAAACATAACAGAAGTAAAAAAAAATATTTGATTTCAAAGTTAAATCGTTTCGGGTTCCCTTTTTCTGCAATTTGTAGTGCTTGTCACATTGAACATTACAAACAATCAAAAGAGGGCCATTTTCTCGTTATGTTTTATCAAATAAATAAGGAAGCCGTTGAGTTATTTGTTATTTTCTAGGAGAAATCAACGGACACTAATATGAAAGATAAAGATGAAATATAAAGAGGGAGAAATATGAGCAAGTAGTTCAAGCAGAACATCCCATGGAATGTTACATCAGATAAAATAGATAAAAAATATCGATTACAAGTTACGTGATTGCAATATTTGAGTTTCTATAGAAAAACAACTTACGGGGTGATATCACAGAATAAGAAATAAACGCTGTATAAGTTGACTTAAGGAATGGGATTTCAAAGTGTTTCTACCGCTATGGGAAAAAAAATCCTTGTCTAAGAATGGAGTATTTTTCATACTAGATATAATTATTAGGGTCTGACTACTGTTTTAGCCTGAATACAAAAAAAGCAATTTAATCATTGTTATTAATAAGTGATCATTAGAACGTGATTATCTATCTAACGTATTAGTTTTAATTAACGTACTATCATGGGTATATTTAGTTTTATACTAACTAGGAAATAAATTACATATAATTCTACTCGATTGACCTTTAGTGTATGAAATTAACAGTAAACTAGAAATGTGAGATGGAAATTTGTATCTCTAAAAACAATATTATATACAGTTTACGGGAGTTATATGTTTATTCAAGTAATGAGATTTTAACACATTACGAATATTTGAGGGAATACATTCAGATTGGTTTATATTTAGTGACAACAGTAATTCCCCCCCCCAAAAAAAAATAGCCAAACATATATTTCATATTATTTAACGTTCAATTTTAAACGTCTTACACGTACAGACCATCAGAAATAATAATTTCAAACGATTTCTCATATACGAATGAAAAATTTCTCAGTATCGATTAAAAATGAATATGATACATTAATTAATTGACACAGGTATTGTATTCAATCCGAAATAATTCAAAAGAAGAACATCAATTGAAACTTTCTCTGAAACATCGTTGAACAATCTATAGTAAGCATTTTTCATAAAGAAAAAGTGCATAAGCAATTTAAACGTTCAGAAAAAAATGAAAAAGCATAAAAGAAAAAAATTTAAAGAATTTAATGAACTATTGCTAAACTCACTTATTTTCCCTGAAACCTCCTGGAAAAGTCATAAAAACAAGCTACATTAGTTTCCATATAATATTATAAAATCCTAAGTAACGCAAGCAGCAATTTATCTCTTCAGAAATGCTTAAGACAACCTATAAAGCTGAAATGAATCAAGGAATTTGATCTTCAGATAAGTGTTATTTTTTAGCTAGTTCCTGCCTCACAGACTTTTCCTAAACACTCGCTGCTGACAGCCATATTCTGTGGGAGGGAAGGGAGGGAGGATATTACAAACTTCAAAGTAGTCGAGAGTAGGTATAGTACATAGGCCGCGAATCTATAACGGGTTTCATTTACCCCTAGGTTTGAACAAACATGCAGGTGCTTAACATGTTACGTGACCTAAACACGAAATCATTAGAGACGGGGAGGCCCAAGCAAAGAGCAAACCGCCTGTAATTAGATTCAAAATTAACCCCCCTTTACTTAGACATAACGCCCGTGTTCGAGGCAGCAGATGGGAGATATTGCGGGCGGTACAGGTAGAAGGAACTGAAGCGAAGTCACGAAAGGCCCGAGAAATTTTTCCCGCGCTTGGTTTGGAAACGGATTCATGTTAGGATCTGGAGTAGTTGAACGTGATTAAAGAGTTTGTTTTTAGATTTACGGATCAGGAATTCGCTTACGAATTATTTTGCACACGAAGGTGGTTGCAAAGGAGAGAAGGATTCCGGAGCACTTTCTTTGCATTGATTTCGTATTACTATGATATTCACTTTGGTACAAAATAGGAATAAGAAGCAATATATTAAAACGAAGGATTAAAGTATTTTATTTCGCTGAATAGTTTTTGAAAATTGGCTAAAAAGGACTTCTTCTAAGAGAAAACAAGTTTTACCAAAAAGTTATAACATTTAAACATTATTGTGAAAAAAATAAGTAAATTGAATTTCAAAAATCTAAATTTAGCTATACACAAATTTCGTTTTTTTAATCATTAAGAAACAGAACATTAGAAATAACGTTATAACATGGTATTGATGATATTGATTCATAATTATAGTATTTTAGATTGCTTGTGTATGAAAGATTCATTTGTTCTTACGCAATCCTTCTTAGAATTATGTACTGCGTGAATTAATTTTTATTATGTTGGAAAAGCAGTCTAAGTTTTTTAAGGCTTCTTTGGTATCAAAAATACAAATATCCAAGTGTGACATTATGTATTTCCAGCAGAGAAAAACCTGTTGGGAAAAGAACTACAAAATGTACAAAGAGGTTTATCGGTGTTTAAAACGCAGCTGTTTTAAAGTGTCTTATGAAACATGGATAATTCTGTTTAGAGGTGATATCTATATAACTAAAACATCTAGCATTTTGCTAGAGGCTTGCTAGTTTGCTAGAGTTGATAGATGTTACTGAAATCTTAGATAGATATTACGTTCATGATTTGATAGATGTTACGTATAATGCTCTGCAAAGTAGGCTAAAATATGTATTATATACGATTATGTACGGCAGAATACGAGAAACTCCCGTGGAAATCTAGCAGTTTTTTTAAGAAACTCATTGAGGTTTCTCTTTTCTTCAGTATATCTTTTGGCCTCCGATTATATATGAAGGAGTGGGATAGAGGATTTATAAAAACTAAGGTTGTGTACTCTATCACTTATACATCTATACCTACTAAAATATTAAGGGATAGCATAGATGTTTTCTGAGCCATTTCTCCATGTGTTATTAAAACTACTAATTATTTTGTTACACCTGAATTTTTTTTCTCTTTAAAACCAAAGCTTCCATCGGAATTACTACTAGTTGTAAAGGTACTGTCATCCCGTGTGTACAAAAGGAATTCGAAATCATTTCTACCAATGCATTTTAAGCTCTGCACTTTAAAAATGCATACAATATATATTGGACAGAAACACTTTGAAGAGATAACATTTTGAATGCACATACTCAGTAAAATTGCGTTGCGTATCACGTCCATTCTTTAAAGTTGTGAAAAGGGATATATTGATATACTCAATTTTAAAACATCATAAATGACATGGAATCATGTAATCGTTATTGTTTTTATCATTTAGGAGCTGAATCTAAACATTTAATGATAAATTAAGAATATATCTGGAACGAGATACAGCGCCATTTATTTTATTAGCATTATTGATAAACTTCTAAATCCTTTCTATTTGACTAATACTGAATATTTTTATTTAAACCTTCAGTTGAAAACGTTTGAAACATAATTATCTGAATGAATTATATAAAGATTTCACAAATCAGTTTTCTTCAAATGATTTCTTTGTATCATTGATAAATAAGAATTTTTTTAACAAGACAAAATAAAAACGTTACTGAAATATACGTCAATACTGCTTTAATAAATGACTTATTTTTTACAGTATATATAAATTGTAAAAAGATTAATTTAAAAAATAAACCCACTACAGTCATCAATGGTGGAGGCATTTATTTATAAAACTAATGTTCGTACATCACATTACGTAATAAACTAGAAAAGGCCTAAAATTTCATTTAAATTTCGAAAACAATGTCAGATTTAAGAGGTTTCCATTTATATACTGCCCTTCATAAATAGGTAGCAAGTTTCATATCGGGAAAACCCTCTTAAGGGGGGATTTTCTTAGAGGTAAGGGAGCGTAAAAAGCTGTTACACAACATTAGTACTGACATATGATTTATATGTAAGAAATCTGAGACATCTTACGTAACTGGTTACGTCACATATTTACACTACAACTGAAATGAAGACAATACCTAATGAAACAAGCTGACAAGTACCGATTATTCAATGTTTCGTAAAAAATATTTAATTAGTATTGTTCAATTAGGGATAGCTGTGATCAGTTGTGATCAGTGATATATGTAAATCAGGAGTGTCCAATGTCCGTTACGCTTTTCTCAAGAATAGTTTACTGTAGCAAACTGAAATTCAGCTGAAAATCTGAAGCAGGGAATATAATTTCATATGAGATCAAATTACTTTTGAAATTTTTGAAAAATAGTGTAAAATTGTAAAAGGAATTGTAAAAAAGTAAAAATGAATATCCCCTTGGAACGTGAAAATTTTTAGATCAAAATTTGGTTTCAAACATATTATGCTATACTGATAAAATAACATTTGCTATTTTCCTGTATAATAAATCTCAAGAAGAAAATAGTAGAACTTTAAACCCAAAATTTCTTGTTTTATTATGAAAGAAGCTTGATTTTTAAAAACGGTAGATACGAAAACTTGTGTAATTGAAATCTTTAATATCTTGATCTAAAAATTGCATTACAGAACATATTTTTTCATAAGTTGAACACAATATATGAATAAGGAATCTATGCCGTACTCATGAAAATTTCATAACAATTAAATACTTCGTTGATACAAATAATGTACTTAGGTCTAAATACATAACCAAAACATAATTCAAAAGCAATTGATCACAAATTTCTGACTACATACATTATTTACATTTATTTTTAATAAATCCTATGTCAAGTTCTTCATGAATTTATATTACAAACTAAAATTTTCAAAAAAGGAAAGAAATATCAGTATAACTCAAGTAATTTGAAAAACAGAATGATATATTATAATTTAATTCTAATGATAATTACACAGACTAAGCAGTCATTAGTAATCATTGGAATGATAGATTGATTCCATAAATAAACATTAGGTCATGGGTTTCTCTCGGTGAAAGACATTAAAATTATATTATCAGAATTGCAATTCTATTTCTATTCATTAAAGAGAAATATGTTTTGTAAATTTTAAGATGTCCAAACTGATAAAAAAATTTGTTAGATTTGCCTTATTATAATTAAGTACAAGATGTTTTAATCACATAATTAACAATATGGTCACATTATTACATTTTTTAATTACCTTGTGAACATTTCTTTCCTCCCAATTTTTGTATATATATATATATATATATATGTATATACATATTCATGAAGTTATATATATATAAGGGAAAAAACCTTTTGATTTAGGTCTTTACATTTCTTTCGTTACTATTTCTAAAGAGAAAATACCGAAAAACGTTTAAATTTGCATTCTTATGTATACTGGGCTAAAAGAAATATTTAAAATCGTATTCAAAAAGAATCCAAAAGAAACCATACAGATTTATTATTTTAATCCTCATAATGTTACTTGTTATATCAAGGAAATAATATCTATTTATAGTTCAAACATCGATATGCGCTGGTAATTAGTAAAATTTAAAGTTTAAAAGTATCTTTTAGCAATAATATTGATGTTACGAATGTTATTTCTGTTTTGACTCTTGCGATAACCTTAAATAAGTATTGGTTTTCAATATAAGCACTGATTCAGTTATAATTAACTAATAATATACTCAAATAAAGCGATTCTATGACATTTGACATTTTGTAATGAAATAAATAGGTACATCTTTGAAATACCTAAGCTGCAGCAAAAGATTTGAGCCTAAAGGATTAATTTTGAGATTTTTTATATGATTATGTTTATTAGCTATCTGTAGAGATTATTTTGGTTTTTTAAACAACTTTGAACCTTTAAATGACATAGAAAAGTTTATTTGATTATGCACTTAAACTTTGGGGTTTATTTCGGTGATATATAGTTTTCTACTCAAAATTATCTATTAAACTGGTTAATAAAATAAGACACACAACTAGATACTTAAAGAAAACAAGAAAAAATTAGAAGTTTATCGTTAGTATTTTTAAACCTCTTCTATGCATCCGAAGTTCATATCATTGACAAACCGTAAATCATTAATGGCTTCATTTTTAATCATCATGTAGGGGGATATTCTCACGGGATTAACATATCGCTTCAGCTGCATCGGTCATAATTTTTATGCTATCTGCATTAAAATTAATGAAATACAGTGTTTATCCCGCTAATTCTAAGGTTTATTTTTCAAATATTATTAAAATACTCTGTGAAAACAATAACTCGTAAATTATATTATATTATATATATATATATATATATATATATATGATATATATATATATATATATATATATATATATATATATATATATATATATATATATATATCCCTTTTTAAACCTTTATTAGAGACCGCTAAAAGATAACGAAATTAAATTTGAAATGCCGTTGAAAAGAGAATCCTGGTAACCCACAAACAAACCTAGGTACTTAAACTTTTAACACTAACCTTGATGCTGAAATTAATTGTGAGAGCAGTAACGAAGCAATTTTGTTATTTCTTCCTTCGTAATTTTACTGAGGGAATAACTATTATACAAAACAATGCTATGTACTAACTATGAAATTACGAAAATCATGAGAGAAACATTTTACTAAAATGTTTTCTCATATGTGTTTGTTCATAATAGTACTCATCTAAACTTTAAATATTACAATGATTCTTATAAATTCAAGTGAATAAACTAAAATAAACTCTAAAATATTTCTGACTATTAATGACAGTTTCTTAAGAGTACGTTTAACCAAGTTATTGTGATTACTGTTAGCATATATTACTTAGTTACTCTCGAATCCGTTATATACAAAATATACGTTACGGAGCTACCAATAAATGTTCGAAAAAAATGTGTTGTTAAGTTTGTTACATTTATTTTCTCGTATCTACCATATAATTTACTGGAAGGGTTTATTTGCATAAACATCACGTATTTATTATCGTAATTTATCCGTAAATTAATTCTAGGGATTTGCACAATATTAAACAAGTCATTAATATTTCGAATAAAGAAAAAGTATTGGTATTTAATTGCTGTATCTTGAAATTTTAGGTTTTAGAGGGCTCATGTGGAGATATTTTTGCATGCACTCAAGTTTTAACTTAGATGAAAAAAATTGCTTGTATTTTGTAATTAATATATAATACTTCAAATATATATTGTATGTTACATACATTATCCGTACGTTTCAATATGCTTTATAGGCCAATGAAAGGAAAGTTACAGTATTTACTTAAAAATTTACAAATAAACATTTTTACTCACACTATTAGACGATATATAAATTTAATAATGAATCTAATGCTTAAACAACATCTTTGTTATCTTCATTTAAAATACTATGCATATAAATGTTACGAGAACATCGTACGGAATTTACTTATTCACTAATGTAATTAATATACACTACAGAAACGCGAAATTTTTTAAAAGAACTACAATGCAATTTAGAGTTTAGATGTATCTTTCATTGTGTAGGATTTTTGAAATAGTATAAAAATTTGCCTGTAAGCTAAGCAACATTGCAACAATGAATAACATGTTTATTCTTTTCCACTTTTCTGCAAGAAGATGGTAAAATAACGCTAACATAATTTTTTTCTCTCGATATGACATCTTAATTTTCAACATTATATAACATTTCTAAAATCTGAAAATAACAGTATAATTAAAAAGGAATGCAAGCAGTGTTATTTATTTAAAACTTAATCTAAAAAAAGATTTTAAAAAAATCTTTTAAAAAACTATTTTGTACAAAAATTCTAGTTTTTTTCTGAGTGACATTGTTTATGTCGTACTGTTTCTAGCATTTTAGAAAAAAATATGATAATCGTATAATTTCAGATTGTTTAAAATTAGTGATATTTGCAATTGCAAATATAACATGAAACAAATATAATGCTTTTTTTTGCTCTCCAAGAAATTTTTTTTTCATAAATGCATATTTCACCATTTCTTCAAAATTACTGTCTGAAATGTCTACTTGTTTCAAAATGTAGTATGAACCAAAAGTTAAATATCCCGAATGGGTAGTAATTCTTTTTTATTCTGCTGTATCTAATTTATTATATAAATCAAAATAATTATATTACTGTTTTTCAAACCTCCAACTATTACGCATTAACATAACTATTCGTTTGATATCAATAACAAATACTCGAAGAAACTGAAGTTAATATAACCTTTTTAGTTAAGTTTTATTTGTTAAAAAAATGACTAATTTTGCATTGCTTATGTTACTTTCACTGTTATCACAAGTAGAATTTCTTGACGTTATCTACGAATCCTAAACCAAAGAAATGTACTTAAACGATGCCACAAATTCAAATATTTCTACGTATACATGTAAGCCAATAATAATTTACGAATAGGCTTAAAATTGCGCGTATCAAACGTATAACGTATCATTCCTTGTTCAGAGAGTTACAATTCATCCAAGTACGCATCCTTCCCTTCCCAAATGTTTTTTTTCACAAATAAAAAAAATAAATAAATTTCTCTATATTTTTACCATAGAGTAATTAATTACTCTATGTGTTTATCAATAACGTAATTCCTATTAGTAGAATTATTCCTTATTTTATGATTTAAAGATTTTTAACTGATATATTAAGAGAATTTCAGCCATAGTTATTTTATTTGTTTAAATGCGAAGAGAACCCTTAATTAAGTATTTTTATATATGCTAATATTACAGTAAACATACTTTTTATTATAAGTTATATAAGACATTACATTTTACAAAAAAATGGATATGAGAGTCTAAATTTTCAAGCATTCTAATTTCACGTGTAAGATTTCTTAAAGCATTTTCATAACCTAAGGTAATCAGTGTTTATACAATTTTACTTTAAATAAATCATAATATTTATCATGAAATTTTATGCTATGGCAATGCCAAGAAATTTTATGCTATGCAAATTTATGCTATGCTATGGCTACGTTTACAATTTTATTTTATAAATTTCAAGAATAATGTTTTTATCGTTATCTTTTAAAATATTTGTATTTATTTAATTTAATTCTCTTGTTGCATTTGCTAACATTTATGCGAAAAATTATTTTTTCAAATTTGAAACCCAAAATTGTCCTGATATATACTGATTCGAATAAATACGAATTTTCTACCCGTGCTGTATTGAAATGCATTTAATTAGACTATCTTCAGTAAAAAAATTCGCAAGGATTTTCTTCAAAGAATTTCGATAAGAAAATAATAAGTTGAATTTCAGATAATACTTGCTAAAAATCTTGTATGTTATATAACGTAACATAAATTGCAATACTAAAAATCTTATAAGTTACATTTTATACAATTAACGTATGGGAACACTATGACAAAAATTTAAATTTTATACATATCTATTGTGTAGAGAAATTACGTTTTAACATTACCTTCTTCGATCAGTTAAGCAAAAAGTACCTGCGAAAACATTTTAACAATAAATAAAAAATGTATTTTTAATCATTTTTTATTTGATAAAAAGTATAAATGAAATAGAGGAATTGTTTTCCATTACTCATATAAATTTAGTTGTCATTCTCGATTAATAACATTCCCTGATTAATTTCATGCAGTGCTGCTAATTCAAAATTAATACATTCATAAACGTTATTTTAATCAGTACTTTGATCAGGATATGAAAATGTATAATAAGAAAAATTCTAACTATTTCTGAAGCATTTATTTCTAATACTGTAATTTTCACAATTGTTTACTTAACATGATTTGTATGCTAGTATATATTTTAATATTTAAAAACTGAATATCATAATATTTAACAAAACTTTGAGTTTGTATTTCGCAAAATATCAGTTCCATTCAAAGAGTAAAATTTATTCCAATTTTTCCATTCCATATGTTACCAAAAGTTGTTAATACCCAGTCCCTAATTTCCTTCTCAGTCCCTCAAAGATCAGTAAGTATTATGTGGCCGTTATATACAATGAGTGGCACGTTATATAGAAATTATAATCATTTTGGTTGCTAAAAAAATCATTACTTAAAATTATTTCTTAAAATTTGAAATCTGAACGGAATCTAAGATTGTTACAAAACGCTTAAATAGAAACAAGAAATAGTGAAAACCGTTTTACCTCTATGTTTAAGCAAAATGTTAAAATTTCTTTTTTTAATGTTATTTCATTAGATCTGTTTTTAAAACAGTTTTGACATCATTGTTATTCCTAAGTGTATTAAATGATCTATATTTCCGCTATTTAAAAATGAGGGATGATGTAAATATATTTAAATATTTACACATTTATTTTTGTGATTATTAAATACAATCTCTCAATTTTTCTGAAATTTTATTTATACCAAGTATAAAATTTGTCCTGTTATATAATATGGGCTTTTAAATTCGAGAATTTTAATATACGTAACTTAAATTGAAATATTAAATACAAAAACATTCCTTCAAAATAAGGATTTAGTTTGCAAAATTCAGCATTCAAAATAAATTTGAGTTAAAGAAAGACAAAACTGGCTTAAAAAACGTATATGCTACTGTTAGATGATAGACGGCAAAGAAAACGTTGTTTTGAATGCCTGAAAATGTGTCGAAGAAAGGGAAAAAATATATATGTATATATATAACTCCGCTTTTGTAATTTTTTCTATCTTTCTAAGACAAAGAAAAGACACCGTTGGGTGAAAAAGTCAAATACAGACCGTAGAAATAAACAGCAACCTACTAAAAATTTAGTGTATGTTTTGGGGAGTGCCAGCAGAAAAGAACAAAATATTTTAAAACTCTCTGAATAACAACATCCATCATTTCACAGTTCCATTTTGTTCTGTCACTGACACACCGACACTTCCAGGAAATATGCGCGGATCACAAGAAAATGATGGCGGAAGAAATTCTTGCACACCCTTCTTCGAACATATGGTGGAGAATGAAACTGGATTTTTCGAAAAAAATATAAAACAATAACACCTACCTCTCGTCCCTACTCTGCAGATTTGACCCTACAGAGCTCTCTGCTCTTGCAAATCTCTGTACCTCCTGGCGTGGTCGCAAAGTAGTCTCTACCCTTTAGAAATCGGGTGGTAGCTTTGTACCTGTTGTACCGCCAACTAGCGGCAGCTTTCAACAAGTGTTGGCGCTCCAGTTATGGCTGGCTGCAACTCGTTTCTCGCAGGCTTTGCAGGAAAGCCGGCACAAAGGCGATCGTATATATTTTATGTCGGCGTCACAAGTTATACAGTGGGTTGAATTATCACTTAATTCTTTTCTATTTTTATTGATATTTCTTTAAAAATAGCTTATGATATTAGCACAAAATTTTTTTCGCTAAGTTTTACTAGATTTTTTTTTCTCAATATGCTAATAACTTTATTTAATTCTCAGCTGATCCTCAAGTTTTGTTTGCCTTTAACAACGATTTCTTCTTTCTAAAAGCGTTTTTTTTTAGCAAAGTTAGCTAGACTCTCTAAAAATTCTCTACCTATTCAAAGGAAGCATGTACTGAAACCATTTGTCTCAAACTAGCGATCTCACAGAGAGAAACCTTTAATTCCTCTGGATATTTCAAGCAAAATATATCGTTTAAAATTATTCCTTGTACACACTTTATAATGTTCGCACACTTCTTAAATTATCTTTTATCAAATCAATAAAAAATATCAAGCAGTAGATATCAACACACTTTTTTGAAAAATTCCGTACTTTTTTTTCTCTCTTTCCTACTTTAAACGAAGTATACACTTTTTCTAAAGCTAAACTCTTTCAAAGCTCAAATTCTCAAGATATAAGAACAAGACTCTAATACTAATTTTTTTTCTCTATATATCTCTTAAAAATTTAAATAGTTAGCTGTCTAACAGATCTAAAGCTCTAAACTTGGAAAGATGCAGTAATACAGTAATTGTCCTCTTTATCACAATGAAGATTTGACTTCTCTTCAAATGATTAATGAAAAAAGGCAATGAAATTGATTAGTTCCTTCAAAGTAAGGGGGTGGCAAAAAAGACTTTTGCTTATTGTCAGAGTCTGTCAAAACCCGTATTTCAAAAATAAAAAATAAATAGAAAAATTGAGTTCTCTGCGTGAGTGATTAGTTATCCGCAAAAAACTTAATCTAACCTAATTAACTCCGGCACAGAAGTTGGATATCGAAGAAGAGAGAAAGCGAACAAAAAGCAGTTTTTGATTGTAAGAGGAGAGAGACGCGCGCAAAAAGTCCATAAAAACACCGCCAAACTCTGACCTAGTTAACAGATGGGTTTCGTACGGAGGTGGCCAGCAGGCATTCAACAGTTGCGATGGAGCGGAGGCCCAGCGGTCGTGCGAGATGGAAATGTGGCGAGTTCTGAAGCCATGTTACAACTAAGAAGAAGAAGAAGCAACTAGGGTGGCCTGTCGCTGTTGCATTCGCTCCGCGTTCTCGTCTCCTATCGCGCACATCCGCGCAGGGCATCTCCCGTTCTCGCTCGCTACCCACAATCCCCTTCGCGCTTCGGGGGTGCGTGCCGGAGGGGGGCGGAAGAAACGCACACACACACCGAAGGGGGTGGAGCTGCAAAATGCTCGCGTCACGTGATCTCGTCGCCATGGAGACGAAATCTATAGGAAGCCACAAGCTGCCGCTGCTATAGCTGCTAAGTCCCCCTCTCTCTCTTCGTTCACTTTCTTCTGGCGTTCAAGTTTTCGGAGGAGGTAGGGAGGAAAGTGCTGAGGTGGGAAGGCATCTTTCGTGCTGTTTAGTTGCGAAGTAACCATCCCTTCTGCATCCTCAGAAGGATTTGGCCGCCGGCAATTTTCGGGAAATGGTATCACTTGCTGTAAAGAGTGCTTTCCTATTTCGGGATAAGGCCCAGGAATCCTCCTCACTCTCTTTCTCCATCTCTCTCTCTCTCTCTCCCTCTCTTTCTCTCTCTAAAACTCCTCGCCGCTCCTGTGGAATATCCGGCCGTGCAACGGACTTTGAAATGGAGTCGTAACTGATTTCTGAGGGTATTTTGGATGTCCATTGCCAATATAGGGTTATAAGAGATTACATCGGGGGGAGGGGGGGGGAAGATGTGAGGAACTTAAGGCTAATTTATCTCTTGTTTGGTAGGAAATTTTTCTGGCTCTTTCGCCAGATTTCTGCTGGTAAATTGTCTGTAACTTGAACAATCTCCCAGATGCAGAAGTAAATTCAATCTGATTGAGGATAACTTGCTTTATCTAAAGAAAGTATGGATTCGGGAGAAGATGGTGTCTTGCAGAGGTATAGAAAACGTTTCTTAAATTTTATACTTGATAAAATTTAAATGATCAACTTTATTTTTTAACAAAAATCCCATACTTTAAGAATTATAACCCTGTATCTTTCAATATTTATCTTTAGATCATGTGATGAATTTTCCATTCAAGTTATTTAAAATGTTATTTATACAAAGAACTTGCCTGATTTCATCAAGAGATATAAATAAAACGTGATCACTGATATGCAATAAAGCCATGGTAACTTAAACCTTTTTAAATTAATATTTTAATCTAATTAAAATGGTTTTATTCTATCAAAAAATAGAACACAAAATTTAGGAATATTCCTTTCATTAGTCAAAATTCAAGCGACTGTATAAGAAATATAGAGAGATATGTAGTTCCTTATATATCTCTCTATATTTCCTTGTTCATTATATATATTCTTGTAATTGTTCATTATATATCTCTTTGTATTGCACTTCAGTTTATATAAAATAGAATGAAGAAATTGCATTTATATTCAGAGAAGAGTATAAGAAATATGAGATTCCTGCATTACTAGAGGCGATTGCAATTTTTGTAATATTTAGATATGAGAAATGTGGAGAAATTAGTTTAGAAAAAACCTCATATTTATGAAAATAATTATCAAATTAAAAGGATATTCATGTCTTTGTTTAAAGCAGCTCTTTGCACTCCAGTTAATAATAATCTGTAATTCACTATGATAAGCATTTTTAGAAAAATATTGAAAATTTTTATTAAAAAAACCGAACAATTTGTATTTCTATTAACCGAAAATCCTAAGATAGGAAATCTATGATTATTGAAAAAAAATTAAATCAAACTTATGCTTGACAAATAAAAAATTTGCAATTAGTCAAATTTAATTTTGACTAAATTTATCTAAGTTATAAAAAATTAAATGAAAACATATAAAGGAAATTGACCAGAACGTTTTAAAATATTTGTTTTTTTATAAAACATTCTTTTCGAGTATATTTTTCGAATAAATTTTACACCATTTTCAATGCAAACTTTTCAATTAATATTCAATACAATTAACTTAATAAAATATACTTCCTAAGATAAAATATATATTAAGAAGACGCTATAATTTTTTAAATGTTCAAAAGCTGTTTATAAATTAATAGTTTGCGTCTAGCTTTGTAAAAAAAATTCTTATCTAAAGTATATATATATATATATATATATATATATATATATATATATATATATATATATATATATATTAATTACTTTACTTTAGAAATTATCTGCAAATCAAATTAATATAGTCTACTCAAAATATGTTTGTACTGATTTTAAAAGTTTTTAAAAAGTCAATTTTTTTAATATTTTACGATCACGTACTATATTATTTTGTATAGCCTGTTGAGAAATGTATAATTGACTCACTACTGGTATAAATGGACTTATATTTCTCAAAATCATAGCACTTAAAGATATGAATGGGCAATATATTAAAACTTTTTCTAGGATCACGTAGTAGATAAATATTGACAAAAAATTAAGATTCTAGTTAAATAATTATGATTATATTGAATCTAGAGGAGTAAATAAATTTTTAAAAAAGATATTGTTAATAAATATGTTCGAAAGTTTTTGTTTGGTAAGTAATTATTAAACAATAATTTTATATTTGTTAAACGTTTGTGCATGTTTGGCAAAAAACTGTTTTTGTCAAGAACAATTTTAAATTTAAATTTCCAATTTACTACTTTAATTTTTTTTAACATTCTTCTTATAGATATAATTTTTTCGTATTAAGACTTTGACAGTATTTATATAAGAAACACAGTCACCACTTATGAACACAGAAATCATCTATATTTAATCGCTAAATCTTCATTGATATTTAAAAAATATATTTTTAAAATTTTTTCTAGTATACTTTTTGGTATTTTTTGGTTTTCAGTTAGTTCTGCGATGATTTTTCAAAACATTTGTATTTGATTTAGACAAATACATATAGTGTAAACATATAGTGTAAAAATTTTAAAATGTTCAAAACTTTATCTGTTACATCACAATTTTTTATTAATAATAAAAAAGGATTAAAGTGAATATGAAATGAACACTACCGTGAAACATGGTTATTAAAAATAAAGGAAATATATAGGTATTTTGTAATTTTCAGTTCTGACTAACTTGTCTTTCGAGAAAACTATAACTATCTGAAAAAATTGTCATATTTTATGCACGAAAGTAGAACAAAAAATCTCAAAATTTATTTTATTTAACATTGTATACGAACACAAAAATAATGTAATTACGATATTAATCATAGTCAGTCCTTTTATAGGAACATTTATGATATATTTATGATATGTTTATGACATATTTATGATAACATTCAAATAATTTCAATCGCAACTATTTTATTATCCTTTGTGTAGTCAGAACGACACAAAGGATAGGAAATCTACTAAGAATCTACTACTATCTTAGGAAATCTACCAAGAAAATTCTTAAAATAAACTTTTTCGTATTTTTAAATTACAATCCGGTCATATTAACATAGTTGTATAAAAGCTTTCAGGACATATATAATGGAAGCTTTGAAAATAACTGAACTTTAATACTGTTGTAGGAGTAAAAAATTTACATCTTATTCAAACTTGACATTTTGGAAATAAATCTTTAGGACATCTCATGACTAAAAAGTTATATATCCTTAAATATATATTCAACCTATAGTGCTTTGCTTCTTCTCAGAGAAAAATTAAAACGTTCGTAGAAAACACGGATTTTTTCCCATTATAGAATTGTATAGTTACGTTTAGAAGTCTGAGATACACTAATAAGAAATTTATCCTGTCTCAAAAACTTTTTTTTTCTAGTGCGGATGCACTTGTCGTCAAACATTCGCCTATTATACACCGCAATTTTTACTGCCCATTTTATTGGGGGGGGGGGCACCATATAGGCGGACAGCATTACCCCTTATGAAGGGACGACACGAACGGAAGCATTTTTCGTGGCGTGACGCCAGGATTCGATCCGAGCACCCTCAGCACCGAAAACCAGCGCACTGAAAACCAGAACACTGGGCCGCCACAAACCCTCAAAAACCTATTTTCACAATTTCTTGTTACAATAACTGTATAAAAAAACGATTGTGTGCATAATTTTTTTTTTTTTTCAAAAATTGCAGACCCCTAAAAGTAATATTTAAAATTGTCTTTCTAAATATAAATAATGCTTTTAATCATCTTTATTTCAAACATAAATAGTTGTTCAAAAGGAATGTATTTATCAATATTTTACTAAAGGTATTTGAAACAAAATTTAATAATTAATAGCATGCCAGATCGATAACAATGTCATTAAATAAGTAATGATTTTTTCAAATGGAAAATCTTTTTTTAAGGAAGAAATTTTTCTTTAATTATAATTGAATGTAAGAAAAAATTTCAAAATAGGTTTAAAAGGGGGAAATACGATTGTTTGATCTTTAGTCTTGTATAACGTTTATAATACTAAGCTATTGTTGTCTTATATCGTTTGTTGAAAATATTTAATAAATGGTAAAATTTAAGTTAATCTTTCCTATTCATTGAAAAGGAATGACTTACTGCATATTTAATTAGAAGAATCTATGGATACAAAAGGAAGAAAAATTTTATGTTGAATTTCAAACGAAATATTAGAAACTAAAATATTAGAGAAAACGCTTTAAATTTTTTTTTGCAGTGTTTTAAACAATACAACACATCAATTGCCATTATAATTGATAACTGACAAATACTACGGATTAAAAAATCTGAAGACAATGACATTTCTTCAGTGAGTAAAAACAGTGACAAATGTCTAGTTTCCTATATTCATCTAGTTTTAATATTAATAGTTTAAATTGGTGGTCAAAATAATATTAAATGGATTTTTAAGAATTAATTTAAATGAGTAAAAATATTATAAAATATTTTATATAAAACATAGTGGAGTTACAATTTTTTTATTAGCGGGGTATATTAAGTTTTATTGTTGAATTTTACATATAACATATGTGTAAATACAATGAAATCTAAATACATGCCTATATGAGACAAAGCGTTAAATATTTTAATGTAGAATTACTATTTTTTCCCGTGAATAAGTTTTAATTTTAAATAGTTTTGATTATTTTCACAAGTGTCTTATTAGGAAATGTATAAATCTTTTTTCTTGAAAATGTTAACCTTGAATTTAAAACGACCTTTTCACCTGCAAAGAAATCTAATAGTAAAACTAAAGTATTCAGTATACAAATTACACATTAGATAGGGAATTTGGAGCTTTATAGAATCTAGGTACATTTTTTTGCTCCCAGATAAAGCAGTAATAATGTTATTAAGAAATACATTCCTATTCCATAGTATTTGATGTACATTTTGTATATATTTTTAGAAAAAGAAAATTAATTATTTTGTAGTTTTTTTTTATAATTTGCATTTCTTTATTTCGTTTACCAACTCTGGTATTTTACAATGATACGAAAGGCATAACTTTTGTTAGGAAATTAATGTGTACGTTTAGAAAGTGAAAAGTAATATCAGATAGTATCACCAGACTGAAGTATAATCGAAAAATAATTTTATAATTGAATACTATAAGAAATGAAAAGAGCTTTCTTTAAACTTTTAAATAACACCATAGCGATATTTGAAAATTTTTGTGGAAATTTTAGTACCAAATAATCTAAAAGTGTATTATCCTTACCTCATCCTTAAACAATTATTCGAAGCAATTGCCGTAACCACATAAAATGTAACATTAAAAATTTAAAAGAGTAAGGCAATCATGTACTTATTATATATTTATTACCTCTTGTAAATTCTCAAAATCTTTAATAGTATCCGTAAAATCATAAAATATTACCTGTAAAAAATTTAAAAGCAGCCATGTCATATACGTTTTATATATTCTGTACCTTATTGCCGTAAACAACTAAAATATCTCATTTAAACATTTAAAAGAAGTCGTAACATGCACTAACATGTACTTACATCTCTCTCTCTCGCTCTCTCTCTCTCTCTCTCTCTCTCTCCCTCTGTCTCTCTCTCTGTCTCTCTCTCTCTCTGTCTCTCTCTCTCTCTCTCTCTATATATATATATATATATATATATATATATATATAGACATATACATATACACACAAATGTTTACGATACCTTTTACGTAATATTTATCAAAGAAGTATCAACACGCAAGGGAGACGTTTGGGGAAAATGTTAACGGGAAACTCTATAAACATATATTTGTCTCTTCCGTGATTAAAAGTTCTAGAGAAATGCCGAAAAAAATTCAAATTTAGTTTACGAAAGATAGTTTATTCCCACTATTACATAGTATTCTCTGAATGCAATTGATTATGTTTAAAAGTAAAGAATCTCTTTTACAGTAAGATACTGTTTATGAATGAGTGTACCTTTGTAGTTCATTCACGGAATGCAAGATTGTCGTTTCCAACCATGGATATTTTATAAAATAATTGCTAAATTCTTAAACTTCACATATGTCTTTCAGTCCCGCAGATTACAAGTTTTCGCTTTTTTCCTCATAAATAAGTTAATTTGAGTTCCTCTCAGATATCTTGCAGTCAAATCCTTGACCGAGCCAAACATACAGCTTCCCTTCAAAACAAATCCAGCGTGTTTATAATATGAAGATGAAGAGACTTTATGAAATTTCTACGTAAATGTTTATTTCTAACCATCCAGTTTAACTTCTACTAAAATAAAAACCTTCAGTAGGCATTAATTCTTAATACTTTTACTTTACTTTTATCTATCTAGTTTAGCTATCGCATAAAAGGAACGTCTTTTACCAAGCCAAAATATTAGAGTACTGTATAGTACAGGAAAGTAGTAGTATAGTAGAGGAGTTATAACAGAGGAAAATGTCAAAGTCCTCTACCAAGACTTAATACTTCCCGAGTTTTTGATTTTCTGGGAAAAGTCACCTCCTTCGGCTGAGTTCAAAACTCAAATTTCTACTATTCTGCAACTCTAAAATATTGTGGACATATTAATATTTCTACTAGATTAAAATAAAAGTACATTCAGTTACATTGTACAATTGTGTATCAAAACATTCTAATATTAAAACAGTGTTACAATTTTACCATTCTGATCATCAGTTTTAGTTCTACAAAATGAAATACCTAACTTGCATAATAACTTTATAAAGTGCAAAAAATTGCTGATGTTGCGTCATAACTGCATAAACTTAATAAAAAACAGGGCATATGGGAATCTGCTAGGGGACAATAAATTTCTAAATGCAGTGGAATACAAAATATGTTTTCTACGCTCATAAACTGCATTTCAAAAATTTAATTCCATTTATACTTGTATTCATTCGATAAATAACCTGTTTAGAAGAATCGTTTAAAATATTTGAGTTATTTAAAAAAATTCTGACGTCAAACATACAGCTATTCAACAAGGCTTTTAAAACACCCTAATATAGTTGAAACTGTTGAATTTTAAATAAAAATTGAGGATTATGTTTTCAGTTTCACATGAGGTATATATTTCAGTACATAATAGCTTCTAAAAGTTTCTAATAAAAACTAAAGATGGCCTCTAGTAATGGATAAATAATTATAATTTTTCATCAGCTGTAATGAATATCAGCATAAGAGTCTGTGATCAGGGGAATGGTTATACCGATTAATCCAATTTTTAGGCTGAAAAGCTTTTATTTACATATTTAACCACATAAAGAGCAACGTATAACTAACATATTAGTATATTTACACTCAAAAAAATATAAAATTTACGAATAGAATTTTGAATAAAATTTCACATCTAAATTATCGATATTAACTATTTTAAAATAGTTTTAACTTTCTAATAAGATTTAGGTTCTTAATTTATTTATATATTAATTAATAAAAAATAGAGCAATATTTATGAGACCACATAA
This sequence comes from Dolomedes plantarius, assembly GCA_907164885.2. Taxonomy (NCBI): domain Eukaryota; kingdom Metazoa; phylum Arthropoda; class Arachnida; order Araneae; family Dolomedidae; genus Dolomedes; species Dolomedes plantarius. The sequence continues at coordinate 62,007,376 of OU015498.1, forward strand.
ATCTGTAATTGGAATGAAATATAATAAACATAGTTTGAATTAAATCCAGCCCCGGGATGTTATAAATATTTTTCGATATATTTCTCAATGTTTGTCATTATTAAATTTATGAATAATATAGCAAGTTTATTTCAAATTTTACTGCTGTCATCTATCGGCTTAAAGGTCAAAGTTATATAGTTTTAAGAAAAATTGTGGAGGTTTGGTAATGGGATACTATCTGTGATTCTAACCTGAAAAGAAAGTATGGAAATGTTTGACTATTTTTAGAGATGGAGATTCTTCAAAAAATACAGACAGTGATTAAAAGTAAACATTTATGAACAAAACCGTCTCATAATAATGTTGAATGATGAATTTCAAATTAACAGTTATGAGGTTATAATTTAAAATTTTTGACTATCATAAAAATATTTCAGTGCAATACTGAAATCGGTTTGATTTCTACAAAATCAAAAAATCGTAACAAACTGTTTTTTTTCTAATGTGGAGGCACTTGTAATCAAACATTCGCCCTTATCTACGCCGCAGTTTTACTGTCCATTTTATTATGGGGGCACCATATAGGCGGACAGCATTAACCCCTATGAAGGGACGACACGAACGGAAGCATTTTTCGTGGCGTAACTCCGGGATTCGTTCTCAGCATCGAAAACCGGCGCGCTGTACCACTGGACCGCCACAAGCCCAGTAACAAACTAAACGGGTAACTAATGGTGTAACAGTTATAAAAAAATAATTTTTTCTTTTCATTTTCTTACATCATATATCTGTATTTCTTTCTATCTTATGATGCACATTGGTGAATCAAAAATAAATTTAATTCGCATGATAAAACTATTCATTTGGAAAAATATTTCTTATAGTAATCTGTTAGAAAATTTTAAATTAAAATATAATAATAAAAACACTTGACGTCATGTAAGAATTCAACATAGTTTTTAACAGTATAATGTGGTTAAAATTTCTATATTTATCATATAAAATTAAACAAATTTCTTGGCTTATGATAACATGATTGTGACTTTTGAAAACATAGAATTCCTATATTTTTATTCACGTAAATTCCAAAGCACATGTACTTCTCTTGAAAATATTTCTTATTTAAAAGTTAATAAATATAACGCTTATTAAGTTTATATAAAACTTAATAATAAACTTAATAACGAGTTTTGTATATTAAGAAATATCAATATTCCTAATTTATAAGAATATATTACCTTAAAATTATACTCTGCAACTTTTTATTGGTACTCGATTATAATACTTCCAATTTTCATATATAAGTATAAATTTTTATATAATATTCTATCCATTTAGATTAGACAAATTTAATGTAAATATGGCGTAAATTTTAAACTGCTCTTAAAATTAAGGGAATGAAAAAGTCAAATATTCAAAGAGCTTTATAATAGAGCTTTAAAATTTCTGAAATTTTTGAAATCAAACAATAGTGCTGGGTTGCCGTGTTTAAAAGCTATCAGCTGTTAAACCCGAAGAGCATAATTTACTACATTATATTAATAACATGTATGCCACTGATGGATTTTTATTTATTTAAATTTTAGATAATTTATTAGTGAAAATTTTGATGAAGATCCAGATAGTATGGATTAACTAGCAAAGCATGAAATAAATGATCAGTCACTATGAAGATAGTTCACAGTCCATTTAACATTATTATCTTCTATGCATACCATTTTTCCTTGATCATATTTCGCGAACAGAAAATCATGAAACAACAATAGATAAAATCTGACAGATGCAATCTCTCTCCAACACAGGAAGTAAGTGAAAAATTGAACAATTTACATTTCTAAAATGTTACTATTTCTGTACCATTTTTTTCATAAGTATTTATCTATCATGATATTGTTGAATTTAAGTTACATCACAAAATTGAACACGATTACTAAGAGTGTTTAAAACACTAACTCCGTTTCAAAAAAACTACTGTGGAAGAGTCAATTTTTAGGGGTGTCCGAGAGAGCCAGTGTTTGAACCCGACATTTTCACCTTCCAGCACTGTGTTGTATAGAAATATTTAACTATAGAGGCCACTGGGGAAAACAGTGTAATTTTAAGGTCTACCTACCTCGTTCAAGGTCGCATTTTGTAGTTCCCAGACAGAAAGTAAACACTTCACTCTATAAAATGCTAAAAGTTTGTTTGCCGTCTAATTTAGATGGTACTTTATACTATAAAGTGTTAAAATGTAAAAAGAGTTTATCAGAATATTTTATATAAGAAGATTTTTTTTACTACTCGTTGCATGAAAAAACTTCTTCAATATTAATTTTAACTCGACCAGTAAGGACATTAAATTAAAAAATAATGAGTGGTAATATAAAAATATTATTTTTCCTTTAAGTTTATGTAAATAGTTTTGAGAATTTGAAGATGATTCAAAAATATGAAATAAATGTAATTTATAATTTAATAGCCCTCATATTAAGAAAATATACAAGTAGTTTATAATGCTACATTTCGTAATTTAAGTTCGGTGTATCTATCAGTAATGTCTCCTTAAGCTAAAACTTTTATAACACTGAAGGAAAACTGTTTAAATTTCTTATTTAATGAATAGTTTAAATAATTTTAAATGGCTTAAGGTGTTATAAATAAAGAGTGATGATCAGAGGCATTTCTAATGGGGAATGTTTCTAAAACTGTTCAAAAATTTCTTAAAAAGTTACTACGTCTGGAATGTCGGCTTGAAACATGTCAATTTTTTTTCTTTTTAAATTTTCTTTTGCCGCAGATTTAATGGGAAATAAATAAAATCATCGCGAAAGTAATTAACTTTAATATCTTCCTCTAATTAAACTAACTTTTACACACATTCATTAGTATCATCAAATATTTCTTAGTGAAAAAACAACTAAGAGAAAATGTATAATATTTTTCAAAACTTAGCTTTTGAATCACAAAGTTACTTAATGAACCTTTACACAAAGGAATTCTTTTCAATGAAATTTGTACAATATTACCTCTGAAATTAGGGTTATTTTATATAACCTTGCTTAGTATTTAAAGTCTTAAACTATTTCTCTTTTGAATTGCAAATGTATCAGGAAATTTAAATGAATATATTCTCAAAAGAAAGTTTAAATGCACATCATTTAGTGAGTTTCTTCTACAATTTGTTCTAGTGAAAAAGTTTATTTTTCTCCTCCAATTTCTTTATAATGCGCTCTTTCAATGTAATCAAAATTATCTAACTGGTACTATCTTATATTGTTTTTTGACTAATTTTAAGCGGATGTATTTCTTCTGATTTTTATTTGAATAACTTTCAAATAAGAGATGCTCATCAATTTTTTTGTTTTTATTAGCAATCTATGACGTTATAACTGCTGTGATATAAACCACTAAACATGGACTTAAGATATACAAATGTCTTGGGATGAATTTTACTCGAACACAAACACAAACACAAACAAACAAACAAACACACACACACACACATATATATGTATGTATGCATGTTTGTGTATATGTCTATATATAAATACAGCAAAACTTCTCTATGGTGGCTGGGAATGGTTCCGTATAAAAGAAGCCGTTTTGAAGGGTGGCTGTCAAAAAGAGGTAACTTTCTATAAAATTTGCTTTATGTAGTGTCTGTCCTATGTTGAATTTGTTCTTAACAAAATATGGCCATTTAGAGGGGTGCCTGCTAGAGAAGTTTCACGATGTATATATATATATATATATATATATATATATATATATATATATATATATATACGTATGTGTATGTGTGTGTGCGTCTATATATGTATATATATGTAGTATATTAAATATTATGGCCTCTATTCTAGCTTATAAACTCCCTTTCCTAAATCTAAACCCCCAGTAATTTAAATTTATCACATTAAAACCCTTATCCCCAGAACTTCTCTTGAATCGCATGCCTTTGCATTTCTACACGTGTATACGTCTGGAGTAAGGAGTGGGTTAGCGTCGCAAGCCCCTAAATCTACTGACCCTACAAATAATAGTCACATGTTCCTCTCGCTTCTCTCGTTTAATGTTGAAAGGTGATATTATTCCGAGATGTTCTTCTGAAATGAGCGGATATACTTTTGTCGCTCTAATAATCAATTCGGTCCGACTGCTTCCAAATTTAATTTTATTCCTTTCAGGCTGAGTCTAGCTCCAGCCATGTAAATATGAGCTAGTTTTCCTTTTCAGGTCATAATTTAAGGACGTGGTGTAATGGGTATATTACACACACACACACACACACACACACACACACACACACACACACATATATATATATATATATATATATATATATATATATATATATATATATATATATATATATATATATATATATATATATATATACTTACTTGGCTAAGTATATAACCCTGAGGATAGTCAAAAATTAAGTTATATATTATTCTGTGACTGCGGCTATTCTCATGAGAGTAATAGAATCTTTACCCATATTCAGATATCATAAGTACACCGCGCGCGTGTTAAAACATGGCATTCCTCTTTACTATGTTTCACTTTCAATTTGGGTGCTGAAAATTAAATCACTGCTCTCTTCATAAAAATAGCGTGCGGATAACTAATTCTACCCTATTTCATTCTTCTTCTCAGAATCTTTTTCATCTCACACGCGCTCACCTCTTTCCACTCACACTCCATTACGAAATCTAAGAGAACTCACTCATTCCACCCTTCCCCTTAATAGGCTGTCCGTAAAAACTCCACAAAAAGCAAGCCTTGATCATTAATGACGTCATCGTGGCATACACCCCCCCCCTTTTATTCTTGTCACGATACTTTAAGCAGACGGAATTCTATTCTTTTCTGGCGGAAGGTGTAAAGAGAAGCGAGACGAGGAAATATAATTTCTTGCACCCGATCACGCGGATGCTGTTAGTAAGGTCTAGGTCACGCTACGAGAATCTCTGGTCAGTTAGTGCAATTTGAGGAGAGTGAGACGTTTTGGCCAGCTGGTCGGAATTTTTTTTTCTTTTTTCCTGACGCCGCTTTCTCGGAGCACTTTGAAACATATTATGCGATTAGAAAGATTTGACCTCTCCTTTTCTATAAGCAGCATACACGGCATAATGCATGGATTTAAAACGTATAACAAATAAAAGTATACATAATAAATAAATAAATGAACAATTGAATGCATAAATAAATACATAAACAAACACGCACACACACGCACACACACACACACACACACACACACACACACACACACACACACATATATATATATATATATATATATATATATATATATATATATATATATATATATATATATATGTATATATATGATTTCGTGGCTTCCCAGGGATTGCTGAGGCTAAGAAAAATATTCCTGGGTTCGTGAAAACGGAATTCGGTAATGCCATTTTAAGCATGGCAGGGAAAGAAAATTTACGGAGATCAACTTAAATTGTATACCCTTGATATATATATATATATATATATATATATACATACACACACAGGGAACCTTCTCTTGTCGGCCATCCCTGCGAATGGCCATATTTTGTTCAGAACCGATTCTATTCCACAGGACTGATAATATGGAAGAAACCTCTTTTCGACAGCCACTTCTCCACACGGCCGCTCTTTTTCGGAACTATTATTGACCTCCATAGAGAAGTTTCACTGTATATGCAAAACCACAGTGATAAATAGAATGTTTAAAGAGGGAAAATGAGTGATTAAAAGCAAGTGTGTGTGTGTGTGTAGAACAATCACCAGTTATGTATGAAAACTGACATAAATAATCGAATTATAACCAGATAAAAATTATTTAATTAAATATAAGAGTTTCCTGTGTTTGTACAATTTCCAATTTTTTTAAGGTACCAGTACACAAATACCAGTACCCCACCTCTTACGTCACTTGCAGATGTTTAATATTTCAGTCCTCCAGGCATCTGCAACATTAGAGTTTGCAATTATAAACGCCTTTTCGAATGTAGGCCTCTTTTGAAGTCACTTTCCGGTTTATTTTTGTGTTACAGTGGTTTCTCTCCCATTGCGGAGTGGGAGGTAAGGAAAGAACTGATTTCCTCGCAAAGAAAGGTAACACTGTTCTAGAGAGACTAAATAATCCTTTGACTTTTCATTCGGCTAAACTTCTCCTTAAAATGGAATTGGAGAAAATATTTAAATTGGACATAACTACATTAGCTAGGGGAAAGGCCTGAGAACGTCTCTGTAATAGTGGAACGTCGATTCCGGACCTTCCACGCAGTTCTGATGTCGTCACCTTCCGTCTTTTAACGGGACACGATTGTGTCAATATCCGTCTTTTTAAAATTGGACTAACGGACTCCCTGGCCTGCTGTCTCTGTAATTCTGAACGCTCGACGGACAGTTACCACATTGACACGTGCCCTGCACTTAATAGTTTCAAATTTACTGTTCAGAAATATTGGGAAGCCTGAAGGTTAATGAATTAATTGTTAAAGCCTGGCATTTGTGATAAATAAATAAATATGTCATTCCTTGTGTTTTCAATGAGATGTAGTGTGTACAACTAAATATAAATCACTAGCTTGATATAAATAATCATGGGCAGTATGATACATCAGGGATTATTAAATAAAATGGGAAAACATAGCTTCTCCTTATCTATGTCCTCTAGTATATTGTTTTGTAGGCTATGGTTATCTTTTGAATAAATAGGGTTTGTGCTGAACTGGAATTCAAATAGTTTCGAACCCTCAGTCGTAGTGTCTAAATACCTGTGCTCATATCCTTCGGCCCTATTTCAGTTGGGTGCTCATGATAGACATTCCTAGCTTCACATAATTATTCCTGGTTTTACCTAGCGTTAATTCCTTAATGCATTGGCTATTTTTCATTTTCTCTTTAGGATGTTGAGATTATTATCCACATTTCTCCATCCACCAGATGTTTCATGAAGTTGATATTTTATATTGAATCATGATGTTACTATTACAGAATATAGCAATTTTTCCATGACTTATTTTCAATAATTTTCTACGTGCATTTACATATTTAATGTAAAATTAGTTTGGTACCTATTGTTACAAACATAGACAAACCTGCATGGTCTGATTTCTCCTTACAACATTTCATATTTTACATCAATTCTCGCAGTTTCATTGCGTACAGTAAAAACTCTTTTAAAACTACATGTCTCGTCACAATAGATCACGAGCAAAATGAGCAAAATTGCTGGCCTCATCATTAATTATGACATTTAGATAAATTCTTCCAGTCACGACATTCAGAAGACCCTGTTCCTTTCGCTAAAAGTGTAATAGCTAGTAGAGGAAAGAAGAAAAAAATATTTTGCATGTTTCCCGATCACGTCGATAGCTTAGGTAAACCTAGGTCACGCTACATCGTTTAGCATAATCAAATGTACCGAAGTAGTGAGCTTTTTGAAGAAAAAGTTGAAGCTCTTCTAAACTTCGCTGAGATAAAAAGCAAGAATAAAACCTTGAAATTCTGGGAAGTAGTATTGAAAAAACTAAAAAGGCATTATTTCAGAAAGAAAAGGATGCTGAAATTATTGATTTGAACATCACATTGGTTTAAAAATTAATTTGTTCAGATTAATGTCTTGTGAGAACGTGCTAGTGACGTGAGCTGGTGACCACCAGTTATACTTTGAACTAACGAACAAAAATTTCTAAGCAGCAATAACGAATATTTATTTAGAATATAATTTAAATTAGTCATAAATTGATTGTTATTCTTTTTTATTTTAATTATTTTTTAATAATTCTAAAACATAAATAATGTCAATGAAAATTATTAAAAATATTATTTGTGATATTTAATATTTACTAAAATTAATATCAATTACATTTTATATGATTAATTATAAAAAATTACCATTGATATAAATTATCAAAATCATTTCAGTTTTGATTTGAATTTTATATAAGATTTGAATAAAATTTTATCTCATGATAAAATTTTATCTCATAGCATTTTTTCTCATGATTTCTTTTCAATTATTTTCTGTGTGCATTTACATCATTAAAATTATGTTGGTACACCATTTTACAAACATAGTATCACCTCAATCACTTGATTTCTCCTCGAAACATTTCATACTTTATTTAAATTCTTGCAGTTTCATTATGTACGATAAAAATTCGTTATGTGTTTAAAAACTACATCTCTGGTCACAATAGAACACGAGCAGAATGAACATAATTGCTGGTCTCATCATTAATTATGACATTTAGAGAAATTCTTCCAGTCACGACATTCAGCAAACTCTGTTCCTCTTGCGAAAAGTATAACAGCTAGTAGAGGAAATATTTTTTAAAAAAATTGTATGTTTACGATCACGTTGATAGCTTATGTAATCCTAGGTCACGCTACATTGTTTAGCATAATCAAATGTACCGAAGTGGTGAGCTTTTTGGGGAAAAAGTTAAAGCTTTTCGAAACTTTGCAGGGATAAAAATAAAAATAAATAAAAATAAATAAACCTTGAAATTCTGGGAAGTAGTATTGAAAAGACTAAAAAGGCATTATTGCAGAAAGAAAAGGATGCCGGAATTATTGATTTAAACATCACATTGGTTTAAATAATTAATCTGTTCAGGTTAACGTCTTTTGAGAATATGCTATTGACGTGTGCTGGGGACACAAGTTAAAATGTTTTGATTTAAAGGGAAAAAAATAATCTAAATAGCTATTACCAATATTTATTTAGAACATAATTTAAATTTATAAAAAATGAATTGTTATTTTTTAAAATTTTAATTATTTTTTTAGAATTCTAAAGTACAAAATAACATCAATAAGAGTTATTAAAAATATAATTTATTGATATTTAATATTTAACAGAATTAATGTCGGTTATATTTTGTATAATTAATTTTGAAAATTTATTATTGATATCAATTATTGAAATTATTTCAGCTTTGATTTCATATAATTTCGTATAAGATTTTAATAACATTTTATCTTTAGATTTATCTAATTGTGCATTATAAAAAAATATATTGAAATGTTTCAAAATAGTGTATTTTTATATAATATTTATCAATAAATTAAATACAGATTTATATAACTATCAAGAATCAAAAACATTTATTTATGTATTTAAATATTGAAATTACTGCAATTTTAATAAGGCTCTAGAAGTACAATTTTGTGGTTATAATTATAGTGTGGTTTTACATTATCTTTTGTTACCAATTATTTTCTAGGTTAATGACTAAGGAATTTATGACGAAAGGATTAAGAGTCTGTATCTCATTTAAAATTTTGGCCTATATCCAGGCCTCTTGTTATTAGAATATTACGTTAGAGTTTCAATATCCCTCAAAGTAAAATAACTATATTCATAGATTTGAGACATTTAGATTAACTGTTATCGAATAATTGCATTTGAAGGAATAGAAATCTCAAAACATTTTGAATAAACAGGTTTTTTTTTTATTATATTATTTTTATAGCTATTATTATAATTATTATATTATTTTTATTATATTATTTTTATTATTTTATTTTTATTATATTATTTTTACAGTGGAATCGAGAGAAATTTAGTTTTCAATATAAAAAGATTCAGAAATCAACGCATAAAAATTTTCTACTTGATCTCTAGTGATTATTTTTAGCATACAATGTAATTAAATTTTTAATCATTTTTCGCATTTGTGTGAAATTTTCTAGAAAACTTTTCTTAAAGTAACTCACAGACACAGAGAAACAGTGTTGCTGCTGTTCCTGTAAACAGTTCTACTGAAAGACAACAAAATATAAACGAAATTATGCCAGAATAAACATCTTTCATTCACAAATAATATAATATCACAGTCGTATTTAAACGCACAAAATTCTACATACATTTATATTTCATACTTGAAATTAATACCTATATTTTGTTTAATGAAACACCTCAAGTTTCAAATAACATTAATAATATACCAACCACTTTGAACCTTTTCCATGTAGTGTATTTAATAAATGTTTCAATACCATTAGCACAACGGCTTTTATGAACGGCGGTAAGTTTTAATCCTTTATTTGATATGCGATATGAAAGGTGTGTATCTAGATAGCAGATATAATTTCGAATGACTCGCTCTTCGTTTATATACTGTAGGCATAGTTCACTATTTATGATAAATGTTTATATATATAATCTGAAATGTAAAATGCTGGGGTGTAAATTGACTTGTATATTCAATACAGAGACAGGCTGTGATACGTGAGCTCGCATGTTGATGAGAGAAATTGGAGAATATAGAAAGCAAATTACTTTAAATTCCTAGCAATGCATTAATTTTAGAATTGCAATTCGTTCTCTCCATGTATCAGAAATACATAAAGGAATCGGAAATATGTACTTGTAAATTCCTATACTGATAAAATAAGTCTACCGTGTATAATAATATGAAATTTTTCGTCAGAATTTGATAAAACTCAATCGACAATATGTTATGTTTCAAAGTACCGTTAGATGAGCTTAATTTTTTTTAACTTCATGATACAAGGCACATTATAAGATCGTTCCTCGTACTACCCTGTACTAGGTTACACAGAACTTAAAGTTTAGTGTTTTTAATAAATACTGAAAATTATACGTAAATGAAAAACAACAAAATGATACAAGTAAATGTGAAATTTAAATGAGATATATTTTTTTAATTATTTATACATTTTACCAGAGATGATGTAGCTTCTCTTATGGTGATTGTGAATAAAACGCTATGAAACAAATTTGATAATTACAAGATAAACAGTTTAAAGAAGTGTGAATATAGCTAAGTATTTCTACAATTGCTATTCTGCGCTATACATCAATGGAATTTTACAAACTTCGTATCTGCGTTTAATCCACACACGAATACCCATAAACTGGCTTCTATAAAAGGTGTACTACAGAAAAGCAGAGAGGTTACTTGAAGCATTATCTACCACATTTTAGTCATTTTCTGATAACAAATTGTAATTCTTTCAAAACAAATTCCAACTTTAAAAACAAATAGCAGAAATTACTTTTTTAGCTGAGAAACTTGTTAATTTTAAAGTTGTCAGGTCATTTGTCTGACTATGGGGACGTATCAATGAAATGCAATGTTAAGGCGGCACTGTCAATGATTTGTGTCGTTATGACCGCTTTCCACTGACAGCTGACATCTTGACGCTGCCTATATAAATCATGCATTGTACTTCCAAGAGAGAACGGAGACGTTATGTGTCCATTCAGGATTCCTACGACATCGGTCGCAGACCATGTTGAGCATAATGCAAGCGAATAACCAATTGTAACAGCGGATGTTTGATAAAGTGATAACCAGGAATACTGTTCTTAGCCAAAAATCTGCAGGATTGTATGTCTAATATAAGTACTTTAGACAGGGATTTAAGTAAAGTAAAAAAGGTATGCATATGTATGTTATTTGCTTCTATTTTTTGTTGGGAAAACTTATCTATAAAGGGAAGATGGAAACACAAAAAAACTGAGTGATATATTTTCCAATCCAAGAAATCTGACGTATTGTTTTCGTTTCAATACCAAGAAACCTTTTCAAAATTATAATTATAAAATGCATTGTTTCATACTGTAATATTTGTCTATTCAGGATGGCAGATATTGAAAAATCTCTCGGAAAATCTTCTGAAAGTCATAATGAAATATATTTAGATTCTTCTCGCATAAAATTTCTCATAAAATATCTACAGATATGCGTCTAAAATCATCAAATGCTTTTACCTCCCCTTTGTGCTCTGTTGTATTGGTATAAAACATGCTTATGTAAAAACAGCAAACATATATAAAGAATGCGCGGTGCGCCTATAACGCATTTTTCCGTATTCTACTTTAATTACTAAGCGAAATGTGACCAAACCGAGCTGTATGAAAAAAGGAAGTTTCTATACAATAGTTAAGGGGGAGGGGGTCTCTTAGCGTTACGGGAATTTTTTTTTTTTCGGAATGTAATCCTTTGCTTTTTTTTCTTCTCTTTTACGGGAAAAAAATATCGCGCCGGTTTTCAAAAGAAGTTCAGATATTAGAATTCTCATATTGATTCTTTTGTCAAAAGAGTTTTTCGTCGGAAAAAATGGAAATGTATATCTCCATCCGTATATACCCCTACTGAGCTCGTGTATCAGGAGAAGCCTGGGGAGTTGGGATAATATTAGATGTTCCCGGATGGTATAAAAATTCCAGAAATATCTTCGGTGTGTCCTTTGGAAAAATATCGGAGGAAGACCCGGATTGATTTCTTTTTCAAATATTCGTTATGTAAAGAACATAGATAAAAGCATGATTCTCGGAAATAAGATAGTGATAATTTTCTACGGCTTTTTTTTTTTAATTTTGAATCAGAATTTCTTTAAAACCGACTCTTTCACCGACGGAGTTTTTTTTCTTCAAAAAGACGGTGCTATTAAATGATTGATTATTTTGCTTGTAGCAGACATTTTCTTTATACTTCTTTTGCGAGATATGCATATTCATGTATTCATAGTCTTAAATTTGTGTTACGCTTACAGTGTATGTTTTTTTTATGAACTATATGATAAAGAATGAGAACATTTGAAACTTATAGAAATCAGTTGATTGGAAAGTTATTTTTTATGGGTAAAGGAAGTGTTTTCAGACTGAATATGTTTCTAAGATATCTAAGATAAAATACAGGGTCATCAAAAAGGTATCCGTGATTTCAGTTTTGGACACCGGGAACAATAATTAACCGATAGGATTTTGCGTACAAAAGATGGTATGCTAACTTTGGGAGTTTTGTTTTTCCACGTCATTGTGAACGTGACTGATCTGGGGGCATATTTGGACTCTGTGAGGTCGTGCTTCCTCCTATATGGGACTTTACGTTGTATAGAATGGGACGGACGATTTTTTTGGGACACCAACATGCCCCGATTTGACCCCCTAGACTTTTTTTCACCTGTAAAACATTGTGTACGCTGAGAAAATACGGGACTACGCCATCTGTCGGACAGAATTAGTGCCTGCTCCAATATCGACTACGACTCCTAAGATCGAGCGTATCTAGTTAGAGATCGATTATCGCCTAGATGTATTCCAAACGACAAGAGGTGCTCATATCGAAACTTACTAGGTAATGTCCAAAACTTGATTCGTTTGTGTTTGTTTTGGTAAAAATATAAACACTATGATTTCCATTATATGGTTCTATATATCACGTTGCAATCACTAACACCTTTTTCGATAACCTTGTACTATATCCAATTACTAAGTTTAAAAGTGTGATCTTAAATTTAGAGCCTAATATGTTTACGTTTAGCCTTATCTAAAATTGCTTACCATTAGAAAGACTTGAATTTTTTTCTTACTAAAAAGACTGTACACCGTCATTTTGACGATTGGAAATGAAATCAAGAATTTAAAATATTTAATATTTTTTTAAATGGTTAAATACTTTAAATTTTGAACTATTTTATACCAATATATAATAAATTAGAATATATTTAGATATATTTTTATGAAGGTATGCCGAGCTGACAACCAGGTATGGTTTATCCGTAAAAATATATGCAAGGTTTGTAGAGTCCTTATTTTTCAACACCAATATTTCCGAAGAGCCAATATTCCTGTTATTTGCAAAAGGAGGAAGATACGAAAAATAGCTAATATTTTCCCGGTATTATTTTAAAGATTCCTGCCTGTTTTCTATATTGCTGTCAAATCGACGACTTTCAGTCTTAGTAGGTATACAACACATTTTCTCCCACTCTTTGCTATCGAATATAATTTTGTAAATGCGTGTGCATATATCACGTAAAATTAGAAAAAGTCATAAAATTTCAGAAGCCTGAGGACATAAATGCAGACATAGCGCTTAATAGTATGTCCGAAACCGTCAAAATGACGGCCGCCGTCTTTCTTGTGTTAAAATATAACTGTTATCTCCATCCCAAATTTTTATATCAATATCTGAAGTGCTTGAGGCAATAGTAAGTATTCAAATCAGCCAAAAATTATATAAATTAATTGCCATATTACATTTAATTTTACATCTACTTATCCAGAGTCTGTATTAAACGTCATTCAGTTGTAAATCAGCAGTTGTATTGGTTTTCTGAGGTCAAGGTGTTGGTATCCCATGTGGTTAATTTAAGGGAGCCAAGAATTAAATATATAATATGCTTACTTATTATTTTTTTCAAGAGCATAATTTTCTTCTTCCTGATCCTCTTGCATCGAAGAATGCGGTTGAGCATTATTTCTCGTGATACCGTCATTGCGTTCGCATAGTTCGGTCTAGAGAAGTATGCCAATTACATGGAGTATTTAATATATGGCAGATAAATGGTACACTTTACATATACGTAATACATTTACATGTGATTCTGATTATGCTCCTTTTATGACATCAATGTCATATTTAGTTTACATTGTTTAGATTTAACTATCCCCTCTTCGCTTATATTAATTTATATTAGTTTAAGCTTTGCACATTTATTTCATTACAAATATTAAAATTTAATATAACATTCATTTCATACTAGTCTTTATAGTTTACACTTATTTTACTGTAGCTGATGAAGAACAGTAAAATATAATTTTTCCTTTGTTTTTGTAAATTTCCCTCTATTTACCTTAAGGCTGCTGTGTTCTAACCCTATTGAATTTGCTCAACTCATTGTTAACATATGGGGAAATTTCGTCTAAGAATTGCCGACAAGAATTTAAAGATTTAAAAAAAAATTATACTCCGTAATAGAGAAAGACATTTTATACCATGGGGAATTTTTCATTTTTTCAAATGCAAATAGTATTTTAAAATTTAAATTGTTCGGTGAAAAACATGTGGTATAGTGTGTTTAAAACGCTTATACGAGGGATGAAACTTTAATAGTGGCAACACTGTTCTAGAGTCCCCACGCAGTAGAACCGAGGAAATAGGCTTACACCCCCCGTACGTCACATATCTGCCTTACCCCAGAGCGAATGCAATCTCCCCGCAAACATCACATACCTGCACACTGACAGGCTGAGCACGGCCATGTTTTAGTTACCGGTCTATCCTACGAAATAATTTGTTGCATAGTGCTGATGGAAGGAAAATGCTTATGCGCACACTGTGGCTGATGTGCTAGCTTGCTGGGCCTGGGAACTGCTCTACCATTAAGGCTGCTATGTACTAAGAAAAAAAATCGTATTTCCCTTTTCCTCTTCTTGCAGATTCTTGTGGTGGGAGGAGTCCAGTTGACAGTTTGAGAATTCCACTTCCCCTTAGGATTGACATTTTGAGGTATTGTAATGGCTCTCTCTCTATAGGGGGGGGGTTAAGCACTGCCCCTAAATTTTTTATTTAAAATATATTTTTATCAACTATTTACAGGTACTTAAATGCTGATAGTCAAATAAAATTGGTATTGTCAGATAGCCTGAATTTTTCTGCAAAGCGCTACAGGATTCATTTTATAAATTTCGTCCACCGAAGGAATTTATGAGCGTTTACAACACACTATACCAGATTTTTCTCAGAATAATTTAAATTTTAAAATATTAATTGCATTTTTTCTTAAAAAAACAAAAAATGTACACTAATGTAAAATTTTTTTCTCTATGACCGAGTACAATTTTTAAAAAAAAATCTTTGAATCCAAGTCGAAAATCCGTGGACAAATTTTCTCCATAGGTTAACATTGAGGTGAGCGAATCCAATGGGGTTTGTACATAGCAGCCTTAACCATATTTACTGGACTTTGATTTCATCCAGAAGATGAAGTAACCGTTCGGTGGATTCCACTAGACATTCTGCATGCTATAGACCACTCCATTCAAAGGTTCAACAGATCAGGTGCTGCATCCTGCAGCTTCCTAGAACGTTAACAACGGGTGCTAAACAATGCTGACTACTTTTTTGAAGTGGTATAAAAGTTTCGCCCATATATCTCTACTTTGTACTTTGTACATACCTAG
The DNA here is from genome assembly GCA_907164885.2 of Dolomedes plantarius. NCBI lineage: Eukaryota > Metazoa > Arthropoda > Arachnida > Araneae > Dolomedidae > Dolomedes > Dolomedes plantarius. Next base: position 62,023,295 of record OU015498.1, read on the forward strand.
TTGTCACTATTAAAGTTCCATCCTATGTAAATTCATTTGGTGGACAAAATTTATAAAAATGAAGGCTGTAGCAAGGTGCAGGAAAGTTCAGGCTACATAAAAATTCCACTTTTATTGGATTTTGAACATTTATGTAGGTGTAAATCGTAGATAAAATTTCTGCATAGGTTAACACTGAGGTGAGCGAATCGTTCAGGATTAGTACAGAGCATTCTTAAAAATCCATTGTTTACATCATTATACGTATTGCGGTTTGCTCCTTATAAAAATTATCACTATCTGTCTTATATTTGAAGAAATATATTTAATTATTTTTGCCTTCTTATTTGGCCATCTATATATATAAAACGCGTAGGTATGCGGCACAAAAATCGACTATATTTCTACACTCCGAATGGCAACGGCTGCAACTACCAGATATAAACATTACCAGCCGTCTGCAATTTGCAACCGCGTGTCAACATGGATTTACGCACTGAAATCAGGAATGATCGAAATCGAGCTGCATGATCAAGTGAAATTTGGGAACAGTCTCAAGAAAGAGAGCGAAGAAAAAATAATTCATAAAGAGAGAACCGTGAAAGAGAGCATAAATGATCGCGAAGTTAGGCTTAACCGTCACCGGCATAGCAACTGAGAGCCAGTAATAGTTAATTTTCTACAATTTTGTCAGTACGTGATGAAATTTTACTCCATTTTTTATATGAAGAAAATTTTCCCAACAATTTATTATTTGATATGATTAAGTGTAGATAAATGAATTGTGAACAATAGAACATACGGAGAATAATGTAATCCACACTATATTTTAGTAGTTGCTGAATTTTTCCTCCATATTTTTCAGTGAAAAAATTTTCCCCAACAATTTCTTATTTGATGTAATGATAAATTGTACATATCTTAATTTTGAAAATTTGTACATACAGAGAGGGATGTAGTTTTTAAAATCATTGGTGTTGGGTTTCTCAGTCTTATCTTTAACTCTGTTCTGAAGTAATGGAAATTCACATTTTTTAATCACTATGTTTTAGAATTAGCCTTATAGAGAATACCCCTTAACAACGTATATTTATTTATACATGTAATGGTAACATTCCTTACATTTGTTGCTTTCAGTTCAGTTGTTTTGCAAAAGAAAATATAAAACTAAAAGCGACCATGCTGGTCGCGCAGCGGCTAGTTTGCTAAAATTTATTAAGATTAAATACTCTTTAAAATGGGTTGTCAACTTCTTGAATATTTAAATCATTTCATATTTACCGGGCTGCATACATATAATAATTAATTTTATTTCGGAACAAACAAGCAATTATTAAATAACTCAGTTGTGACCGAAAAACTTTAGATGTCTTTAATTTTGAAGAAAATGTTTCGAGAAATGTTTTTAATCTGAGACTTTTCTTAAAATAGTTAATTTTGAATGAATTCGCTGCACAATAAAGTAATTATTCTTTTGTAGTTGCTTCATAATTTTTCTACCAGAACAACGCATAATGAAACAGTTCATGATTTTTTTTAAAGAAAAATAAATATTAAAAAAATTATTTATAAATCTATTCGTCTAAAAACAAAAATGTGCTAAAAACATGTCATTCTTCGAACCAAAAGTTAAAGGAAAAACAGTTTGTAACATCTCCCATGTGTTTAACGTTTGGCATATGGCCAGACGTTTTATTCAATTAAAATAAAGGCGGTAACTGCTACTTTTTCCTTTTTTTCACCCAATGATTCGGTTTTTAAGTACAGAAACACTGCTGTTGCTGTATTAAACGGACCAAAGAGAAACGAAACAAGTAGTGTATAGAATAAATTGTGCGGTTTGTGTTGTATTTTCTTTACCCCGAATTCTATCAAAAAATGAAGCAAAAAAGATAAAATGGAATTTGTTTATTCATCACAAATTACTGTGCGAAGTATTTTATTTTTTTAAGTCCCTTTTTGATGTTAAATCATTTCTTTTAACGAAATATTAAATGAATTCCAGTTTTTTAGGCTATAAAATGTTCATTGTAAATATCTTTCAGTGCATGAAGAACTGAATACGTGATTGATGAAGAGCCAGGAAATAATGTTTATTTGTATTAAAGAGCGCATTTTTAATGTATTTCATAATCGTAGTTTCACAGTTCTCTTCATAATACACTAGACTACGCATTTTTACGCATCAATGTTGTAACTGAAATCACATTCGTTAAAGATTTTACATTTACATATTTACTTACTGGATTAGAAAGAGGGTTTGAAATTGAATTTTCAGAACATTTGTACTAAATGATTACATCACTTTTTTAAAAACAAAAGGCTTAGATTTTGCTCTTCCGTTTAATATCTCAGACACTCATTATTGCAAAAAATAATACGATCTCTTTACTCCATTAACACTGTTGTGTACTAACCCTATTGGATTTGCTCCTCTCACTGTTAACCTATGGAGTAAATTAGTCCAAGAATTGTCAATTTGGATTCAAATTTTTTAAAAATTATACTCTGTAATAGAGAAAGAAATCGACACATGTTTGCTTTTAAAAAATTCAAATAATATTTTAACATTTATATTATTTGAGGGGAAAATACTATCTAGTGTGTTTCAAAAGCTCATAATTCCTTTGGTGGACGCAGTTTATAAAATGAATCCTGTTGCAAGGTGCAGAAAAGTTCAGGCTCTATTCAGATACCATTTTTATTGGATGATCAGCATTTATGTAGCTGTGAATAGTAGACATATTTTCTCCATAGGTTAACATTGAGGTGAGCGAATCCAATAGGGTTAGTACATAGCAATCTTAATGATATATTTTCTCCAATATCGTAGCCTTTGCTAATTAGTTATTAAATAAACATTAAAAAAGGGTTATATTATATTGAATATCTTAATAGAAGCATTAAAATATGGACGTATATAAATGAAGGGAAAAATAAGTGCTAGATATAACGCTAATAAATAAAAATCAGTTATAAATGATAAGAGGATTCAATTAATAACTACTGTTATTACCTTGAAAAAGTTGCGAGCTTATTGTTTTAAGTTATGAGTTTATTTCTACAATTTAAATATGTTGACATTCTAACAACATGGGATATTTATTGGCGAAGCAAGCATGCAGTGAAATGGATATTGGTAAGATGCAAGACATCTTGGCTTATCGGCGACTTCTTCTTTGTGCGGCTAAATTTGGTACCAAATGTTAAGTACTGGTTGTTAAGTACTGAACTATTTAAAAGCAGTGTTTTCTGAAAACCGGAGGAATAGTAAATGTGTAATTACCAAGGACCACAAATTCATGGGGACTCCGTATAGCTTGGTATATTTGATGTTAATTTGGTGACGGTTTATTCCGCTTTCTGGGGTCATTGTTTTATCGCTGTTTACGGTACCTATTTTAATCAGTGCGATCTCTGTTTTCAATGTTAATGTACCCAAAGCGCCTTTGAATAGGAAATTGTCAGAGTTCTTATGTTCGAAACATTTTTGCATTTGCATCATCCCCTCACCCACATAAAAAATTAACATCCTTTATTACACCAGTTTCTGTTAAAAATTTAAATGTTACCAGACAAAAATTGTAATAAATATAACCAATTCACTTAATACTAATACATAAAAAGAATAAATTAGTAACCAGCAAAAGATTTGCTTAGTCAATTTTTCATGGCGGCTTTACATTTCCCAAAAAGAAATTGCATAACTATAGAGCATATATTATTTATAAAACTGTTTTCTGTAGAAAAGAATAGCAGTGTTTGAAATTCCATTATGTAAAAATTTTTTTAGAGGGTTATACAACGATTACTAATTACGAAAGAAAATTTTCATCTTTTCATTTTCCTACGTAACTAATATTTAATAAAATGCTGGAAATGATCTTTTTGATACACTATGTTTATACGTCCCAAATATTTTGTGAAATTAAACACGCATAAATAAATTCAGCTCTTATATGTTTGAAGAAACTATGGAATTCCAGAGGAGAAATTTGCATATGTTTATCCGAGGAAATTATTAAAATATGAAATTACAAATACGTCGCTTTAATTATCTTTTCGAGTATTCTGGTATTTTTTTCAAAAGTTTAATAAATAATTAATATAAATTTAGCTCGCAGATTATTCATGAAACTTATGATAAACAGAAATACACGTATAAAAATTTCTGCAGTTAAATTGGGAATTGTGCTGCAATCCCTAAACTGCAAATTCCTTTGAGGGTTTAGCTGGAAATAAATAATTAATTTTAAAATGTCGTATTTGCATTTAATTCACACTATTTTCTATTCCTTTAAGAGGAGATAATACATCAAAAGGTTGAAAAAAAAGTAAACAAAGCATGCATACTGTGTACATATTTCAAGAAAATAAAGCAGTGTATAAATTAGAGGTGGATGCTACTGCATTATTCAACTTTATAGGAAGCAAGAATTTTATATAGATAACACAAATTAGATGGTATGCAGATTTAATGCTTCAGCAATGACATTGTTATACAGAGTTTTGTGTTAATCTTTTAAAGAGAAACTTTTTAATAATTGCACTATTTAAAATATTATTTAATACATGGCAAGTTAATAAAAACATTTTCCTTTCGTATCACATATATCACATTCTTGTCATGTTTTCTATTCAAAGAATTTCCATATTTTTACTACCTACAGCTATGGCTTTGTCGCAGCCTTTTGATGGTTCTACAACCAAGTAAAAAGGCCGAATGCAATGTAATTTTTTAAAGGAGTTGTAAATAATATTTAGTGAAATAATTTGTCAGTACATGACAATATTTAGTTATCCAGTGATACCTTATCCATATGTTTGAAGAACTTAATTGCGAAAATGAACACAATTGCTTTTTTTAAATTAATGAGACAAATGTTGAGACGAGTAAGTACATGGATTTCTCATTTGGTAATATTAGGGAAGTGTACAATAATATGTGTTAAAAGGCGTTTAAACTTGAATACACTTTCTAGGACTCTGTTCACTGTTATTCTTGGTGTCCATTGTTAAGCGAGTCCATTATTGCGAGCTAAAGAACACTACTTCGTAAATAGAGTTTTACAGCGACTAGGTTCATTTACAAAGATAAAAAGTATTGAACCAATCTACATAACTCTCAAGAGAGTGACTGTTGTAACTGAAATCGAATCTAGATAATAATAGACAAGAGGAATGTGTGGGAAGAGAGACTCGTGTTATACAGTATACCGAAGACAGCTCTTGTGCAATGGCTGAACCGCATGCTATGAAAGCAGCAATCTGAGAAAATATCTTTGCTGATTGAGCAAAGGAATTGATAAGCTACGTACGACTAGAGTTAGTCGTACCATTTACTGATGATAAACCAGTGACTGAATAACCATTAACTTGTTGGAATTAAGTAAAACTATATTGAGACCGTTTACGGCTCAAAGCAGTACGCACCCGTAAAAATTGCCTACTTTAAGAAAGGAACATGAGGACTAGATTCAGAGTAACTGGAACGTCATATATCTAGCAAGGTTTTATTACATTGGCTGGGTTTAAGTGTGTTGTTTATATAAGGAAGAAATGAATCTAAGATGCACCATGATTTGAAATCAACACAAAGGATAAGGTATTATACTTTGGGTATTATAACGTATTTGCCATGTTTTTACCGTCGGTCACTATTATGGTAATTTACTGACTTCAGACACTCTCTAACATCGCTTCACTTAATAACGCCGTCTCACTTTTTGCCCTAAACACATGAATGAAAGTTTTTCATTCAATATTTTCTCACAAATAAATATTTAACTGCCAATTTTCTTGCAGTTATGTACATTAAATGACGGTGCATGAGATAAAATCAAGTTTTTTGCACTGAAGGACAAATTTATTTCAAAATGATTTCCTCGATGGTATAATATTTGTGCTTGAAATTATGAAAAGGCAAATTCAGTGACCATTTATATCAATATAGTTCAATACAAGTACATGGGAATAGCTCGCATAAATTGCTATGACATCATATCTTATTGTAAGAATATAAAACATGATCTAAAAAATTATTTTACCTGATATAAAATTATTTGACCCTTTTAGTTTTATTTTTAAAGAAATACGTACGAAAAATCTACTAGCCCCAACTTGTACCAATTTAAATAACAAATATATAATTTCTAAAATGTAATTTAGTATCTCAGGGAACCTTTATAAAGAGATAGAATGTTTAGATGTTTCAATTTCAATTTCATTGAACTGATTTCTCATTGTAATTCAATCTTGCATTTTTTTTTTTTGCCTTTACGAAAAACGCCGATTTATAATGAATCGAATGTAACATATGGCAAAGTTTCTCATAGAGGATGCTGACTTTTGCAACATTAATTACGGATCAGCAGAGATACAAAACAGTTCTAAAGAAAGCATAAAAACTTCAAAACCAGAGAATATTGTGCGGAAAGTAAAATTTAGAATTCACGTTCAAAAAGAGATAAAACTTTCTACTCCAGTTTGGATGGAACAAGACAAACTTGTTCATTAGATCAGTGATAAATGACACAATGTGCAAGGAATGGTGACTACATGGCGCACAGGGAACACGTTGCCATACCCACGACAGAGAATCAATGAATAACTTTCAAACAGAAAAAGTAGAGAGTAACATAGGGATTAAAAAACATGAAACAAGGATAAAATATATGAAGTAATAGAAAATGAATACATGGTAATCAAGTACCACTTCTTCCTTGGCCTGCACAGTCAACCGATTCGTCCCCCATAGAACACGTGACGGATATCATTGCTCGAAAATTGTTCCGTTTATCTTCACTCATAATGTCAACTTAAGAGTTGGATGCGTTTAGAATCAGCGTTCAACGGTATTTCCATTTTCCAATACATCAAGCAGGGACCTACATAGAATCTAAGGCCTTTTGAGATCGAATCTCTTCTGGTGAATAGGTTCTCACCACAATTTAGACCGAGCATAATCACGGGTGACATATGATCTCGTACCTTATCCCTCCCTCTCTAACCTCATAGAAGGACTTTCTGGTCTACAGATATAAAGTGTCCATACCCGGACTACACACGAAGGTGTGTCGTGGCGTCGGTTGAGATTCGAAGGCACCCATCCTGAATCTTTATAGATCAACGCTCAGCCATACCATCCGCAAGCAACTGCTGTAGGTGGACACGTTAAATGCTGATTTTAGCCTACTCACCTTTTGCCTTACAGATCTGTAATTTCATCCATTTCTGAATTATACCACATGTCAACCTTCAAATAAATTTCATTTTTGTATCTCAAGTCTTTGATGGCGTTGAGATTTCTAACAACAGCAGTCTAATCTATCGTTATTTACACATGTTAATGCTGTAAAAAAGTGAGTAAACGAAATTCAAATTATTCTGGATTTTCAAAAAAAAAACAACTTTTTTCTCCTGTTACATGAGTATATTTAGCATTTACAAGACTAAATATACTCATGTAATAGGATGAGTAGCAACATTTAGTGAAAAAGATTGTCTGTTCTAAAATAAATTTCTATCTTTTAAAATGCATAAAAATTACGCTATATTAAAATTCCCATTGTTGTTTTCTATACCGTCTTAAAAAATACCTAAAAAATAGTAGCTAATGAAAAAAAAAACATGCTAAGACGCTATTTATGTAAGCGCGGCGTTATTATATGTTATATTTTTTTTTCTTTTCAGCAGATTAATTTTAATTTCTCGTTTTAATTATTAATACATTGTAAATGAGACATTAACTACAAGCTTAAAAAAATTTAATAATGTATATACTTTCTAATTTTTTGTTCAGTTTTTTGTGAATTATTTTGTTTCTATAAACATACTCTGACAAATACTGTGATGAATTTTCAAGCTAGATACACAATTGTAAAAAAAAACAGGGATATTTATATTGTATAAACAAACATTTGTACAAACAGAGTTTGTGTTTTTCAAGGATTAAGGTATATGTAACCATAAAAAATAAATGACGACAAAAGAAATCAATTTATTTAAATATGATCTCTAATGTAGGAATGTTACAATAAGTGATGAATACGTTATTAAACGATAGATAAGTTAAATTGAATTGGATAGGTATGGGATAGATACACAATATGAATAAATACTGTATTGGATAGGTACAGCGTTTATTCATATTGTATAAATATAAATCCTATGAGAGTTATACACAATATGAATAAACGGTGAAATTTTGGTTAATTTTTATGAAAAAATATTTTTGAAAACTTACAATAAAATCGAATTGAATTTTACTAGAATTTTTTTAAAATGATAGGTTTTTAAGAGATGAACCAAATTTAGCAAATTACATAGAGTAAGTATGCCTAATATGAAACCTCAGCTTATAAGACGTATCAAGTACTGCTGCCTGGCGACTGGAGCGTAAAACAGTAATCTATTGCATCATTCGTAACCGGTGAGTCAGTCGAGTGTCTGCAAGCGCACACAGAGGTGCAGTATAGTTTTTCCTGAATGTATGCTCCTCGACTTTTTTGCATCACCATTTTCATTGGATGTTTTCACCTTCAAGGTAACACTCTTATTAAAACTGTTAGTATTGGATAGGTAGCTATAAATGTGGAGTGTAAACACGCCTGTTTGTTTTTAAGCTAACGTCAACCTAACCTAAAAAATTCGTTGGCGCGTTCAACAACATGGTCATGTCCAATATGAGACCCCAAAGCATGCCTAATATGAGATAGGGTCTCATATTAGGTATTTTAGTTTTCACTCTCACAGCTTTGTTTCCTCTGAAGATGCAGATGCTATGACGTCCAGGTCGTCCATGTGAAATCCACAACCATGTAGCAGTAGTGATAATGTGGAAGGTATTGATCAAACAAGTTCAAACCAGTTCTTAGTGACTCACGAAGAAATAAATCCCTTGCCTACGTTACCTGAGAAAAATACCTCGAAACAAAGTAGGGCCCATAAAGCCGATATTATCACATCGTCGCCCATTAAAAAAAATTGATTGATAGCATTAATAAGCATTAATAAAATAACTGCAGCATATTCGAAAAAACTTTGTTTCCTACAAGAAAAAAAAGAATAAACCTAAAAGTTAAGAAATCAAAAGATAAACAAGGAAAAGGAGATCAAGATAAAAAAGAAAAGGATAAGGACACAATAAAGGCAAAGAGGTCCCTACAGGAAGGGGAAAATTAAGGATGGATAGAAATATAACACTACTTAAGAAACAGAGAAAGATTAAGCCCAATTATAGCTATGATGATCTTAGCTCATTTGAAGATGATGAAAACCTTTCTCTCCATGACAGCAGTGATGATAGCATTCATGAAAACGACGCTGAATGCCTTTTTTTGTGGTTCTTTATATTTTCAGAAGACAAACGGGGAGAGCAGTGGCGTCAATGTAGAAGGTGTTTCAGGTGGGCTCATGAAGATTATGGAGCTGGCGAACTTTTTATTTGTAAACAATGTGAAAAGTTTGAATATAAAAACAAAAAGTAAACAAAATCTGTAGTGTAAACCAACTAATTTGTTTAAAATGTCACTTTTCTTTTTCACCTATTAGTGTTTATAGGTAATTGTTATCTAATTATTGTGTACAGTTTTGTTTTGAAGAACTTTTCAGTAATTCAAATTCATATTTTGAGTTGTAGAATGGGGGTCTCATATTAGGAGTTATTTTTTTAGACCCCAAAAATGGAACACTTGTGTATATAATTTCATACAAGAAAACTGTATTGTTATTTTCAATTTTCTGTTATTGTTATATGTAGTAAAATATATATATTAAAAGGATATCAAGTTGGTACAATAATCCCTCACTTTCCTAGTTATATATGAAAATAAAAAAGGGTCTCATATTTCGGCCTGCTTACTATACATTATGATTTTTTCGCAAAAATTTGTTTTAATGAACTGGTGCTATTTTAAACTTTAACGTGGAAATAATTATGGTATTTTAAAATTATTTTTAAAATAAACACTAAAATCAAAATAATGTATACATATTTTATTTCTATATTTTAAAATAAAATACAGTCGATATATCAGTAATTTTCATTTTGTGATATTATATCGGATTAATTTTCCTTTAGTAATATTTTATCTTGATAATTTTTATTTCTGTATCGTTTTTTTAGATTAAACCTTACTTATAAAAAATATTAAAATTTAAAATCTCAATTTCTACATTTTCAAAAAACAAAAAAAGTTTGCTTATAAATTTAATGCTAAACTAAAAATAAAGTATTTCCAGAAAATGCATAAATTTATAAAGAGAGTAACATTAATTCCAGTTTTCAGAACATTTAAGGTTTGCACTTACTAAGTATGTTCAAAATTAAAACGTCTTTAATAAAGTATAAACTGTTGACATTATGTATGATATAATATTCCTACGGATTCAAAATTTTCATCATTAAATTAAGTAATGAGGGAACATCTGGAAAAGTGTAAAGTTTCTAAGACTAGTATATTAGGGCCGAAATTTTTAATTTAATAATTTTCTTCCCTGAATTAATTTGAACAAGTTTAAGAATGAGGAGCATAATATAAAATACGAGTAAATCATTATTTTTTAACATTTTTGTTGTTGAGGGAATAGTTTGAAATTGTTTATGCCCCTTTTTAATAATTTTGGCCTTGTTTAAAACTTAATATTATTATGCAGGCGAAAAAAGAAAAATTTAACAAAACACATTATTAAAAGATCTTATACGTTTCATGTAAAGAAAGTGGAATGAAATCTCTAAAACTTTTTTCATGTATTCAATTTTAAATTTTTTATTAAATGTAATTTATAGTGGCAGCGCATTTTATTCAGTCCCAAAAAGTTAAATTAAATGCAGAACCGAAACATATGCGTTCTTAAGTAATTCCACTGTTATTTTTTTTACTTTACCTAATAAATAGCAAATATAACTTCTTAAACTACAGAAAACTTTTCCTTCGTTCAACAAACAAATTTAACCAGCAAATATTACCATGTAAGTGATTTTATCAAGTAAACAAACACACAAAACATTAAAAAAAAGCCCCGACTACGGAAAAATTATTCCTTAGCAACGGACTAAAAAAAATTAAAGAAACGTCTGAATAAACTGAGCTTTTCAAAGCGACTCGTCAATTTAATTAGCACAATCATTATTTTTTTGCATACAAAAAACAAAACCTTTTCTTTTCTATTATTTAGAGTTCTACACTCATTAAAGAATTTTTAATTAGTCAATAAAGGATTTTTTTTTACATATTTACTGATTCTTTTTCTCCCAGAATATCTTTGTTGCTTTAATGAATTTAGCCGGAAGCATGTTTAGGGTACGAGTAACAAGCTATTGAACGTATATAATTAACGTATAGAGAGGGGATGAATTATTGAAAAATACCGTCTAGATATTAAAATACTTCTTTGGCTTTGGAGTTGTTGTTGTTGTTGTTTTTATTTTTTAATATTTCTTTTCAATTTTCTGGGGATATTCATCACGGACTTTGATATCCGCGTACTATTATACAGATAATTAAAATATCTGATGTTACAGTATTGACAAAGATTCTGAAAATCACTATTCAATTAGCTACTTTTTATTGTATTGATGGTTATATTGGTATAAAAGTTTTTGTTTTTTACATTTCATTTTGAAAAATGTTTTTTTCTCAATTCTTAATGAAAAATTTTGTATTTTACAGAGTCGAGTTCTGATTGATTTTTTTAAAATTTGATCTCTTTGATGCATCTAAAGTAGATTTCTTTTCTTTAAAATGCATTTCTGGTTTGGATATCAATAAATATATGCCCTTTCATTGACATTATGATACGTATAAATTGTCATCTCTTTTACTCTTAAAAAACGCTTGTTTTGTTGGGATTTTTCATTTCTTGGAATATACTTTCAAATGTTAATTCGGGATAACGGTTCCATTGATTAGATTTGGGATGCTAATAGCCTTGAACTCATTTTTAAAATAGTACGAAAAGGAGTTAGAAGTAAACTAAAAATGCGTATTAAAGTCTTATCTTTTTTAGCGTTTATCAGGAGTTGTGTATGTATACCCCCGTGTGAACGAGTAGTTATTTGTAATTACTTTTTGACAAACAAAACATTGGATAAATCAATCGACATAAAGACGAGAATTATCCTGCTGAAAGATTTTTCCAGTCAGGGTCTCTAAGAAGAGTAAGTATTCGGAAATTACAGCGACCACAGCTTTCGCTTATACGCCTTGTTCAAACTGACGACCGGAAGCTACGGAGCAATACCTAAACACGCAGCCGAGGGTTAATTTCCCAAGGTCGGATAAGACGCCTGGTTCCCATGTCTTTCTAGTGTACAGCTGATTGTTAATATAACCAGCTTCCAAAGTGAGAATGAAACGAAATCACGCCCCAAATCACCAAGCTTAGAGTAATAGTACGCTCTTTCAAGATGTCGTTCCTCAACGAATCTACAAATATGGATGTTGGCCGTTAGGGTTCTAGAGACTGAATTAAGACTACTCGGAACACATGATTTGCCAATTTTCAATGTTCAAGTGTATTCTCTAGAGGCACCATTGATACCTCTGATGTCTATGGCATTGTGTTAAGCAAAGTTGCAGAAATGGACGATAAAACTGCTGGACCTCTCTGCAGGTACCATCAGTGAACAATAGACAGATGGGATGACAGATTAGGTGGACACAGATTAGGTGATGACTGTCAGGCATCGCCTAATCTGTCACCATCATCAGTTGTTGTGCTAACGTTGTGGATGTCACTGCATGATTCGTTATCACTTTTAGTAACAAGTGCTTGTCTATCTTTTCAGAGTAGTAATATGTGCTTCAGAACCCTCACAAGAGTGAGTAGAATATTCTTATGTCTATTGTCTTCAAAAGCTAAGAACTGCACCATGGTTTCGCCCAAAACTTTCCGCGACATGAAGATACGAAAAACCACCGTGTTTCAATCCAATAATAATTCTTATCTCAAATTCTGTCAACTGTTCATAATTTTATCTGATATTGCGATGAGACATGTTTACGTATTTACAGATCAATACCAGTAAAATTCAACTACACAATGTTTGGGATTTGTTTTCTGATACATTCTTTTATACCCTCCGAATCACATTTTAGACTGTACTGCGAGAAAAAGATATTTGAATATGTATTGATAGGTGAGATTTTAATCATTTGCATTCACCATGGTAAATTACCTATCTATTAAATAGCAGATCAATCCAACGTTTCTATTTTGGTATTACAATTCCAACGATGTGTATAATAGTCCAGAATGTGTATTTTAAAACTTTTCGTTTTCAAATTTTGGAAATTTAACACTTTTCTGATAAAATTATTAAGTAAATGCATCAATTTAAATAAAACATTAAGATCTTCTATACAACTATTACATTTTAAAATATAATTCTAAAATGAATTGATTCTGTTCAATAAAGCCAGATTTTAATCATATTTTAATTCAAAAACATAATTCATACTTACGCTAAAATGTTATATAGTACGACATACAGATTGATGCGTTATATATATCGTACTTTTAATGCTCATTCTTCTGAACATAAACTATGATTGTTTAATAAATAGATGAGTATTGACATGATTCAATAACTTCCTTACTTTATGAAGAAGACCTTATCTTTAGAAACTTAATATACAATTTATTAACCAAACAGTTTGGCTTTAATTCCTCATAAGATGGTAATACCCTACAGACTTTCTATCAACTACGTTCACTACATAAAAATTCGTTTGATATTACTATTTTATATACTCAGTTTGTGTTAGAAAAGCTTTAATTTATAGTTATATGTTGCGAAGACGTTTATATAAACAGCAGAATGGTGAGTCAGGAGATAATTAACATAAGGAATATGAAAAAACGAAGATTAATGAAAATAAAGTATGCACTCTTGTTCGTTTGAAGTGTAAATATTTTAAGGATGCACTTAAAAGTATTTTGTCGAGCTGTATTTTATATAAATAATCTAAGTTGTGTCATCATAAATCATAGTTATTCTAACAGTCGTTGTTGTAGTTTTCTTATAATATTTAGTCTTGCTCAAGGCTGTTGTTTACTAATCCTATTGGATTCGCTAACCTCAATGTTAACCTATGGAGTAAATTTATCGAAGAATTTCCGAGTTGAATTTAAATATTTTTTTTAAAATTGTACTCCGTAATAGAGAAAGAGATTTTACACATTAGAGCATTTTTCGTTTAAAAAAAGGAAAATAATATTTTAAAATTTAAATTATTCGAGAAAAAATCATATCAGGTATTGTGTTTTAAATACTCATAAATTCCTTTTGGGGACAAAATTTATAAAGTGAATCCTATTGCAACGTGCAGAAAGTCCAGGCTATCTGAAAATATCATTTTTATTTAATTATTAGTTTTTATGTAGTTATAAATAGTAGATAAATATTCTCTATAGTTTAACATTGAGGTGAGCGAATCCAACAGGGTTTGTACACAGCAGCCTTAATTCATTCTCTGTTTTCGTCTGAAAATTCAATAAATAATGAAATTTACCAAGTGATTATATCAAAAGAATAAAAAAAAAGCCCTTTTCAATAAATACCAAAGGAATTCATAAAAAATGATTTCGACGGCTTATTTGTTACATTTCTTCTTGTCGTTCTAAGCCGTTTATTTCAGCAAATAATTTTAAAGAACAGAAGAGGTTTGAACATTGTTGCATTTTTTATAATATACCCTTGATGTAGAAATTTTACTTGATATATGTATGCTGAATAATACTTGATTTAATAAATGTAATTTTAATATTAAAGTGAGTTTCATTAGGTTAAATTACAAATAAGTGATGTCACAGGTATTTCTTAAGGTTTCTTTAAATTTCTAAAAATCAATATTTGTCTAACTTACCCCCTATTATCTGGCCATTCCTAAGGTTCTTATGCAGTGAGCTCCGAAGTAGAATAAATTTTCAACTTAATTATCCGCAACATTCCACCTGAATTCATTTTAATTGCGTATCTTCTTTGAATTCTCCCAAGGCCTAAACTTTGACCAAATGAGGGTATAAATCCATGTGACTTATGCCTGGTCCCATTAAATATGTCTTTTCCATTTACAATTTAAAGTACTCACGCCCGCATAGAGTTCTCTAAAAGTACTTACTGTCTCATTAGACTTTTCTTAATGAAGTAACATTCTTAAAAAAGAAGCTAGGTCTGTAAATCGTCTTTCGTATTATTTCCCTCCAGTCTTTAAACAGGCAACAGGAAAACGTCCTACTTACCTAGAAAAGAGAAAAACCTTTAGCTATAATTAATGATCACTTAAAAACATATATTTCATTAGCATTTAACTTGGGCATTAAAAATATAATAGGTCCTTTATTCGCTCTTTTAAAAATAACGAGCGTACACTGTTTGCAGAAAGACGTAATGTCTTTGCATTTCATTTATTGAGACACAAGCACAATGTTTTAAGTGCGTTTGTTAAAAAGGAGAGAGGTGGGGGAGTTTATTCCGAAGGCAGTTACCGTTTAAAGTCGTGTCTTACAGGGACTGTTCAGTAGAAAATTTAATTTTGGGGGTATAAAAGCGAGTTTAGATGTGCTTGTAGAGGCCACCGTTCTTCAGAAAGTCAAACTCCCATTCTAAAATGTTTACCCACTTCATAGGCAGGATATACTAATATATTTGTAGAGTCAACCTTGGAAGTGTTTAAAATTTAACATTTCGCAAATACTTGAGATCCATCAAAAGATATATATATATATATATATATATATATATTATATATATATATATATCAGGAAATCCTGAGATCAATACTTTTGACAATATACGAAAACAGAGAACAGGCATTAACGGCTTGCGATAGCTTTTGGTTTAATTTCGCAGTCAGGCTCGATCAGCATCAAATCCAATCAAATAACCCAATTAGAGGCAATAATACTTTTATTAACTGTGCACATTATGATTATTTAATATTTAAACTCATTATAACAAATATAAAAGCCTGGAAGCTATTTACATATTTACAAAGAACAAAGAGAATGGATTATGGCGACCACTCAATCCATGATTCAATCTCTAAGTGCAGAAACGCTCACACCGGCACAAGGAAGTTTAATTTCATTTGTCGATGTGACTATATGTGGTGTAATATATGCCCGCGACCCCTTGGCGCCAAACAGAAATACGGATGTATTTAACGGGAAACACAATGCTGAAAGTACAGAGTATTCTAGGATACCAAAATAGGGAATTATTATAGCGTAACTAATATTTGGGGAGAGTTATTATTACAGAATATTCCCAACTTCCGGGTAAGACTCGCGAGAGGGGCTGGTCCTAAGCTTCTCGAGCAAGGATTCCATTCTGGTGAGAACAGCTAAAGAAATTTGGACGAGAACTTTACAAAATTAAGGAGGCATTTTTTTCGATACATTATTTTCTATCAAATCATGATTGTGCACCTTCAAATATTTCTCTTAAAATGCATTTAACAATTTGGTAAAATAGGTTCTAATATTAGAAAACAATACACAAAATGTAACAAAAAACTTTACGGTATAACAATCTATATATTTAAGTTGCTAAGCCGACTTTTTCGGCAGTCCGTGAGAGAAAACTACTGCATCCATTTACTTCATTTTGGACTTAAACGAAAGATTGAAATCTGTAGATTTGTCAAATTCGGTTTTTGTAACCACAATTTCTATTAATTAGTGATAATTTACAATTAAAAATTGATTTCTCCGCATGCTCAGTGGCATGTTTGAATCTGTCTTTAGAAACTCACTGTTTCTGCGCATGCTCAATGACATGTTTAAATGAAAAACACGTTTATTCCTAGGAGTCTCTCTAGATCTGTCTCTGCCATTTTCATTTTTATGATAATTATGTTTGCGAAACATAAGATTAAACCTGATGGAAATTGTTTATTTCTCGCTGTTTAATTAGCGATAATTTACAATTAAAAAATTGCTTTCTGCGCCTGTTCAGTGACATTTTAAAATCTGGTTTTAGATTCTCACTAAGCACGAGGCAGCTTAAACACATTAATTTGTTTCTGCGCATCATTATTATTTTCAACATTTGGCAATGATGTGTTGAGTATAATTTGTGTATTATTACATTTATTTACTATCTAGCCGTCATGTTTTGACGGGTACCAACTAGTATTTTTTCTAAAAGTCCATGGATATCAATATTAAAAATGAAACTTCAAAAATTTGATTTTTTTCTAATGAGGAGACACTTGTCGTGAGACTTTCGTCTTTTGTTATTCACCGCGAAGTCTCCCTGGCTACTTTATTATGGGAGCACAATGTTGGTGAGACAGCACTGCTTCCTATGAGGAGATAGCACGGTAACGAACAAGCCTCATTCGGATTTGAACCTAAACGCATTGCGGGGAAGCTCCCAACGGGAAGCTCCCACTATACAATATGAGTGGCTAAAGAAATTCACAACAGAAAAAAATATGGAAACTTTTAATATATAAAATACAGGTATTCCTCGACCTACGACCGCTCACACTTACGACCAAACTTTTAATTTTTTTAAACTTATTTTTATATTTTCACTCAAAAATATTGTTCTTCGAATGTACAGTACATACATATGTATTTGATAATTATTAAATAATTACAAGATAAAAAAAATTTTTATATACCATGTAATTAAATTTTCTGTTGAATCATATAAATTTGACAATTCTATGTATTAGTAAATACTTTTTAAAAATTTTTTTCATGAATTATCCCATCAACTTGAAAGAAAATGAAGTTAATTGGAAGTTAACTTGTGTTTAACTTTTCGTTCCCGTCCCGGCTGATAGATGGCTGCACCAGTCTACAAAACAAAATTTGCTAAAAATGATTTCAGTCTGCTTAAAGATGTCTAAAAGCATTAAAATAATGCATTGTCATCGTGTTCTGAGCTATTTTTAAAGTTTCAAATGTCTAGCTAGTCGGGAAGTTAGTTAAAAATCGATTGCAAGATTTGTACTAGACAAAACCACACACAAACAAGAAAGCGAGTTAAGAAAAACATAGTAAAAATATGATGCAATATTCTACAATACTGCAAAATTGTATGACGCAGTAATACAAATGTATGATGAAACTACCATCAAACTACCTGGAATAACTTTGTTAAAAAAATAAATATATAAATAAATGCAAAACTAACGTATCTTCTGTCGGAAATTCTAAACCAATGGATTATACTAACATAAGTAGTGATGGCGAGCAATAATTTATGCCTTCTAAATAAAGTATAATGTATTTTAAATTACGTATGTATGTATGAAAGTAAAAAATATAGTATGTATGTACATGCACAATTTTTTTTTTTAAATTTGAAACTCGACTTACGACCAAATCAACTTACGATAGTGTCTCGGTCACTATCTCGTTCGTAAGGCGAGGAATATGTTCAAAATAACCATAATACGACTAATTCAATATTCTAAATAACAATTCACGAGGTAAACGAAAATCAAAACTGAAATCAAAAGTCCAAAATGTACCTGGCAATCCAAATTTTGTTTTTATTTCGAGATAATTACAACTGAACTCGTAATAGTATGAACTAGTCGCTCATGCAGTTATTTATTAGTACTGATTTAAAGTATTAGTCTTGGGAGTAGGGGGGGGGGATTTATGGGGCTAAAGAGGTTGAGAACCGATTCTATAGCTGATAATTTTATTCGAGTTGCCTCCTCACGTTTGAATTATGTTTTTCTCGCATGATCAGATACCCGAATAGTCTTTTATTCGCTTGTATTTTGAGTGTGTAGATTCTGGTGTATCTTAGGGATACACCAGAATAAACTTTTCCAAGTTTTGCCTCCATTTTCTTTTTTTAGGGAAATTTGTTTTTCGCCATTTAATTTCTCTATCATTGTATTGTTTTAAGCACCTATCTTTGCTCGGTGTTTTAACTCCTATCTTGGACATTTTTTGATAGTTAAATACACATTATATCTTGGATGTCCAAGCACGTAAACTATAATTAATAATATTTAATTAGGTCGGTTGATACTAAATCTAAAGGAATTAATATGAATAAATAATTATTAAATGAGATATTAATCTGATGGGGAACGAAAATACCAACAGATGGCATTACGTTGTCTTTTTTTCGTGTTTTGGGAACGTAGCCGTGAGCGAATCGCAGAGGATTCCGTCATATTCTGGAAAGTTAGAAAGAGCATGATGCTTAGTCACGGACCACGAGATGTTCACTAACGCCTGCGGTTTTAAATAAGTGCGGAGAAAACAAAGGCCGGGAATTTTGAATATGTGAATAAGATGTGAGAAAACCGCTCCGTAAAATGAGCCGTTAATCGGCCATCTTGATAGGGTTAAGTACGGGGAGCAATGGTGGAAAGATGATTGAAATAAAGAGGAATTAAAACGGCAATAAGTCTTCTGTTTATTCTTTGACAACGAACTGTATCAATCTCGATATCAGCGGAGTTTAGAATGATAAATGATGGTTTTATCAAGACTGCAATATAGCTTCGTTGAGGAATTGTTAAGAAACGTTATATATATATCTGTGTGTGTGTGTGTGTGTATTTTCTTCCATCATTAATTACAATATGGTGAATGTCTAGAAGAAGGAAGAAGTCAGTTCAATATATTATAAGCAGTGTAAGTAAAAGTTTTTTGAGAAAATTTGGATGTTTAAGTAAAAGAATTTTTCATAATCAGAAAATATAGTGCTTCAAACCAAGTCCTCAATCCAAAAAACTCAGAATGTCGGTATCACCTCCATTAAAAAACATTTTGTAATTTAAATATTATACATGTTTATGAAGAAAAAACTTTTGGTTTGAAAACTGAGGCAACTATGTCGCTAAACATTATAAATATTAACATGTTCCTTTCTGGAAAACCCAAAATAAAACATCCCCACTTACACATACTAAACAGCATTCATTAAATTCTGAAATACGTTTGCAGCAAAATCGGCAGAGCGGGGAAGAATTCA
Organism: Dolomedes plantarius; assembly: GCA_907164885.2. Lineage (NCBI taxonomy): Eukaryota > Metazoa > Arthropoda > Arachnida > Araneae > Dolomedidae > Dolomedes > Dolomedes plantarius. The sequence goes on from OU015498.1 coordinate 62,043,237, forward strand.
AGACTTTGTTTGCTACTTCAGTAATTTTTTTTTTGGTATTCCAATTAAAGGGTAAAAAAATATCTTGAATATTTCCCTAGCTCTTTCTTCTACGGAGGATTTCTTTTTCAACCAGCTCATCCGTTTACACCGTAATTTCTCTTACTGTTTCAGCGTTTTCTCATAGTTTATAGCTTGGGAATTTTCAACTTTGTTTACGGGATTTTATTTTCAGTACAAATCTCCTTTTCTTACGTCAGTTAGTAATTTTTTTTGTATTTTGTTGCTGCTCACACTGGCGTAAACGAATGCGAAATGCAGAAATAAAGAATTACTTTCTTCCGTGGTTTAACATGGATACTTGGTATCAGAAATGAACAGCTTAGGTTATTTTGAGTGAGTGTGTGGTTGGATGCCGCTTCTTGGCTGTAAAAAGATAAGCTACGCAACTTTATTTTATTAATTTTATGATTAAGGGAATACTTCATGAATGTGTCATAAAAACTAGGAACTGTTCTGTCGGAAACTGTTCGTTAGATTCAAATTATGTTTTGCAAACTGTACAATGGATATTTTTAAAGAATGACTAGTATTTTGAAATTTGATATAGTATTTAAAATATAGGATAATATCATTCAAGAAAATCATATGTATAAACTAATTTTTCTGCTTTAGTGCTGGTTTATTGAGACAGTATTCCAAGATGACCGGATTAGAAGAGGAATACGTATTAAAGGTTACAGTTAAATGATTTTGATTCTTAGTTTTAAAATTATGTCCATGATTTTGCTCATTTTATAAAATTATATTGTTCTTTTTCAAAAAGAAGTCAGTTCATGTTGAAATATTCCAAACAGTTGCAACCGTAACTGTACTTAATTTTAACATCGAAAAACTCTTCGCTCCGTTCTGTTGGAATATAAATATTTTATTCATTTACCACTCGAATATTTAGAAACCGAATCCAATATATTCTCCAATATGGTCATTTTAGTTGACTCTATATCTGCCATCCAGACCGTTACGGAAAATCACGGCTCTGAGATTATGGTCTTATCTGAAATCAAGCAAACCCTGAACCTTCTTAGAGGCATGGAGAAAATTATTGTCTTTCAGTGGATTCCATCACATGTCGGTATTGAAGGCAATAAATAGGCAGATTTACTTGCAAAAAACGGAACCCGCATCCAGCACGATATTATACCTGTTACACCGGATACACTCAAAAGACACGTTTTTGAAAAATTTGGAAAGGTAAGCAACTCCGATATGGTGGAAAAATTGAAAGGTAAAACTTGGGAGAACGTTCAGGACTGTTGGAAATCGTATGACCACAAACCCCGCAAGGAAGCAGGCTACAGACTGCACACGACTGCTTGTCAAAACATCTGTTGAAAATGGGTGTATTTCCTGCCGACGTTTGCCCGATCTGCAGGGCAGGCGTTATGCATTCGGATCTCCTCCTAACTTTCCATTGACTGTGACAGAATCTCCCAGAGAAACGAAGACACGAGCAAATTGTACTGGGATGCAAGGACCAGTAAGAACTATCTTTGTGACTGAACTTTTGATTGTATATATTTTTCTAGTTTATTTTGTTTCTAGTTTTTATTGTTGGTTTCTAGTTTATATTGCCGTTTTGTTTTGTTTTGTTCCTGATCCTTTATAAAGTTGTGGGCTGCCTAATCTGTATGGATTAATTTCCGGAATAAAGCCATATGTAACACACACATTTTAAGTCCTTAATTATACATCTGTTTCTAATCAACTTCCATTGTTTCATTACATATATATATATATATATATATATATATATATATATATATATATATATATATATATATATATGAATCACAGAGATAATGCATGTGTAATATTAGAGCAAAGCAAAATTTCTTTCTTTTGTGAATCACTATTAAACATTTTCTTAAGGAGATTCATTAAGGTTCAGTAGAGTCATGTAACTATTAATAATGAACATATAGTTAGGGCTTATCAATCCTTCTTTTCCCTTCATTTCTCATATTCTCGGATGCGGTTTTACCCGATTACGAAAAATAACCTTTATCCTATTTGTCAAGAAAATAATATTTTCCTTAACATGCGGTTAACATCTTTATTAGGCATTATGAAATAGAATACAGTTGTGGAGAAAGCTCGGTTAGCCTATCGTTCTATTCGGGAAAACTTTCTCTGAAAGCTACATGACCCTAGAATAAGAATGCACTCATTAACTTAGCGAAAAAGTACTTTGACATTGATGGTGGAGAATTCGAGCTATAGAATTTTTTTCCCCGTGCGATCTTTACTTTTCCATCTTTTTTTCCCTCTTCAATTAATTAGGGAAAAATGTAGCTCCCGCATTCTTTACTTTCTCATCCTCCGTTCTTCCTCTCAAAGCTTTTTTTTTCCTCCCCCTGTACAAAGTTTCATTTTTCCCTTCCTTTCACTTTCCCTTTGCGCTGCACCTCTTGCCTATTCGCTTTTATCCTAAATTTTTGAATGTTTTGAATTTTTGGTCTTTTTATACGCGTGGATGGCACTGATTATATTCTTTAAAAACTTCCCTCTCTCGAAACGCATTTGAAGCTGATTATTCAAACAACACCGGAAAAAAGAATGTTATTGATTAAATTCTAGTGCCTTGTTTTTCTTCCTTTTATAAGAAGAATTTTTTTTTAATTTTTTTTTTGTGATAAATTTTTATGAGGTAAAATAATTTTGTGTATAGGTAGTTGGTTTCGTTGCTCGGTAAAATTACCTGTCTTGGAGTAAATTTTTTTTCGATTGATCATTAACTATTTGAAATGTAAGGTAAGAAAATCCATCAATAGGGGTGGAAGACCACAGTTAGGTTTTGAGACAGGAAAAAAATTAATTTGGAAATAAAAAGAGTTGAACGACTTGTGATTGTACATGAAATGTTTAATGTAAAGATCAATATAAAATGAATTCATGAGCAGTTAATTTTAAAATAAAACAAACTTAGTTAATGAGATACCGAGCCTGACATCTTACAATGATGCCATATTTGTAGAATAATCTATAGAAACATATACAGATTGCAGAGATACCTACAATGCTTCGCATATACATATTATTACGAATTTTGTAAAAATATTGCATTTTGTTTCGTTAAAATTGCTTCTACGAAAGAGCTCCTACAGCTATGTATTTAACTATGGTAATCTCAGCCAAATAAGAGATATATCGCAAAATTGGCGATGGATTTGGTAACTTATTTTGGTCACCAAATTTGGCAAGATTTCGCCACATTTGGAGATTTTGCACTAACTTGCCAACTAAACCTTTCTGGAAGCTTCTAGAAATATCTATCTGACTGATCAGTATCTGACTGATCAGCGCTTTGGAAATCTATAAATATACCTGACTTTGGCATTGGAACCCAGTTCAATATCCGAGTGAGAATTGGATGTATTGTAACTGCGTTAATTGGCGTGTATTGCATTGAAAATTCTGGTATCCTTACTTGTGTTTTTAGAATTTTCTGCTGTACAGAAGACAGTTGTTTCATCTTTTATGTTTGAATTTGTGAGCACGCCTGAAGAATTTATAAAATAATAAATTCATTTTGTGTTAACTTTCTGAAGAGATTCTTATTCAGTCCTAACAAACCCAGGAAAACGGAAAATATAATACATCTACAATACACTTCTGACATCTATAATGCAACATTGTTGAGGCCGACTTTATACTGACGACCGAAGAAGAATATTTTACAGTATTGCGGGAAGCCATGAGAACTGAACTACAGCATGCCAGGTTATTTGTTAAACTGGCTGAGGTTACAACGGCCATCATCTGGTAGTGGTACTGTTAAATCTTTCCTATACTTACAGTTAAAAGCCACTTCCAAAGGATTACAGACACATATAATGCATCTAGAATACACTTCTGACATCTATAATGCAACATTGTAGAGGCCGACTTTACTACACTGACGATCGAAGAAGAATATTATACAGTATTACGGGAAACCGGTTGCTTCAGGAAACCATCAGAACTGAACTACAGCACGTCTGGTTATTTGATAAACCGCTTGGGGTTACAACGGTCATCATCTGGTACTGGTACTGCTAAATCTTTCCGAGACTTACAGTTGAAAGCCACTTCCGAATTATTACAGACACATATAATGCATCTACAATACATTTCTGGCATCTACAATAAAGCAACATTGTAGAGGCCACCTTTACTATATTGACGATCGAAGAAGAAGAAGAATATTATACAGTATTACGGGAAACTGGTTGCTTCAGGAAACCATGAGAACTGAACTACAACAAGTCTGGTTGTTTGGTAAACCGATTGAGGTTACAACGGTCATCCTTCGGTACTGGTACTGCTAAATCTTTAAGAGACTTACAGCTAAAAGCCATTTCCAAATCATTACAGACACTTTTGCTTATGTGACATGACGCACAGAATGAACAATATCACAAAACTTCAAAATGACATACTTTTTGATGAAAACCCATTTGATAAGACCTATTCCATTAGTCTAAAATACATCAATTGATGAAAACCTCTGGGATTGACAAATGTGATACAAGTTTATACTTTCCCCTAGATAAGCTAAAAGTATTTTTTTTATTTACTTAAAAATCGCTCACTTATACACTGAAGTGCCACTGAATTAGGGATACCTACCGAGTAACGAGTTGGGCCTCCTCTGGCCTTGATAACTGCTGCCACACGACGAGGCATAGATTCAACAAGTTTCTGGAAACGTTCCACGGGAATGGCTTGCCAAATATTGGCTAAAGCTGTCCATAATTCAGTAAGGTTCTTTGGTGCTGTGTGATGACCTTTCACGCCTTGTTCCAAAACATCCCAAAGATGCTCAATAGGATTTAAGTCTGGGCTTCTAGGTGGCCAATTCATGACAGAGAAGTCAGAGGAATGCTCATCCCACCAGCCAGTAGCCAACCGTGACTTGTGAGAGGTGCAGTTGTCTTGCTGGAAAACTCTATTACCGTGCGGATAACAGAACAGCATAAACGGATGGAGGTGATCACCCAGCAACTCTACGTACCGAATTGCATTGAGGGAGGTTGATACACGCACCAAAGATCCCAAACTGTGCCACGAAAAAACACCCCAGACCATGATTGAGCCACCATGCTCTTGTACAGTTCCAGCCAGGCATGCAGGATCCATGGCTTCATGAGCCTGATGCCATATTCTCAGCCTCCCGTCGGCGTTAAGTAGTCGGAATCGAGACTCATCACTCCATGCTACTCGTTTCCAGTCCTCTACACTCCAGTCTCTGTGCTCTCTTGCCCAGGCAAGACGTGCAGCCCGATGGCGAGTATAGAGCAATGGTACTCTCGTAGGTCGACGGCTCCCGAAACCCATACGGTGAAGCGAGCGTTGCACAGTCCGTTTACTGACTGTACGACTGGCACCGTCATTAAACTGGGTGGTAATTTGAACTAATGTTTGGCTTCGCTGGCTACGTACAATACGCCTGAGCCGTCTATCACCACGCACTGTCAAGGCTAATTGTCCTTTGCAGTTTGCCCGATCGCTAGTTTTTTTTTCCACCATCCATGTATTCTTGCTATACTCTTGACACTGTCGACCTTGAAAATCCTAGCTGTCTGACGATTTCGGAAATTGAATGGGCCATGCGTCGATTTGTCCGCGATCGAAGGCGTCTAAATCAGGCAGTTTACCCATACTGGCAATTCCAACAACTAATTCAG
>OU015498.1:62053944-62066444 GCA_907164885.2 Dolomedes plantarius
TTAGTTTTTACTTCATTATATTATCAGTCATAGTGCACTATGTTGCGCCCCGCGTAAACGTAATAAAGCTATGCGTGTGGTCCCAGAGAAAACAAGTTTGAGTATGGTTGGTCTAGAATCTTCTTTCTAAATCGCATTTTCTATAAATGAAGGGAGAAACGCATGATAGGTACACGACAAACCGGCTGGAAGTTTCTCTGTCGAGGACCTATAAATTTAACGACTGTTAAATTGATGATGAGTACAATCAGCATCTTAATGAGAAATTTTCAGAAATCTGTTAGCAGAGTTGTGTTTCCAGGAGACTGGAAAGATGAATGGATGATAGGGACACCTTTCATCCATATGACAAAATTCTAGACAATGCTGACAAATTATTAATTACGTTCCTTCTGTCTTACATTCATTTACACAAGTATTTCCGATTGAGTGTAGTGAATAGAGATGAATTGTTCAGCGAAATCTTTAAAAGGTGTCAGTTTTCAATGAGATATATGCAGATGGTAAAAGAAAAAAGAACTTAAATACGCTTTAATCTTTATTTTAATTATTCTGATTATTTTACAGGTATCATAATTAGCTTAGACCATTCTTTGCCATCATACGTCTCCCCCATAAAAGAATTTTTGATAGAGAAATGGAAAAAATTATATAAATTATATTTTAATATGATTAATAAAAGAATAAAATTAGTAATATAACAAATTCACTATAGTAACTAACACACACACACACACACACACACACATATATATATATATATATATATATATATATATATACATACACAGTGCCGTAACTAGGCAGGGTCAACAGGGGCACCCACCTCAGTGCCACGTGGAAGGGGGGGGGCAAAATGCAGTATCTGTTTTATTATTTTCCCAAACCTAAACTATTAAGGGGCTCAAATGAAAATTCTTACTCAGGGCACAGGTATGGCTAGTTACGGCACTGTGTATATATATATATATATATATATATATATATATATATATACATACATATATAGTTTCTACATGTATTTTAAAAAGTTATTATATTAATTGAAAAATCAGTAGTTTTCCATTTTATATAACAAATAATCCCAAATTACGATAAAGGAAACATTTGTTTCGAATTTATTATATCCCTAGATATATCTATTATACGAATTGTTAAAAAATATTTAATGAAATAAGAAAAATATTCATTTATTACAAGTATACAACCGATGTCAATTATTCCATACATAATCATTAATAAATGAGGACAAAAACTAGGGCTATTAAGGGCAAAATGAAAGGGTGGAAAAACTCCTGATCCAATAAGAGTTAGATATTTCGAAGTATCATACTTGAAGAATACTGTCTCTATCGAGCTGATTTTTTTCCAGTCTATAGGCAGATGGCTCTTAGATTTCTAACAGTGTTTTTTCGAAAGATGAACAGAAGTGAAATTATTTCGAATGATGCATTTCGGTAAAAATTTGAATTCAAATCTTATTACATCAAGATATGCAGCTCAGTATCCAAGAACGAGGAGTATTAGATTTGGAAAACAAAGCTGAATAAAAATCCTAGAGATTTCAAGACGAATTTTCAGGGCATTTAGACTAACTTCCGGTGAAGTACAGGATCTATAAACACTGTTTTGTTATGTTTTTCTCTTGTGATTTTAGTACCTGAAAATTTACTTGTGAGCAAGTAAAATTAGCAAGGAGGATAATCTACATTGGGAGCATTTCCTATTTTCTTTTGCAATCGTCTTAAGGAATATGGATTTCTGAATATTTGGATGGTTTTTATGGAAAACGTGTTTTATTAAAAAAACGTATATTAAAAACTTATTTTATTAAAAAATAAAATCCGTACATTATTAATATTTATGTATCTTGTTTTCAGTTTTTAATTCAGTTTATTCAGTACCCGAAAATTTACTTGTGTGCAACCAAAGTTAAATTCGCCACAGTGTAGTTAACTCGGGGAACTAATTATTTTTTTCTCCCAATGTACAGAAAATTAGCAAGGAAGATTATCTACATGGGGAGCATTTCCTATGTTCTTTTGCAATCGTCTTAAGGAATTTGGATTTATTGAATATAAGGATGGTCGTTATGGAAAACGTATTTTATTAAAAAAAACGTATTATTGAACGTATTTTATTAAAAAACGTATATTAAAAACTTATTTTATTAAAAAATAAAAAATTTGCAATATTAATATTTATGTATCTTGTTTTCAGTTTTTAATTTAGTTTATTCAGAACCCGAAAATTTACATGTGTGCAAGCAAAGTTAAATTCGCCAGAGTGTAGTTAACTCTGGGAACTAATTATTTTTGTTTTCTCATAGCGTACAAAAAATTAACAAAGAAGATTATCTACTTGTGAAGCATTTCATATTTTCTTTTGCAATCTTCTTAAGGAATTTGGATTTCTTGAATATAGGGATGGTCGTCATGGAAAACGTATTTTATTTAAAAAAACGTATTATTGAACGTATTTTATTAAACGTATTTTTTAAAAAAACGTATATTAAAAACGCATTTTATTAAAAAATAAAAACTGTACTTTGTTAATATTTATGTATCTTGTTTTCAGTTTTTATTTTAGATAAATCCATCAAGTTCATTTTTAAATTAAGACAAAAATTTGTCGTAATAAAAAATTTACATGAATACATACGTATCAAAATACAATAGAACTCCGAATGAATTCCGCGTATAATTAGACCGTTGCGCTCCAAACCAAACCAAACCGAATGAATTCGAAAACAAAAATTATTATAAAGTCGAAAAGTAAAATCACTTCCTTAAAATTTCCTTAATATTCATCTAAATAAAATTGCCTGAACTAACATTTCACTATATTTCACGCAATAATAAGAGTCAAGGAAATAGACAGGCTTAGTAGGTATGAAAATAAATAATCTCTCGCGACGTAGCGAAAAATTATATAATATATTGGTACATTTTGTGCTCATAAATATATATTTATATACATATGTATTTATAAACTTAATATATGCATTTTCTAGTTACTGTTATCTGCATATATATTATTTCCAGAGTAACAGTGTTTTTGCTACTTCTCTTTTCAACTCACTGCTCCTTTAAGAAATTTCCTTTTAAAATGCCAGAATTGACAGTTTTAGCGTCGCGGAAAACTAGCGAAGTCCTTTTTACAGTATTTTTCGTAAATGCGTAAAATATATTTAACGGACAAAATTGCAATGTTACGGGAAATTTATTTTCTGTTGCCCCATCTCCGTAAGACGAACAACAATGCACTTAGAGATAATGTACGCGAAAAGCTGGCAGCATGCAACGTGAACTGCACGGTATTGTCAGTTTGGTGACCTTGTTAATGTTAAAAGAGAATATTCTGACAAAACGAATAAGCTTTTATTATGCAAGCAAAACTATGCAATGAAAATTTATGCTTTGCTTTCACTCCTCTTTAGAGACTTGGATACAATTTAGGACTTTCCACTTTCAAAGACTGTAAATGAAAACACTGTCAGTTCGAAAAGCTATTGATCCGGGCTCAATTCTGGAGTTCGTGTAGGAAGTATTTAAGATATAATATCATTATTTTTTTGCTGTTTAGCAGTTTTTAGTTAAGTTCGAAATTATTTGCCGCTCTCTCGGCACTGTATCTCGTGACGCCTGTACAGCTATCCTGCAGAACCCTTTAACGGTACAGTACGGTTCGATCCGACCCAAGCGTTTGTGTTCCCCCTCCCGGACTATCCCCTCTCATTGCAAGAAATCGAGTTGACAAGGTACCCTACCAGATAAACCTACTTGAACACCCTACTAGATATAGGAATAAGTAAATACGAGTGTCTTTGTTGAAAACCATCATTTATGACCAATAGCCATTTAAAAAAAAATATTTTAGATTTTTAAAATCTTTTATTTCTATTTTGAAAGCCAAAAAAGTCAATATATATTATTTTTGACATTTTCATGCTCGGAAAATGGGTTTCACTAACATCTAAAACTAGGTAGACTAAATTACATATTAGACCTAATATATACAACATTGTATGCAAATACCAAAGGCATTTTCTTTGTTTAGCAAAATTACAATTCGTTTTTCATTTTTTCTACAAAAAGGGTTTCATTTCATGAAAAATATTACCAATAAATGTTATTATAGAACAAAAATGCTCATTGTGGACTTATTTCTACCAAAAACATCACCAAAATAGAGATAGGGTTGGATCCGACCTCACCGTACCATCTATTTTGCCTCAAACCACAGGACCATTAAAGGGTTAACAAAGTAGCACTGAAGGGGTAGTAAGAAAACACAACCTAAACACTAAAGAAGCTATCTATTGATAAAAGAGGTGAGCCAATCAGATTTTCTCGCACTTCTAGCAGAAGACCATATCAAGAAGTTCCACCGTATCCCGAAGTTGAATACGCGGAACAGATGCAGTGTGTAGCATTTCGTCAAAAGTCCACTTATGTGAAGACACATTGCTTCTACGCGTGGGAAATAGATATCGCTTTTTCGTTTCCGGTTAAAGATTCTAAGTCAGCATTTCGCTACTTCAGTAGTGTGAGCTCGAGATAAAAGCATTTAGCTACGCAGTTGTTCAAGTTTGGAAGTCTATTCATGTATCTTCAAGACGAATATCATTCAACTCTGATTTGTTGTAGCTCTAATATCTACAAATCTAAATTTCTATAGATACAAATCAATTCAGTTAGGTTAAAGTAACAGATTTTCTTTCCACGATATGCGGATGAAAGCGTAGGGGTGTAACTTAGTATTCAAAGTGGTCCCCAATGGAAAAATAGAGGTTATAGATAAGAATAGAGGATTTAAACGGATGAGGGAAAATCATTGGTTCGTAAAAGATCATCATATCCATACTCACTGTCAGAGTGACCATAACTCAATATCCCAGACAGTCGATCCGTTTTGAAAGGGGAGAAAATATGAGTGAGAAAATTTGGGCCGAACATTTCAACTTTATAAAGTTAAAATGTTTCCAATAGTTCTTGAAAAGAGCGAATGAAAAATTCCTCATCGTGAAATACTTAAAGGACCTAAAAACTTAATTAAGGTAACAACTAATTAATTATTTTAAAATAATTTTTTAACTCTTAATTAAGTATTTAAACATAAATAACTAGGTATTTGAAGTACGATATACAATAAGGATCTTTGGACAAGTTGTCGATAAAATATTTCATGTATATGGTACATAATTTTTTTTTGACAAACTATGACATAGCTTAACAAAATTAGTACCTTTCTAAAAGCTTGATTATTTATATCTCATAATTCAGAGACAAAATTCGACGGTTGATGCACTAAAGGTAAAATATGACATGGTGTTGAATCGATACATCTTAAGGCATCTATCGATATATCGAAATTTCTTACTTATCAGAAAATCTAAAAAACGAGCACAAAAATTAGAAAAGTGTCAAAAATATTTAATTTGTTCTTCACAAAATTTATGGGCTTATTAAATCAGTGAAGCAAAATTGAAAAGAAAAATTTCCCTCTCACCTTAAAACCAGACACAAGAAAAAAGGAGCAAAAACAACTCAGCTCGAGGGGAAAACAAGACTAATTCTTCCTTCCCCGAAAGCGCGAGCGATAATGAAACACTCCAAGTTATAAAAATAAAATAGAGAGAGAGAAGGAAAATCTCCTGGAGTGTCAGCCAAGATGGAAGTTTTTTGAATTATAAGTAAAAATGAAGAGAAAATCCTCTCTTCACAATACTAGTGTCTGGACAATGATCGATGAATGCGTTTTGAGCAAAAAGGTGCACTCTGCTCGTATGATGCTATCGCCTTCCATCTCAAAAAACGATGACAAAAAATCGATGAATTGCATCAGAATCGATCGTGCGGAACGACGAATATCGATTTTGCGGTCTAATAAAGAGCCAAGCTAACGGAAATTGCAAAAGGTGAAGCGAGAGACCCGCATGGGTCATTCATTCGGAGTATCCTATGGTCAATCTCCGATGTGACATGTGATCAGTAGAGTTTTATTGATGAATGTACTTTGGGATACCCATTCTCCTGGAAGCTTGGTGCTTGAGTGACAGATAGGACCGAAATGTGACAGCTGCGTTAAGTGTTCAAAGATATAACAACGTTTATGGAAGAATTTGTTGATTGATAAGAAGGGGAAAATCTGTATTGCTGACGGGGTAAAAACTTTCCTCAGACAGAAGAGAAAAATGGTTTTTATTTCATTTATTCATGCCAGAAGGTCCCTATACTAGTTGATGATTAAAACTAACAAAAGAAAGCTCTAAGTTTATTATAATTTGAACCGTGTACGAAAGCTTTACGTGAAAAATTTATGTATTCTTCTAGCTCCATAAACGAAATTTTTAATTTTTTTTTGGTCTGAAATTAGTCATACTTCGTGCTTTAAAAGCTATGAAAGGAATATACATTTAAAAATATAAAATTTAGTAGTTAGCTTGATAAATATCTAAAATAACTCTAAACTATAATTCACATCCATAATTTGTTGTTAGAATAGTTTGCTCTACAGCTACACTGCATAGCATTCTTTTTGGCATTGAAAAATATTTTTATGTAACATCCATGAATGTAATCAAATAAACATTAATGAACGCTATTTTTTGTAACTCTTTTTAGAGTCTTTGTAATTGATTTAAATTTTTTCTCAATGGTTTACAAGTCTTTATTTTTCCTAAAAAATCACATTTTTTTAAACAAAAAAGAGAAAAATTCTTCACCGAATGGCTAAGATATCTATGCCATTAAAAATAGTAAGAATAGCTTATGCTTTTTATAGCAATCTTCAAAAACATTTTCAGAGTTTTTTTCCCCAGGAATACCTGTAATTTTTAAATTTCTTTCATTTTTTTTCTCTTTTTTTTTGCAGAAGGCAAAATTTCTGTGTTTCTTGTTACGGTATCATCAGATGTACATGAAGCTTTAAATCTCGTTTTTTAAAAAAATTTTGGTTTTTAAATTTTGGGTTTTTGTGTGTTTTTTACAAAATATTTTGCCCCACTTTCTCTTGGCAATCTCTCCCTTCAATAAATTCTTTTTAATAGATTTTTTTAATAAAATATCAAAGGAAAATCCTTTTATTATGATAGTTTGGGTATAATAGTTTATATAGATGCTTTATATATACAATACAAATGAAATTTTCAGGATAATCGTCGACCTTGATAATATTTTATCTTTGTGATACATCCCAGGTGTCTATATGCTCTAATTCTTTGTCCTGCATACCTGTGATAGTAACGAGAATAAAACGTGTGTACAAATTGATAGTAATTTCTTTCTAAACGAGCAGGCACTTGCCTTTTGTACAATTACTCTTTTCACTTCATGACTTTCTTGCATTCTTTAGTATGGTAGCCCCATATAGGCGACACAACATGACTTCCTATGAAGATACAACCCATGAACACCCATGCTGTGGTCGGGATTCGAACCCAAACCCATTTCATATAAACTTTTGACGCTGACCACTACACGATGTGAGCGGCAAGCTATATACTGTACAAGTATGTTTTTTATCATTAATTAAGTCTCAGCATGAAAATAGAGAAATAATTGAAGATCCAAACAATGAATATTCATTTTCAATACAAGACATTAAATACAAGAGATTTTCAATACAAGAGATCTGGACAATGCGCTAGATTCATTTCGTTAAGGAATATCCAACTGTCTGTTGTTTGCATTCAAATTTACTGTTGTTAGGAGTCTCACCTTTTTGGTGATTTTACTTTATTTGCTGATTTATTTCTTCATAGGAAATGATAATTTATGCATTAATGAATGATCTTTGCTTTCCTGTACAACTTCATTCTCCTTGTTAGAGTTTGTGAAAAAAACAATCTTTAAACATTATTGCTAGTTGTTTGTTTCTTAGTGCAGGGCAATTTTCAGTGACTAATTTAAGACATTCGAACATAATTCGCCAGAATCATTGGTTTCTTCCAAAGGAGGCACCGTATAAGTGAACCCAAACCACACCCTGGTGCCACCTCAATTTTCAACGAGCATCACCAGAGGCGACATCTAGGGTGATCGTACCTTTTCCCACCCTCTCAAATCATACAAGGTCTCTCAAATTTACGTATTTAACTTGCCCATATACGGCGTAGACATGAAGGTATTTAATGGCGTTCGTCTGGATTATAACTGAGAACCCCGAAGTTCAGCGCAACTTTAGGTTCCAAGTCAAACGGTCTAAACCTAGGCTACATAGGTCCCCTTTTTAAGGGATCAGGTACCTTTTAAAAGCTCACAGACTCGAAAAAGATATCCCCATTATCAATCATCAGTAGTTTTAAAAATAATTTATTCAGGGATATGAAAATTTTACTGTGAGTTAAACACACTTTCTTCTTTTAAATATAGCCCTCAATTTTTTTTATCTTGAAGAATTTTTTTTAAAAATTTCAAACATTGCTTTTTTATCAATGTTATGTCATTACACGCAGTCTTTCGTCCGTATAATAATGAATATACATATTTTTTTTTGTTTTAAAATTAAGTTATATAATATATCTTTAAAATGATCAACTTTGAAATCAAAATTCTTACTTCTTCACAGGAAAAAAGTTTTATACAAAAATTTTAAACTAAAAAAAAATTATACATTTTGCTGCAATTAAAATTTATATAGTAGAAATTACATAATAGTAGTTTATTTTAATTATGAATGTTTATAGTGGTCTTATATAAAATTTCATGGTATTCTAGTCACAGTTGAAGGGATATGTGCTCAACAGCAAGACAATGAAACACACAAAGGTTAAAATTTCAAGGAATTGAAACATTTCTATTGAAGCTAGAAAAAAAGATGAGAGCCCTATTTATAAAGAACAAAGAGTTCTTAACTAACAGTAAAATTTTAATATTTCTGAATAAATTATTTTCGTAACTATTGATGTTTTAAAATAGGGATATGTTTGTCGAGTCTCTCGGCCTTTAGAAGGTACCAGAACCATTAAACATTATTGATAGCCATTTCTAAATAAAATACAGAGCACTGACCCCAAGACACAGTTTAAAGAGGCATGTTTACCCTAATAAATATATGACGAATAAAAAATACGATTTCCCCAAGCACTGATTTTCCTAACAGCAAAAAATTCATTTACATACTATCAATCTTTGAAATTATTTTTGAATTGAAAACACTATTAGTCAACTTTTTTCAGTTCCATATGGATCCGTTTACGTGCAAAAAGAAAAAAAAATGCATTCAAGGTACAAAAAAAGAGGTCAAATAATTATTTAGTTTTATTGAAGTTTTAATATGCATTTTAAATTAGCAAAATAATAAAAGTCAAAGGTTTAAGAAAATTCTTTCAAAATTTAAGATATAAGAATGCAAAAAAACTATTTGAGTGAAAAGATCCCCGAGGGTCTTTTGACGTTTAATTTTAGAAAAAAAAATATGATTTGCTTATCTTGTTTTAAATTGTTGGAGTGTTGTATAATTTTAGTTATTTAAAAACCATCTAAAATTAAGATAAACAATGATTTACCTGGAGGCGGTGATTCCATTTAAAACACAAGAGTGAAAACTATGTTATGAATTATCAATAACTGTATGCACAGGAAAGCCGAAATTCCAGCTAGTTTACCACCCCTGTGAGGTGATACAGTTGTTCTTGTCAGTGTAGTAAATTGCGCTCATTCTAGTGGGAGAACTATGGTAGTCATTGCTTTAACTTAAGCTTGTAGTTGATAAAAATGTTTCATAGTAATTCTAACAAAAGAAGCTACACTTGTAACCTTAGCATTTTTCCATTGTAACCTGGAGCTGTTTCACTGTATATTATATACTAAAAAAAGGTTAAAATACCATTTGACACATTACTTCACTTTAAAAAAATATTGGAAATAATGCAAAAAATAAATTTTGCTTTATTTATTTCCTTATACATGTATTTTATATGTATTTGACATGAAAATGCAGTCTCAAGTAAAATACTCGAAAAAAAGACCATGATATCCGCTTTATATTTTATAAGTTTATTTTAAAATAATAATTAAACTGTACAATTATACCATACTTAAAATTAATAATTAGACTGAAATTTAAAGTCAAGCATTAGAGAATAAATAATATTATCCCATTCGGGAAAATTTTAATTGCAAGCTTAATGTTACAAGTCTAAACACGTGCGACAGCATTGGTCACAAATAATTTCCAAGTTTAACTAAATCATTAACAACTTTAATGGGTCATTCACTATTTAATCTCAAAATCGGAGAACCTAAGAGTAGTTTCCAGTGACTAAAGAGTGTTGTAATAATCAGTCACTTTGAATCGATTGCTCGATCGGTGAAATTATGTAACTAGTAATCTTGGATTTGTAACCCCTTCATTAATACGCGGTAAATAGCGCTTGGACATGTTTGGCAGTCAGTAATCATAAGCAAATGTCGATGATCTGTAATCAGTGTATTTGGGCATTTCCTTAAACAACAGTTATACAAACGTATATTTATTAAGTATTATCTCATGGAGGGATGTCAAACTTTGGAGGAGGTAGAGTATCATAGACAATATTGATCAATAAATGATATTTAGAAAATAAAAATGTATTGTTTTTTAATCAGAAACTATAATCTGTAAGATCTCCCGTATCTCCTATGTTTTAAAGAGCATAGACTAATTTCCTTTCTGCATGGAAATGTATTTTTGTGTTGAGAGGATTTTATAATACAGGGTAGTCCGAAATTATTGAACGGATTTCATGTTTGAAAAAAAGGAACAAATTGAAGTACGTACATGTTTATTGTTTTCTTGGAAAGACAATTTAAGACAGTTTTACACAACTAAATTTTAAACATTAAATAACTTCCACATAAGCCGGTAGATGGCGCGACAACTTTTCTCAAGAAAAATTTACTAAATGCGTCAGTCTGCAAATGGCTACCGTACAGGAAAAAGCAATGTGCGTTTTGTAGTTCCATGAATTAAAATCCGTTGTAACTGTTCAGAGACGTTTTCGTTTAGAATACTCAAATCGTCGTTCTCCAAGTAAGGACTCTATTAAACGTTGGTACAACCAATTTAAGCACACGAGAAATGTGGAACATAAGATAGTCTCTGGTAGGCTATAAACAGAACATACTTCTCGTGTCCTTATTGCCGTATCCTTCCAGTTCCACATTTCCCGTGTCCTTAAATACTAGCCATACAACTAGCATTACAAGTAATTCCGTTAAAAAATGAAGAAATTTTTGAAAAGAAGTGAATGAAAGATATAAAATTAAAACTAAGAAACATTTTTAATACCAAAAAAAAAATAAATAAAATAAAATGCACTGCCGAAATACAAAATACGATACATTTGTTTATAAAAATGCACTTACGTGCCCTTTTTTCAAGATAACATATTCACTAACTTTTAGCGTACGTTTAATTTATTAAATTTAAATAATAAATAACTGACCTACATTCTTCGCCACGTGCAGGGTTGTAGAACCCATTTAACGTTGTAAAGAATTAAAAATAATTTTTAAGCGTAATTTTTAAAAATCTTTTAGTGTGAATGTTACCTCTTTAAAGTTGATTAAAAAAAGGGTAGAGAGAGTTTTAAAACGCTGAATATTTCATTTTATAATTAAAAGGTGTCTTTCTGGCTTCTCATTAGAGAAAGTAAATTAAATTACACAAGCCTCTATTCTTCTAAGCATATTACGCACACGTCTTTAAGGTCACATATTAGACCTGTGATAATGAAAGTAAAGAGAAATTAAAAGCGGGTTTTAGAAAGCTATTAAATAACGATTTTATGTAATTAAATATGGAAGCGGAATTATTTACAATTTTGCAGCTTTCAAGAGGCTTCGTCAGGTGAGTAATTCTGTTTAGCAGAAGTTCTCTCTCAGTTAAAGCAAATTACTTGTAACTTTGTCTGGAATTCCGTTATAATAGAAAAAAAGCTGAATTTAAATATATCTGTTATCGAAATTTCTAAATGATGGAATCATATGTTAAATGATGAAAGAAGGTTTGTTTATTTTTTCTCTTTTATTTTTTGTTAAATCATTGATTGATTTTTATCTGGGGAAACCACACAGGGGAGTCCACATTGTTATATGGTGCAGCCTCAGTTTTGATCGAGCACCCACAGAGGCGACATCTGGTTGGTTGGTTGGTTAGATGAGGTTTATTGGCTCAAGGTCTAAAAAACATTTTCGATAGTCTCTTCTTACGCAACTATCGCGAGTTATTAACGTAGGATTACTTATCATTGCTTACCACTTTTGTATTGGCTCAAGGTCTAAAAAACATTTTCGATAGTCTCTTCTTACGCAACTATCGCGAGTTAGTAACGTAGGATTACTTATCATTGCTTACCACTTTTGTATGTATATATGTATGCGTTATGTATATATGTATCTCTCTCTATATATATGTACGTATGTAAATATATACATATATGTATGTAAACATTTTGACGGATTTTGGTACTTTTCTGTTTAACTATTTACTGCTTGTTAAAGCGATACAGACTG
>OU015498.1:62068944-62091444 GCA_907164885.2 Dolomedes plantarius
AATACTTTTAAAATGTTCGCAAGAATAACTCGATTAAAAGTGAAAATCCACGCGTGAGAACGAATTGTGAGGGAGACAGTCCCTGTTATAAATTATTAATATTGCCAGCTCCACCGAGGGCGAGCTCTTTGCAAATTTCATCTGATGCCTAATTCACGAGTTAGAATTTCTCCTGAGCTTATTTTGGAAATGAACTTTGATTTTAATCAGCTTCTATTCGCAAAATTTCTCCCGAAGGTAGATAATTTGTGTTTCCAGTTCAAGCAAAACGGATAAACATAATCGCGAAAATATTTCTCCCGGTATGTTCTGTTTTATCCCAGAAAGTGATGGAACTTGCAGATTATTTGGGATCTTTACATTCGAAACTACCGTCTGATAAGAGTCCCTGTTTACGCTCCGCGGAAAGATGATAACTCGCACCTCAATATTGTGTTGGTTATTTTTCAGAGCTAATATTACATAATTTAGCGAATGTTTCGTTAGTATATGCATGGAATGATTGCTGAATTTCCCCTGCATTAGAAAACCAGAATTTAGTGCAAGTTGTTGACTTTCAGTGTCCTCATATTTAAAATATATTCATCGGGTTCATTAAATTTTAACCTTATGCAATTTAAAATTTTAAAAAGGAACTGAATAACTTATCATCAATAAGATTGGAAAATGAAGATTTCTTTTTAAGTTACTTATTTCATTAAAAATTCCCGTTAAGGGGTGAGATCACCGTAAAACCTTCAAAAATTTAATTATTTATTATGATTTAATTTTGAAGAATATAATATAAGGAATCTTCAAAAATAAATGAAGTCTATACTCCAATTAGAACAGATTTTATGGCCAAATTTATAAAGCTAATACTAAAATAATTTATAAAAACTTTAAACTTTAAATGTATTTTTCTATAAACTGTTATTTTAAAATTTGTGGCAACTATTTCTTAAAATCTAATTGTCGAAAATTGTTAAAATTTTGTACACATGTATATCTAGAATGTTTATACAATATTTATTTAAATTTAGGTAAGTACATATTACTAATTGTTTTACAGCAATTTTTTGTGAAAACATTTTATGATATTTCTTGTACATTACAATACATTTGCCTTAAAAAATATTTTTTGTGAAATATAGTAAATATTTTATGTGGAGATTAAAGTATAATGCATGGACATAATATATACAAATAATTCAATATATATCTCTTACAGTTTAAAAAAACTCTGCGCGCAATTCATTGACCTAAGATTTATTATTAATAAAACATTATTATTTTTTATGTAAAATAATTTCTAATAATTTTCCAACAATTCTGCTTTTGTTTTCTGATAGATAAAGCTTTGTACAATTCACCCTAAAACCTGGTTTAAATTAATTTAAAATTAACTGTTTGACAACACATTAAGCTTGGAAGTAAAATCAGTGTATTTGTGCGAATGCAAAGGTGATCTCCTCCCTTAATCAATACCTGAAAGAATTTTAAGTACTTCATTAAAGTTCATAATTGGATACAAAAATTGCGAAAAATGTGCAAAAGGATTGAAATGGTACTAAGAAATTTTATTCACTGGCAAAGAGTTCTTATTTGTATATGACCTTAGTTGAATAACATGAACATTTATTATATGCCCTGTAGGTAAGCAAGTCTTCTGATATCTTATGTTTATTATTCAAATATACAAGTGATGCATCAGTCAAATATTCAAGGGGCACTATTGATATAATTTTCGCAATATTTTGACAAGTGGTGAGATATCCAAAGTCAAATGTGTTAAAAATGCAAAAGACGTAAAATAATGTATCAGTAACTGGTTCTAATAAAAGTTTATGTAGCAAAGTTTATAAATTTGAATAGGATTGATTAGTGCATGAATTTTGGGACGTGATCAATCACACAGGGATTTTTATCCATAATTTAAAAGTTATATTTTTAAGCATTTGGATAAAAATGCCATTGCAAACATAATATACAAGATATGTTATTGTCCTACTATATCAGTTGATGTATTATAGATTAAAAGAAATAAAGAACGTAAAAATTCGCATTGAAGGAACATTGTGTAAGCTGTTACATGACGACTTATTTCTTCCCCTTATATAGTACACTTCCTTTCCGTAATTTTGGCCATGTTTTCCTTTAGAAGCCTCGCACAGACTTTTATTGAGAACGCAAGTATAAATGAAAACCACATTATGCTGATTTGAAGAATAGTGTAAGCACCGAAGGGGCAGATTGATATCAGAATATGGAGTGAGTTTGGTCAGACCGAATTTATCCACGTAGAGCAAATAAGGTGAGCTTTCTTAAAAAAAACTGCCTGAAACCAAGTTTAATACAGTAGATAAAATGGGAAACCCAATACAAATTAATTTTGATCTTAAACTTGTTCATGCCATGCGTCGAGAAGTAATATGTTGCAGAATAGTCTTCTATATGAAGTTTTGCTTCGTTAGTTGGATATTTCCTGCTAGAGATCGTCACTGGAAACAAATTACCTGCAGATGTTTTTAGTTCATATGATCTGCATACGTTGTGTGCCCAAAAAGTTTCATAACCTACAACATTCGAACGTACAACTTAAGATGTAAAACCACAATTCACAGATACGATGGAATAAAGAAAACGAATTCCAGCGAACTACTTATCGGAAATATACTTACAGGTGGCACTAACACGAATCAGTTCATAAATCCATTCACACCTGAGCTAAACAAAAGACGTGACATTTTTCGGCCTCTGGCCATCTTTGAATGTAGAATATATCCACTACTCCAGCATATCAACAACCTCGTTGTTTTACTTTACTTCATTAAGTGACTTTGAGCTCCACATCGCTGCTGCACATCACATTTGATGCACTGACTGTACCACGCTATCTCTTTATCTGTAGAAGCGGAATGTTATAATTCTCCGCGGTGTGTGGTCGAAAGACGGCCAAAAACAAAACTATTATAAAAACTTCAGAGGAAAATTAAATAAAGGCTTGTACACTAAGAGGACGTAAAATAATAGCTGTCTGTGTGGCCATTGATAGCGATAAAAAGACTATAAATATTGCAAGATATATGGACGTTATTTTATGGCCCACAATAAAAATTTCAGCAGATAATGATCAAAGTTGTATTGAAAATGAAAATTATGGTGGGGAGGTACTTCGTAGACTATGAACAGGAGCAGTATAATAAGGATCCAATTGAGGCAGGAACTGCTGAGAGAGAAATAGCCTACTGCCCAATAAGAGAAAAAGGGGCTGGCCAAAATGGCCCCCGTAAACAGACAACATCCCCTCCAAGTATAAAAAAAAACAAGAGAAGGTCCAGAGGTTGCACCGGCTGTTTTCCTAGAGCTCGGACGACACAGAGTCTCGATTGAACTGCCTCAGAGTCTAGCGGTAGTGCCGGGAACCCGACATGATGATCCACAATAGGACTTGATTTGAGCCCCTGTCATCGAAGCCATCTCATCGCTGTACTCTTCAACAGTAGCAAGTGCCTCCCGATACGTTCTAAAAATAATTACTTTGACCAAATAGTTTGCCTCTGCTTCTGATCTCTCATATATTAAATGTTAATATGAAGGGGAATATTATTCTGTTAGTAATTACACTTTAAATTAATTTTGTGCTTTCTCAAATAAATGCATGATAAATGCCAATTCTCTGTCTTCCTTGCTTGCCCCAACACATGCATGCTTCCATTTTAAGGTTATTTAATAACCTATATTTGTGGTGCCGTGATTAGGATGTAACAACGCCGTACATATTAAATTTTGTATTTATATTCTTAGTACCGGTAGATTTGAGATTTCTTTGAAAGTACAACTTGCAATTATTAATTGATTATTTTTTACGATAAAGGCCAATTCTCAGTCTTCCTTGCTTGCCCCAACACATGCATGTATCCACAAAAGATATACACAGCTGCACATCACTTGAACATCACTAATGCCCATCGCTTTTGATACACCGATTGTGCCATCTCTATAAGTTTTTATCCTATGCCATATTTATTTTTTGGTCAAGCAGGTGAAATTTGTGGGAATATTTTAACTAGGGGCTAGGTATAAAACTAGGGGCTACGCTCGCTTTTCGTACGGGGCTTTCGGCCCCTAATAAGGATTACTCGTAAAAAGGCTTAATAAGGCTTAAAATGGAATATTTTACTCATAAAAGGCCCCTAATAAGGCTTACTAGTAAAAAAATATTTGTTATTGTAATGTGATATTAACGTGACTGACTACGTTGAAAACATTGTATTTCGACAAGTGGTAGAGTTTTTTATTTGTGTTTCTTATACTTTGGACCTTCCTCTTTCCAAAACTGTTTTTCTTTTTTCTGTACGTGATTTAGAAGAAATTTTATAGCCATTATAAAACACATCGTTTGATTCAAAATCAAACCGGAAGTAGAACTTCGCAACCGGAAGTTGTCCTAAAATTGAACTAATTTGCTCATTTTCATCACTTAATTTTAGTTTTTTTCTAATTTGAAGTTTCAATAATGTTTTTGCAACATCATTAATACTTTTTGGCAGTTATATTATCAGTTTATTTTTCATAAACTGGCAACAATTCAGTTATTGTAATTGTTTGTTTACATCGTCACGCTGATATTTCACTGAAAACAAGAAATATTAATATAAAAGATTAAGATTTAGAATAAAAAACAATGCTGTAGTAAACAAGAAATATAATATAAAAGATAAGCTGTAGTAAATTAATTAATTACTAATATATAAATCAATAAATAAATTAAACAATATAAAGATATGTATTATAAATATAATATAAATTTCAAACGTTTCTTGAAGTCAGGTAACTTTCAAAAACAGCAAAACAATGTTTGAGAGTTTAACCTTTGTTACCACTTTCTGCTTCTATTTAGAGTCAAAAAAATTTCAAGAATTCCGTATAAAAATAACGCTCGCGCAGGAAGTATTTATTTTGATAAAGATACATTTCCCTTTTGAAAAAAAAATAATAAACTGAACAAATGAACTTCTAAAATGAAAATGGCAACAAAGATCGTTTGTTTACAATCTTGAATTTCAGTTTAGGTATGATTAATTTACAAATTACTGATCGATTTTAATTATTTTAGGCTTTTTAAGACCGCCTGAGGGTGGGTAAGGAGAATTTTGAATTTCATTTTAATTTCTTTTAAATTATTTTTACATCTTTCCTCTGTTCGGGCTAGTAGCGAGATACATAGGGGTGATTCTCGGGCAATGTAACAGCTTCCATCCATTTACTGTTGTCACCCTTATATCAAAGGGTTTTCATCACTGTCGAATTATCAGCTTTAAAATTCAATTAAAAATCGAAATTTTAAGATAGAGACTTTAAATGAAGTTTATAAGAATAAAAATGATTTCAGCTTCCAGATGATGTAAATATTTTCTTTGTAAGTTAAAAACTCGAGGAACATCGATATTACATCCACATATGGGACGATATTTCTTGAAAAACTGTGTTTCATTTATTGATGAAAATATTAGTTTGTTTTAAGATATTTTTAAACAAATGAAGTCTAGATTGAAAGTGAAATATCTGTAGTCTTAGACTGTCAAAAGATCGAAATTCTACGATCATTTTTTGGCGATTTATCGTAATCTGAAGATGAAGAAATCAATATTTTCTCAAAAACATAAAAAAAAACAAAGTCCGACGAAGATGAGACATGTCTTACTTTGTTTCCCCCATTTTTCTGCATCCATTGGTATCGCTCTCGACTCCATACCCCCAGCGGTTTCGGAGGAGATAGCGTGACAATCTTATGATAACGGCGGTGGCAGCGGGAGTTACTTTTTTATAGAATAGAGAGATTTCCGTAGAAAAACTATTCCAAAAACAGCGTGAGAAAAACCATTGATGTACAGTGATACGTATCACTTTAACATATTCATCACTTGAATATCACTGATGCACATCTTTTTATGATACACTGACTGCTACAAACTATCTCTTTCTCCTACATCGCATTTAATCTTTAGTTGCTCTTTAACAAATATACTTTAAGACCTACGAGGGCTTTGTTGAGAAAAATTCAGTGGAAAAGCTAACAAAGCATGCTAAAAATAATATGAAAATGTACATTGATGCCCATCACCTGATCACTGATGAGATTTTACTTCGATACACTGACTGTATCACACTGTATCCTATACCACATTTATTCATTAATTGGGTTGAGAAGTCTTTGAAGAAAATTTCCTTAGAAAACTATTTAAAACAAAAGGGATGGGAGGAAGGGCATGTAAAACTAAAAATAATAATTCAATATTTCCTAGTGTAGATATTATTGTTCATATTTCGAATCCTTTTAATAATTGGAAGTTGAGAAAAAAGTTTCTTCAAGAAAGGTCGATAAAAATATAGTTTAAAAAATACAGAAAATTTAATATTTTCATTCATTAGATAATCATTAAAGCATACAAGCCTGACATTTTTATACTTTAAATTTAATAGAAAAAGCAAAGAGCAAAATTTCGTAACTACATCAATCTAATTTCACAGAAGACCATTAGCAAGTTTAACGAATTCAATTGAATCACTAATAAAATTAGTTCAGAATCAAATGCAAAATAAGGAACACTTTTAACTTTATTGATATGAAAAAATAACGAACTTCAGGCAAATACTTCCAAAAGTTTAAAGTTTAATAATCTAATAAAACTTTGTTACTTTTTTTTTACGTTTTCTATCTGTATGATTTGATTTAAAAATCGATTTCATTTCAGTCTAAAAATTTTACTAGTTATTTCTCCTTTAGATGCTCTGAAATATTACATTGAATTTCATATTTTATTAATAGAATTTATTAAATTGGTTTCAACAGACAGCGTTATATTGATAAAGTATTCATTCAATATCTTGGGATCCTTATATTTTTAACATTTTCCTACTGATTCAAATAAATGCAGTCTGTTATGTACTGAATTTATGTAACGTAGGAAAAAATATCAAGTCATAAATGAAACAGATTAAACCTAGGATTAACATGCATGAGCTTAAGAAAAAAAACATGGTAACATATGTTAACATATGAATATTAACATATGAAAGTAAGTAAAGGAATCAATTTTTTACCTACGACGGTAAACTATTTACACAAGTGTAAGATTTAATATGGGGTAGTGTTTTGATGGATTTCAACAATACTCCCCCTCAACTCACACACACACACACACATATATATATATATATATATATATATATATATACATATATATTAAAAATATATATATGTATACAGGGTGATTTTTATTACACTGACACTACGCAGAGCCACCTGTTATGTGATCTATCAGCCGGAATTCCACCAAAATTGATAGAGGGACTAAGGTCGACATGGGAGAGATTTTCCATGAAAAAAAAAATTCTTCCAAAAGTCGCCGATAGGAGAAGATATGACGCTGTTCTTGTCGGCGCACAAGAGAATTTGCATAACTCTCAAGTAAAACATCAAAATGCAAATTCATGACTACATAGTAAATAGCAGAGTCAGTATTTGGGACTATAAAGATCTGTGCGGAATCTCTTGCGCCATCGCTTTACATAAGAAAGGGTCATCAGTCGCTTTTTTCCACTTGCATGGCCACCTCGCTCCCCAGACCTAACCCATGTGACTTCTTTCTGTGGGGTTATTTAATGTCCAAGGTGTATCATTTTAGAGTCTCTAACTTGGCGTCCCTAAATGTCAACAAATTCCGGACTGTGAGGAACATTCCTGGTGACATGTTACGCTCGGCCGTTGAGAACGTAGTGTTCATGATGCAATGTGTCGTCCACCAGAATGGTGGTGGTCACATTGAAGGAGGGAGAAGTGGATTTGCTGTATAAAGCGGTGTTCCAGTGAAAATTTTTTTTGTAATTCATTTGTCTGATTATTACAACTTTTTCGTTATTCACCACTTATCTTTATAGCCCGAAATACTGCGCTGTTGTCGACTACGTAGTCGTGAATTTGTATTTTGATGTTTTACTTGCATTTTGTGCAAATTCTCGAGTGCGCTGACAGCAACAGCGCCATGTCTTCATCTATCAGTGACTTTTGGGTTTTTTTTTCATGGAAAGTCTTTCCCATGTTGTCCTTAATCCCTCTATAAATTTTAGTGGAATTTTGGTTGATAGATCGTGCTACAAATGGCTCTGAGTAGTGTCAGTTTAATAAAAATCACCCTATATATATATATATATATATATATATATATATACATACAGACACTTAGTTCTTAAGGTAATATGGCAGCTGTACGATTTGTCTAGCAACACAATGAAGTATAGAAAGTTATATATTTTCGATATGTGTTTAAATAACTTCCAATAAATTATAATTTCAATACCTGTCATGGGATACTTATTATATAATCTTATTTAAAACCACGTATGTATTCGTCATTGATCACGTCTATTTTAGAACGATATTTAGTATCGAAAACCTGTCTCTCACCATGTAGAAGTGAAATGGTATAATTCCCCACGGTGTGTGGCCAATAACGAATGCATTATAAATGATGCAGAGGCAGGGGTAAATACAGGCTTGTTAACCAATAAAAAATAGAAGACTAGCTGTCGGTGTGGCCAGTGATAGCGATCTGAAGTCTAAATTTTACAAAATGGATGGTCGTTATTTTATGGCCCACAGTAAAAACGTCGGATGAGAAGGGTCAAAGTTGTTTTGAAAAACAAAATTATGTTGGGGGAGGTACTTCATAGACTATGGACAAAGGCGACAGAGGCGGTTTAATAAAGAACCAATTGGGGCAGGAACCACTGAAAGAAAAACGGCCCACTGCCCAATGAAAGTGAGGGGCGGGCTAGAATGGCCCCCCTGTAAACGGACAACAGCTCCGCTAACGACGGAAGGAATTGGCGAAGAAGGAGACGGATTTTAGACTTGGTTCTTCAGAGTTAGATGTTAGAGACTCTCCTCTGCCCGAGAGCCTTGGAGAAGAGCGAATATCCCGCCAAGGTGTTCCTATACTGGAGATGATTCTGGGTCCCGGTCGCCGATGCTACCAACATCGCTGCATACATCAGCTATAGTAAGTGCCTCCCCAATAGACTCTAAAAATCCTCTTTAGTGGAAATATAGTGGACAATATAGTGGACAATATAGTGGACAATATAGTTTGCCTCTGCTTTTGGGTTCTCAATGTTAAAATTGCTAATATGAAACGGATTGTTATATTAACAGCTATGACAATTTAATTGAAATTTGTGCATTATCAAATAAATGTATGTTTAAGGTCAATGCTTTGTCTTCCTTGCTTGTTCCAACCCATGCATGCATCCATTGTTTTAAGGTAATTAAAACCCTTCACACCACATATGCAATCCTATATGTTAAGTGGGCGCTTGACAGATTCAAAGTAACGTTGAACATTCGGATAAATTTATCATTTAAAATGCAATTTCTTTTATCGTGCATAATGATAATATATCTATTTGGAATATTTGCTTCTTTAAGTTTAATGAATTTGACTTTCTGAATGTATAAATGCTTAAATGTTAAAATGAATGTGGTTATTTTCTGTGTTGCAAGTGAATTGTTTTTTCTTTTTTTCGCATAAATCTTTAAAGCTCTTTAAAACCCTTTCGAGACGGGCGCCTCATATCAGTCACGGAACTGTTCTCTCTGGACGACGCGCTAACAAGATGCACTGTCCTTTGGGGACGGACAATTCGTGCTACTAAGCCTAACTTTGAAAAAAAAATCGCATAAATTAAATTTGTTGTCCAATTGTTCCAATTTTTGGTACATTATGAGAGGAGCACTCGGGTACTTATCAGAATTAATTTTAATACTTTATAATTATATTTTCCTTACAAATTTTATAAAATAATTTCGAGAATAATAAAACTTTTGACTTACCACAACTAAATATAAATGAAAATAAATATCCAAACAATCAGATTTTATTTCACACAACGCATTAATAAAACTAAAAATTATTTAAAATCTCTTTCATAAAAAAACCAGCATGAAAACAACGAAAATGGAGCAATGTTTCAAAGGGGAGGCAGTGTATGATATTCTTTGAAACATGGGTGTACGCAAAGACCTACGTTGCATATCTCACACGAATAGAATGTCTGCTGCTGTTTTCTGGTTTGTATGACTGTTTACTAATGAAGCATCCGTGTATATTCCTCTTGATAAATATCGTTTCCTTTTTGCCATTATGGAGTAAAAAATTTTTTGCTAAACGATACAAAATATGCCTCTCAATGCTAGCCAAAATACCAGAGGAATAAATAAAACCTCTAAAATGTAAACCATCTATCCCCGTATCGCCAGAGAAACATAAACGCAAATAGGTATTCCGTAGCATCGAAAATACGTCACTTGTTTTTATCATCTGACAAAGTTAAAAGGCCGACTCTTTATTTACATTACTCAGCTTTCACGAATCTCGGCGTCATTCCGAAAAAAAAAAATACCAAAAATAAAAAATACTGCACACGAATGAAAGTCAACATACGTCACTGTCGATAAATATCACTATAACAGACATATGGCTACATCTAGTGGCCAGAAAAAATAATAATTTCTGTTCTATCTAAAAAGTCATATATGGTACACCCGTCTGCACAATCACTTTAAAAGGCGATTCATATATGACACACCCGGCTGTGCGATAACGTTCGCTGCCGTTGCATATGTGACACGCTCGTCCCGAAAGGGTTAATATATAACTGCTGTATCACATCATTTTAAAGTTTTTTATGAGAACTGTCTGATTTAGCCAAATGTTTGGGTTAAAATACCAATTTTTTTGTCATATTATAAGCTGTCAATTTATAACCACAATTAATTTCTCTAACATGTCATTCAAATGTTTACTACCGCAGACACTATACATAATTTTAGGTAAATAAACTACATAAATTAGAAACATGTGTTGAAGTGTTAGTCATATAAATCAATCTAATTCATAAAACAGCAGATTAAGTTATTTATGTAACTGCTTTTACTGATTCTTTCCGTTATTGAAGAACACACACACACACATATATATATATATATATATATATATATATATATATATATATATATATATATATATATATATATATATATATATATATATATATATATATATATATATATATATGTATATATATATTTTTTTTTTTTCCAACCAGGGCCGGGCCAATCCATTACGGCGTCTGAGGCGAGTTTTAAAAGCGGCGCCTGTTCAAAATTTTGCAGAGACTCTAAGTATTGAAAGTATCACTATCCGAAATTATCTACATAATAGAATTGAGGACATTTACGGAAAATTATATATGAAATAAAAAAGAAAATTCTAATTTATTTAAAACAATCATAGAAATTTAAAAAAAATTCAGAACTTAAAAGGGCGGAAAAAGTAAATGAATATTAATATAATTTCTTACGTAATAAAATATTATCTTTATATATATTTCTGTGGAGAATAAGGGATCAGGTTGTACCCAGACACATTTTCATGAAGAGAAGTTTATTTTAAACTATTTTTTAAATCTTAAAAATGGCAAAAGTTTTTGACAATTCAAGAAGCTTTTAATTATGACTTTGTACATGCAATCTCTGGACTCTGATGAATACTCAGATGAATGTAGCATTATCTATTTACCTTACCGATCCTGGTCAGGTAACTGATGAATAAAATATTACAGAAAAGGATGTAGGTGAAATGATTCCAGTGGATTTTGTTTCTGGAAAAGTTGAACTAAAAATCTTAAAGCGGGAAGGTAAAAATCATGAGAACAAGAAAATAAATCGTAAGAAGAGAAAAAGACATATTGCAAATGATACTTCAGATGACGATTCAATTATGGAAGGACACAAATTGAAGGAAAAGAAAACAAAAAAGAAATTATTAAATTACAAAAAAGCAAATCAAATGCTGGCTATTGAAACCGAAGAAATATCAACACTTGAAGATACCCGGGCTGCATAGGCAGTGAAATCTCCGTATGAACTTTTTCCAAATGTACTTTGACTCGAAGATCATGAAAAATGTTACCGGCGAAACTCTAAGATATGCTCTGCAAAAGGCTAACAAAGCAATTTCACTATCTGTAAGGGACATACAGAAATTTATCGGAATCAACCTATTTAGAGGATATCACGTTCCGCAACAAGAAATTTTTATACATGATTAAAAATTACAATGATATTCAATATATGTACATTTATTTCCATAAACAATATAGAATACTCGTTTCAAAAGGTTTTAAAGGCTTAGTACTTCTGGATATTTAGCGTAATATACGGCTTGGATGTTCATACGAAGAAACAAGCGTTACCCCCATTAGGTTTCTCCTATTTTGAGACCCTATCGTAAATTCTGTACGAATGCAGATTAAAAAAAAAATTAAACTGCAAATCAATTGAGACAAGTAATGTACTTAAAAGAATACGTTAGATTCTATTTAGACAATACCGTTCATATAGCGACGCTAAATGGGTTTATACTTTTGCGTTATTTATTGAATATTCATATTTTTTCTTACATCTCGTTTTGGAGCCTATTTTATTTCGGCACCTGAGTTACTCGCCTCGCAGACTCACCTATGTGTCCGGCTACTGCCCTGCCAACCGGCTTTAATTTTTCATTCGAAAACTAAGTACAAAAAATCATTTGATTTATTCGATTAGTTCAGCAAAATAAAATGGTTAACATAAAATTCTACTATGGGTCCAAAAGTGGAATGTACTTCAAGGCAGATCTTAAATGCCACGTGTGAGAACACATACCTTATATTCGAATATCTCTTAGTGAATTCAATAAACATAGCATTCTGGAATTCGAACCCGAGACCCCTATTTGGAAGCTAGAGAAGCTAACCATTATACGGTGTGTGCTGCGCTATAATACTAACTTCAGAAAGACATTTTCATGAAACAAGCGATTGTAAATAGAACTCGAAAGTGGCTAGAAATAGATTTATGATTCCTTAAAATATGATAATATGAAACAAAAATATTACACATTTACACTTTATAAAATCAACAATAGGTAATTGTTTTGAAGGCAATACAGAAAAATGAGTAATAATTTTTTTAAAGTATGTAAACGTTTGCTAAAAAAATGTTAAACGATTTTAAAAATTGCTTATTTTAGTGAAGGTTTCTTAATGAACCTACCTAATATTCAGTCTGACACAAGATTAAAATTCCGTCGTTATGAAATCATAGATAAACTTTTATATAATTGTGTTGATCAGGTAGAAGTTTGAAATGTCTCTGGTTAGAGATTAAACCACCTGCAAGCTTACGCAGTAATTTGTATTCCAATTATATAAATATATGTATTACAAAATTTAAAGCTCTCTAAGTATAATGCAAAATACTCACAAAGCATATGTATTTAAAATATTTTGATTATATAATTTTGAGAATAAATACCTTAGATTATAAGATAAATCCATTTATTCATATCCATCCTGTTAAAAATGCATTTTCCAGTTAAATATCTAAAAATATAGAAATTTGGAAAGTAAATAGTTAAAGGTACCTAATATAAATTTTATTCTCGTTTTAAGTATTAAGGATTGTCTGTGTTTATGAAGCATAGATGAATTATCAATGTATTTTGTAATATATAAACTTAGATTCAAAGCGAGTCTTTGAAATAAGCCGCAGGAAAAATATCTTTTCTAAAATATGTATTTGTAGCAAATATTCCCGAATACATTAATACTTTTAAAGGCTTCTGCATTCGAAATTCGTAAGAGTATTTAGTTAACCAATAACTTTTTAAAGTCAGAATAACAAAAATCATACAATATTTTAAAGTTTACTTGAGTGAGCTGTCATTTTTTTTCCAGAATTCAATGACAATTTCAGGAAAGGTTTAAATCTATTGAAACATTCAATTCTTTCTTACAGGGAAGAATTCTATGCGAATGGTATGAGAATTCTCAAACTTCGTGAAAGGCTTAAATCCATAGAAATTTTATAAGAAATGAAGATT
The DNA here is from genome assembly GCA_907164885.2 of Dolomedes plantarius. Lineage (NCBI taxonomy): Eukaryota > Metazoa > Arthropoda > Arachnida > Araneae > Dolomedidae > Dolomedes > Dolomedes plantarius. The sequence continues at coordinate 62,082,912 of OU015498.1, forward strand.
GAACCGACAATCTTTCGGGGAGCAAACCCCAGGTTTCTGAATCTAGAGGTTGGTACATACCATGGGTAGCTAAGATAAACAGTATTAAAAGCTATTTTGGAATGTCTACATACTTAGTTCAACCCAAATCAGAAAAAGAGGTTATACTTGATAGGATAGAAATTTTAAGTGACGTTTTAAATGATTTTATAAAAATATCATTATTCAATGGTAAAAATTATTATTACTTCGGAATTCTTAAATATTTGCAATTACTTTAACAAACTATTTTTCTTTTGATTGTTTTGTCAAATAACTCAATACCGACATATATTGTATTGTTGTAATTCAGTTAAATGATTTGTCAACACTGAGCAACGTTTATTTTATAGCAGCGTAAATGTATAGCACGATTATTTGTTTGTGTTGTTGTTCCTAATGCTCCCTGGCTGGAAATTCCCGACCAGGTTGGTCTAGGATTCGGGCTTAGGAGTGCAGCTCCGGTTTATAATAGCCCCACAAGGATCGGAGTCCGACTTGGCTAGGTGTCCCCTGGGGTTTGACCAAGCAACCCCAGGGGAGACTTCTGGGGATCTCGTGCCATCCCCATAGAAGGACTTTCATAGAAGGACTTTCCGGGCTATGGATTTAACTTGACTATACCTGGCCTATACACGAGGGTATTTATCGGCGCTTGTCGGGATTCGATCCGAGAACCCGACTAAAAGACTGACGGTATTTCTCCGGAAATTCAACAATCATATGAACCATTTATGCCAAGTAACAATATACAAAAGAATAAATGCATAGAAACCCTGGACAGTCATCTTATGTACATCGCTGATCTCAGAGGTGTGTTCGAATACATCGGAAGATAGTACGAGTAGAAATACGAGGATTTGTTGTTGTTGTTGTTCCTAATGCTCCCTGGCTGGAAGTTCTCGACCAGTTGTTCCTAATGCTCGCTGGCTGGTTGTTGTTGTTCCTAATTCTCCCTAATGTTCCTAATGTTGTTGTTCCTAATGCTCCTTGGCTGGAAGTCCGTATAGGCTTCGGACTGAGGAGTGCAGATCCGGTTTATAATAGCCCCACAAGGGTCGGAGTCCGACTTGGCTTGGTGTCCCCTGGGGTTTGACCAAGCAACCCCAGGGGAGACTTCTGGGGATCTCGTGCCATCCCCATAGAAGGACTTTCATAGAAGGACTTTCCGATCTATGGATTAACTTGACCATATCCGGCCTATACACGAGGGTATTTATCGGCGCTTGTCGGTATTCGATCCAAGAACCCGACTAAAAGATTGATGGTAATTCTCGGGAAATTCAACAATCATATGAAACCATTTATGTCAAGTAACAATATACAAAACGATAGAAGCCTGGACAGTCATCTTATGTACATCGCTGATCTCAGAGGTGTGTTCGAATACATCGGAAGATAGTACGAGTAGAAACGGATATAATTTTTTTTGTGTGTACGCGTAGGTGATCTAAACGTTTAGCACTGACCTTAGAATGTAGTATAATGGGAAGTATAGAAAGTCTAGGCGTAAGTTAGCATAGTGGCAGAGCGTCCGTTTTCGGAACTTAGGGTGCTCGGTTTGAATTTTGACACGGGCCATCAAATACATCCGTGTCTAGGCTGCATATGGGCACTTTAAATCTGTACACCGGAAAATCCTTCTATGAGGTCAGAGAGGGTGAGAGATGGTATGATTCCGCTGATTGTCACTCCTTGAGGGGGGGGGAGGGCTTTGTCAAAATTGAAGTGTAACTTGGCTAAATCGGATTCCTTATGGTGCCGTTATAAACCGGATCCACATCCCGTAGCGCGCAATCCTGTATGAACCTTGCAAGGAATACTTCCGGCCAGAGGGCATAAGCAACAATAACAACACAGAAATTTTAGTGTCAGGATAAGGATACCAATAGCACTTATATTTAAACACCATGTAAGGTTTACAAAAGATTCGATTCACAATAATCGAACTTTTAAGTGAATAAAGTTAAAGAAGCCGCTTAAGGTATGCTAATTTCAGTATACTCGGTTGGCATAAATACCAAGCAGCTAAATTATACAGGAACGAAGGGATTCTAGAAAGTGCGGATGAAGAAGTGAAGGGCTAGCGTGCTAAGCGAGCTAACGAGGTGAAAGGAAGTGAAAGGAGTTTGTGAGCAGACGCTCGAGGCGTTTTAGCTAGGTTGATGCTAACGTACGCGAGTTCGTGTTAGACGAAATTTATTTAGTGTTCTGTGGCCTAAAAGTTTACGAGGCAGAACTGCTGGTTGACTTTCAAAGTATCTGTGAGTATTGCAAAGCGTATTTTTCTTGAATGAGTAGTTATACAAGTGAATATATTGAATTGTATTTCCCTTGCATGAATGCTATATATATCTCGTACTAGAGGTACGTATGCTTTATGTTGAAAAGCAAATTTACGTACGCAAATATTTGAATAAACATTGTTGTTATGTAAGAACTGTGTTTGGATGAAATTATTTAGAGTGCCACTTAAAGATATACATACCCAAAGTTAGGGTAGAAGTAGCTTATTCTCTATATCCACGTTAAACATATTTCAAATTGAAGCCTCAGATTAATCATAATTAACATGTTAAATGGTTTTCAACTATGATAATTGGAATATTTTAACAGAATTTTCTATCGTAATGGAATGGAAGATATTAAGGTTAAAAAAACAGTAGAATGGGACGCTATAGAAAATATAATGTTAATATAGGATTGCATGTCATGCATCAAATCACGTTCAATATATTTTAAAGAAAGAGGCACACTAGTTAAATTTAACACAGATTTTATAATCAGGTCGTATAAAAGTTTTCCTGATATTTCAATACTGAACAGTACATATCCCTTGAAGGCATATTAATACTCGATCTATAACGAATATCTTTTGTTATAGATCTTTATACTTTCTATATTTTAATAAAAAAATATACTTTCATGATTAAAATATAGAAAGTTTAATTTAATCAAGAAGTTACATATAAAGTGGCTTTGTTGTTGTTGTTGTTGTTGTTGTTGCTAATGCCCCCCTGGTTGGAGGTTTCATTCACCAGGTCCTAATAGGCTATTGAGCTGAAAGGAGTGGCTCCTGTTTTTGAATTAGCACCGCAAGAGTCGGAGTCCGACTTGGCTAAATGACCGGGTCCGTAATTTTGAACCGAGTCAAGTCACGAGACCGGAACACTTTATCCCGCACCTCCACAGGTAAATTTGAGAACTTGGAGGACATTGCAGCCACGACCTATTTTACGTGCCCCAGCCACCATTAGTGAACACGGCGGTGGATTTGCAGAGACGAGTATCGAACCAGGGATGTTCAGATAACTGTCCAGAAGCTCTTACCAACTGGGCCACCGCGCAGTGGTTAAAAGCTCCAAGCTGCCACACCACAGGTCCAGGGTTTGACCCTGCGACTGGGTAAGGACGACTCAGCCTTTCATCCCTTGAGTGGGTTGATAAAATTAGGACCAAGCATGCTTGGGAACTAACTCTTGGGGTCCAATGCAGGTTGACCACCTGACCGAAACATATACTGTATGGCAACGCAAGTCCACGGTCAAGAAAGCGGAGATGGGCAGCCCAGGCCTTGGTCCGCAATGGACTGTTGCGCCATTGGTTAGTTAGTTAGTTAGTTTTTACATATAAAAGTAACTGAGTAATGCTTTTTGATGTAAGGGAGGGATTTAGAAATAATTCGGTTTAAGAGAGTCATTTTTGTAGCAGCTCAGATAATAATTAAAATCCTGAGACATCTGTTGTAAATTATATCTTTTTATTTTAATTTCAGGTACAGATAGATTAAAGACTCTTGAGTAAATTCAATACACAGACAGGGATTTTTATTTCTAAGTTAAATAAATAACATTAGCGCAGCGGTAGATTATCTGAAGTGTGTTAATTCCATGCCGCGAGTAACAAAATCTCTCGACTAATAACTTCCTCTTTTGTCTTGAAAACTTTGGATGTGTCTCGCTGTTTTCCTCCTTAAATCTCCGCAAAGTATATCGAAATTTTTCACCCGCTTTGATCGTAATTATCTATTCTCATATTACAAATGATTCAAGTTTCAATCCAAACTCCGCCACTTTTAATTAATTCTGAAAAGTACTGCATTTGAAGACACGTATCTATAAAGATTTAAGTGTAACATAATCAGACGACTAAATAGAGGAGCTAGTTTCTTTTTTTGCGGTCAAGGAGAGCATTAAAGTACGTTTTAAATTACAAACAAGTTAGATCAGTATTTTAACTTCTAAACAAAGTTAATAAATTCTGGCAACTTAAAAATGTATTATATATATATATATATATATATATATATATATATATATATATATATATATATATATATATATATAAATATATATATATATATATATGTGTGTGTAAGTAAGTGTAATGTATCATTCCAGCAATACAATTTATATTATTTGCACAGAAGAATTTATGGCATAACCTTCCAAACATGCGCATAAGAATATTTAGCTCATTCAGTGATTGGTAATGTTTGGAATATAAAGCATCGTCCAAACATTATCATTCAATGACCGAGATAAATATTTTTATGCACATGTGTACAAAATATCTCTGACCCTAATTTTACATAGCCACTACGTCGATGGTGTCATCTTTTAACTTTTGGAGTTTTACGAGTAGTCAAGACTCCATTCTGTGTGTGACTACTGAAAAATACACTGATTGAGAAATTTTAATTATTCCTCGACTGCGGAGATTTTAAATCATAATCAGTTTAATTATTTACCCTTATGTATATCTCTCCGAATCAGTTTTTTTTTCTGAATGTCTCATATACACACAATCACCAATGTAAATGATGCATCTATACAGTTTTCAGAAACACTTACTGAATCATATTCTAACGTGGGGGGTGTTATCAGTCGCCTTCACGTGGTGCCCCCTGTTTTCACTAAACGACTGATAACTTATCGCCTTTTAAGTAGATATCTTTGATGGAAGAGTAGAGAAGTTAAATTTTGACTGGGTGATAAGTACAAGTAGAGTAATAAAATCCCTAGTTCCTTGTCTCGGCCTGTTAGAGTTGCTTGCTTTCGTATGACAACTGGACATGATTATCAACAAAAACATTTGCATCGGATAGGCATCAGCGATTCAGCTTGTTGTCATTTATGCCTCCAGGGTGATATAGATGGTGATCACCTCAAGAACTGCCCCATTGTTTTAAAGTTTATTACAGACAACTCTGTGGAGGTTAATTTTATCTCCTGCTTTTCTGCATCCTCATCTCTATATTGGGCGGCTCGTCTACTGATGGCAGAAATGCCGAAGACGGGCGTAGGATAGAAAAAAATATTCTAGCGTAATCAATCGTGGGTTAGTTGGACCGATGCTTAAAATATCAGTATCCTTTTGAAAAATTAATATTCATAGATCCGCTTTCAAATGAAGGAACCAGGATAAAATTCCCTGGCCGCTTTCTTCCGCGACAGATTTGTTACGTCTACCTGATTGTCTGAACTTCATTAAAATAACTCTGTTATCAGAAAAGGAAAAATATAGGTTTTTTAGTATATTTCTATATTCACTCGTTAGAGTTAAAGAATCGTGTTGCATATCCAGTCATTTTAATCATTAAATTCGTTCAAAGGTATAAGGATTACAGCCATAAAAAAAGATTGTTTATGCGTTATTAAATATTTATACGCGTGTTTGATAATAAAAAATCAAACTTACACACACACTCTCTTTGAAAGATAAATTAGTAAATATTAATCGAAAAGAATTAAAAATATGCTATACGGAATGAGCTTACTAATTCATTTTGTCATGTGTTAAATTACACATCCACATGTAAAATGACCGGATTCAAAAAGGTTATATGCTATATTTATTATTTTATGTTAAAAACAACCTTCATAGTCTGCAGTTAGTCTGATTTAAATATTAATAAGCGTAAATTTTATGTGGTCTTTTTAAAAAGTCCATATAAAAAAAAGAATAAGTCTCAAAAATGTGAGAAGCCGTCCTGACTGTGAGGCAGAATCAACGCTGAATAAAACCCTTAATGTAAAATTGATAATGAAACTTAGAATCTCTTCTAATTAAAGTCTCGGAGGCAAGCATCCCCACACCCGCGCCTGTTACTTGTACGCAACCAACTGATACAGTTTCTGAACCACCAAATCGCGGCAGCTTTTAATCCAAGCTTCTGCAACGGGATTTAATCTGGAAGAAGGATAACGCCTGCAGCTGAGATCAGTTCAATTAACATAATGTAAAAGGATTTCATTGGAGTCGTCCTGTTTGTAATAGGAAAATGGCACAGATCTAACGTTTACTGCACTTGTATTAACCCATTGTTTTTCAGAGAAGGCCTGTGTATGAAGAACACTAAGAGATGCAGAAGTTGAATAATTGCTTAATTTTGTATAATCCTCTCCGTGAACAACTTTGTTTTTTTTTAATTCCTTTCACAAATATGATGCTAATGTGAGTGTTAACCAGTAGAGAATATATTTTGAAATTGTTCAATAGGAAATTCTACATATGATATTCACCAGATTCAGCAGTTCAGGGATATTCGCCTGTCAATAAAATATTCGCTATCGACGAGAACTTCACTAGCTGTACAACATTCCTATCAACATTTTGCAATTAGTGCTGACCATCTGTTTTTGATCCTCTGATCTACAATAAAAGTCCTTTTCTTTAAGCTTCTCAAGAAAATTTCTTTTTCTAACTCACAAAAGTACATGAATTATTAAACGTGAAAGGGGATTTACTCATCTTGACATGGAGCTCTAAATTTTTGTAAGAAAATTTCCTAAAATTCATAGCAACAAAGTGTTGAATTAATACGGGATGTTAATATAAACATATTACTATAGGTGTAGATATCTATTGTGAGTATAAGCTAGATCTCCTATAATTTTTAGTCTGAAAAATAAGAGTATCAATTTTTGCATCTATTAATGTTGATGAGTTTGGATGTCAATTTTCTGTGCATCTCAAAAAATTGTATTGTAATTGTTTACACTGGGTCCTAGTGATTATTTTATACATTTGTAATATTACTTTTCACCTTACAATATCTTTTACAGTTGGTTGACTAATTACGCCTCATTTGAAGAGCCAACTACATATTTCTTGTTTGAAAGGTGTTACTCAACCTAATGGTCTCTTCCAAAGTCACTAATGTCTCCTCCATATGTTATCCAGATGAAAGTATCTTGGATTTAATGATCCTGAACTAAAATATGAAATTATATAACTAATCCCATGTGGGGCACATATCCACAAATTCAATTAGTTGTATCGTTGTCCGCAGATTTTGATCGTATAGTGCATTCATATGATGCCCCACGAGTAATTTTCAACGAACTAATGCGATTATAACGGTTTTAGGAAAGGAACAAAGGTCGTAGCCAGATCATAAAGGGGATTAAGGCTGCAAACATAGAATAACCTTTTATTTGGCTGACATATAATTTCTCACATTCCACGGAATACCTTGAAAACCACAGTATTCTTTTTAATTGATGCAGAAGGTCGAACTTTTTTTACCTGTCTGAATTAATATCAATATTATAGCATGGCCCTCTGTATTTCTCGCACAATCAATAGCTTGACCATCGGATTCCCTTTTTATGGAATAATTACTTTAATTTACCTCTTAAAACTTTGTGGTCATGAACTTCAGGAACTTTTCTCGCAAAAGTATTCAGCCTTCTCTCAAGGTAAATATAACCCTCATAATTCCAAACTAGCCGACATCAATCGATGAAAAATTGATACTATTGTGTTTCTGACAGAATATTATAGGACATTTAGATTATAAACATTTAGATTTTAATACCCTACTCGTAACATATATCTAAACCTAAAGAAATGTGTTTATAGTAACATCCCGCATTCATTCAACACTTTACCATTTGTTGCTATGCATTTTCTTTGAAAAATATAGAGCTCAATCTCAAGATGAGGAAATCTCCTTTCCCGACTAATAACCAAAAGCTAATAATAATTCTATCAATGTATGACATATAATATTTATTTTCAGGCTTATTTTAAGAATGAGCCCTCCTTCCCCACAATAAATATGTAAACTAAAAGATTATGTTTATATTTATTTAAACCAGTGATTTCCAACCAATGTGTGGCGAGATTTCTTTGAAAATAATATCAGTAGGGCTTACTTAAATTATATATTAATAAGGATTAATTACTATCTCGGTCGACATTTTGTGACACAAATCGACGTACCCAGTTTGCGAACGAGATGAATTCCTTGATCTCTGCACCGATACCACACTCAAAGTTTATCAAAAGTGTGGTTTCAGGGACTGTTTTCTGGATTGTACAGGCGATGGAGTACCCTAACCTTGTAAAGAAAGCAACAAACCTGCTTTTGCCTTTTTCAACTAAAAATTTGTGCGAGCAAACGTTCTCTGTTATGGCGACCATAAATCACAAAGCAAGAAATAAATAGCTAGGCCTTGAGGATGATATGCATATTTCGTCATCAACTTCTGGGTCTGATATCAAACAT
>OU015498.1:62096444-62166444 GCA_907164885.2 Dolomedes plantarius
GTCACTGCAGCCTCCGGAATAACTGTTGGACCGCAGAACACTGATAGGTTTATTAGAGCGACACTAGAATCCAGAAAACACATGTCAAAATTTGAGACCGAAAATGATTACAAGCACTAATGCTTTTGCCATTTGTATGATTGGAAGGTAAAATAAAGTATCTGTTCGCATTAAAATGAGGTAAGTGTGGCGTGTATTTATTTTGCCTTCATTTTCCAAAATTTGGTGTCGACAAGGCGGCAGAAGATATTAACCTATAATTCTAAATTTTTTTATAGTTGTTGTTAAAAAATGGTAACTCTTAAGCACTACTAAAAACCGATCAGCGAAATATGTGATCATTTATTAAGATTTGTATTTTATTCATTTTTAATCCAATTTTCGGAATTTCCGGCCCATTGAGGCGACAGAAAATATCAACACAGTTTTCAGAATCTGCACACTTTTTAATGAGGGGGAGTTCACAACTTTTCACCAATACCGCAAAAAGATCTAAGAAGTTTCAATTATTTCTATATATATATATATATATATATATGTATATATTTCTGATACAAAAGATTCCCTAATTTACTTTGAAGTGCCAAAGAAATCATGATACCCATATTTTGTCGCTTCTGGCAATTGCGTCCGAATCATGAAACCGTCCGTCCTTTAAGAAACTAAGTTTGGAAACTTTCTTATTCACAAAAGGATAGTTATTTTGAGCCAAACGTGCCACATTTTTCACATCGCCGAGATCATCGGTGCGTGGCTAATGGTCATTTGGTCAAATTTATGAAACTACGGGCTTCCTCCTCCAGATCACTTGTCAACCCCCAACAAACATTACGGATGTCACCCCCTTTTGTGAATATTATCTCTCTAAGCTCTTTACGATATCTGTGAATCGATTTTTCGACGGTCCAGACGATTGAATTCAGATGCGATGCATTGATTTTTTTGTCACCGTCGCAAGATGAATGGCAACAGTGTCATTAACGTTAACGTTTTTGCTAAACATGCATTTATCGGTCACTGAACAGTGACTGGTATTGTCAAGAGGATTTATATTTTATATCATTTCTCTCGGTTCTTTTGTTTCCCCGTCCCCTTTTGTAATTACGTCTTCGTTTACACGGGGCTAAAAGAGAGATGGATGAAAACTGTCGGATAGCGTTATCCACGCTGGGTATTTCCAGCATTTGGAAAGAATATTTTGAAAGAAAATCCCGCATTTTAATGATAGGTTCAGCGGGGATTTTGACATTCTCTTGCAAGAGTGTCAAAGTCTCTTTATGTGCCATTATTTTATGCTATTTCAATTATTTATGTTTCATTGTATATTTCCGCGAACTCTAAATTATTCACAAATGTAACATGTTGAGTTAGGTTGTTGTACGATGCCAAAATTTAAAGTTTATTATATTTTTTTTTAACTTTTCAATATTTATGAAAGTACAGACTAATGTTCTTTTTTGACTGAACATTTTTTTTCATCCAAACTTTTGGGTTAGTGACGTCACTTGCGGCAGCATAATAAATTACCTCGCGTGACAAAAAAGGGAAACAAACAAATGTTAGAAACCAGCCGGTCGCATTGACCTGGACTCTAATCTGTGAATGTGTGGCGTGAGAAATAATCTTAACTGCAATTGTAGGTGTTTGTACTGGGCGGTAGCGAACATTGCTCTTGAATAAAGTATCCACATATTCACATGAAAGCTGTTATATTTTCTGAATTTAGCTTGTTCGATGAACTTCGTTTTCGGAAGAGTGCAATTCCCAGATTAGAAATCTTCTACTAGGTAAATGGAGTAATTTATTATGAATATGGGCAAGGTTTTGAGATACTTAAGCATTGGGCAAACGTTAACGGAATTTTTTACCATACTGATTATTTCAGATATCCATTTGTTAAAAATCAAACATTACTGCCATCTAAATATGATGCAAATATGATTAATTACCTCCACTTTAAATAAACCTTTCATATATATATATATATAGGACGCAGTGGCGCGGTTGGCAAAAGCAGCGAGACCGTGATCTGAACGTCTCTGGTTCAATGCCGGTAGTTGACAAATCCACAGTCTTGCCACACTAAGGGCGGCTCTGTCGTGGCTGCAATGTCCTCGAAGTCCTCAAAGTTACCTCTGGAGGTGCAGGATCAAGTGTTCCGGTCTCGTTGTTTGACTCGGTTCAAAATTACGGGACCGATGTGCACCCAAACGGGTGCAGTGTGGACCCAAACCCTGTGGTGCACCCGGAGCAAAGCATGCAACTCATGCGAAGTGGTCGTGCACTTCTGAATACCCACGTGGAAGAGTCTAGGCTCAGCTCACATTTATTTGAAATATATATATATATATATATATATATATATATATATATATATATATATATGTGTGTGTGTGTGTGTGTGTGTGTAACCTAAGATTAGTTAAATTTAAAATTTATTTTCCAGTGCAAAATTATTAAATTGTCCCCAAACGCATAGTGTTGTCGAATTCTTCGAATTTATCTTATAGTATTTTTTCTGTAAAGTTTTGATCATATTCTCGTATGTCCTAGTTAATAAGAAATAATTTTACTTAAGTGGATCTTCATTTAGAATATCGGGTCTTCAATGATTCTCTACTAACTTAACATGCTATACATTAAAGTTTCTTATATAGTCAAAATAATCGATATTAGCCGTTATACTCGATTGACTTCCAATGTGCGAGCAATCGATTGTTTTCTTCTTTTCTCATTGCTTGCTGATGGAAAGCAACAGCGTCATTAAAGTAATGGCGAAGCGTCTTTCTTCAAATGTACTCATCGATCATAGGCTGGGAAACAGTGCTCTTTTAAAGTACGTTTCTGTTATAGTTCCCCAAAACCCTGTGACAAGCTTGTAGTTCTCTGTAATCTTTAAGGGGAGGGCATGTTATCTTAGGTATTCATATAAAATGTTTATAATTTGTATGTTTTTTAGTGTGTCATATAGAGAAAACTACATCTCATTCGGCTTATTTTCAACTTGAATCTGTTTTTGTATTATTTTTATCAATTTTTACATTTGTCGTGTCTGTTACTTTCGTATTTTCATAATTCCTGCTTTTTTTACATTTAAAGAGTCTGATATTCCCAATTATGTGTACTGACGTCATATATATTTGAGCGGTGAACTTTTGAATTTTTTGCTTTTAAAGGTGCAGTGGAAATCATCGCTGCTTTAGTAAGCCCAAGAAGCTTGCAATATTCCTAATTTTGAGTGCGAAGTCAGTGTGATATTTAACAATAAAAAATAAATAAATCCCCTTGCAATAACAGGGAAAAGGTAACAAAAGCTTAAAATTTAACAGGAAATTTACAGAAAAAATGATTGCTGACATTATCTGAACTTTAGAGAACCTGTTGGACACTGTTTGTTTTACACCTCTGATTCATTTAATTGATTGACATTAGGTGGTCGATCTTTCATGAAAGAAATCGTCTTTTCTTACATAAAGAGATAAGCTCTTTTGAAACAAAAACTTAATTTTAGGTAATAATAGTCAGCATAGAGAAACCTAATCTCAAACGTCATCACTCTGGACTACATAATTCTTTCACCAGATAAAACACAAGTTTGGAATAAAGTAGCAATAAGAATAAGGTAGTGTTCTTTCCCTAAATAAGTTACGCACCTTAATGCGATCCTTTTTGATTTACATGGTGTACAATAATATACTAGCAATCTGAATGGTTCGAAAAAAGCCCCTCGAAATTTCTTGTGTGCGTGGCTAAAGGTGTTTAAGTATTACAAGAGTCAGACAAATTATAATACTGCCTCAGGACCATGAGGACTCCAGAAAAATAAACCAATCTACCACCACAGTATTTGACAATAATATCTATCACGTTCACCAGTAATCAACCAAGACCTTGACATTTATGTTATTTTAATGTAAATCTCGACCTTTTCGACATGACCCAGGCTTAAATACGGAAACATCAAGTATGTTCCGTAATGGTGAGACAATGGAGCGAGTGCTGCCTTGTATGAAAATTCAGCGATACAATTTAATCCAAAACTCTGTAACATGATTCCATTGTTCCATCGGCCATCTAGACATGACCTTAGCTTAAACACGGAAACGTCAAGTGTGTTTCGCAATGGTGAGACAATGGATCGAGTGTTGCATTGTATGAAAACATAACGATACGATTCAAGCATCCAAAACTCTGTAATATGATTTCATGGTTCCATCGGCCATCTAGACATGACCTTAGAAACGGAACACGGAAACGTCAAGTGTGTTCCGCAATCGTGAGACAATGGAGCGCGTGATGCATCGTATGAAAACATAACGATACCATTTAAGCATCCAAAACTCTGTAACATGATTCCATGGTTCCATCGACCATCTAGATATGACCTTAGCTTAAACACGGAAACGTCAAGTGTGTTCCGCAATGGTGAGACAATGGAGAGAGTGTTGCATTGTATGAAAACATAACGATACCACTTAAGCATCCAAAACTCTGTAATATGATTCCATGGTTTTGACAATTCTCTTAAAAATTGTCTAAACCATGAATATCTGTTAAAAGCAAACATTCATATTTTGGACAACAATATGTTTTCAAAGGAACTGAGATACATTCTGATAAATGAAAAATTACGTAATCACTAAAGTGTTTCTTCCTGTCATCATATTTTACTAGTCAGGAGTTAACGTCTTGAAAGTGAAGAAATCAAGCATATTTATAATTCATTGATTCTCCGTATGGCTTCTCAGACTTTAAAGCCTTTATTACCGCTTTTCTAACATGAGGCAATAATGATTAATTTTTGTGAATGGTCAAAATAATCGATATATGGCGCTTCATTCAATCGATTTCCAATGTAAAGTAACTGATCTTTATTTTTTATTGCTAGTTGTTGCAAATGCAACAATATCATAAAACTAATGGTGCGACTACTTTCTCTAAATGTGTTCATTAATCATGTGATGGCAAACGGGACCATTATTAAGAAAATTCTTTTTTTATTAACATCATAACAATCATTAAATTCTTAATACTTTACTGTCTATGAATTTTATGTGACTCAGATGAATGCCTTTTAACTGCCTCAAAATTTTTTGATGTGATTTTGCTATCGTAAATTACGAAAAATTAAAAATTGCGAGCTTGAAATGGATATATTTTTTAAGGTTTATTTTGAGTTATATATATTTTTTTAAGTTCAAGTTGTATAGAATATTTCTATAAATTTTAGATATTTTTAAACAAGGTATAATTTTGTTATCTCGCGATTTCAAAGCACCTAATTCTTTCGTTTCCATACACAAACAATAAATTTTCAGTTTAGCCCTTGTGTTGTATAAATTAAATTCACCGTTCCTATTATGACAAAACACTAATATTAGTTACTTTGGGTATACCACCGAAATGGTTTAAATCTGGTTAAACCCATTTTTCTTCTGCGTACCTTATCCCTCTGAAATATTCCTACCGGTTCCATCATAGAGCTGAGAAGTAAATAGGAATACCGGATAACCAACCATGGACAAAAAGTCTAGAAAGTTTCAAAATAAAGAACAAAAAGAACTAGAAAGAACAAAATTCTAGAAAGAATTTTTACTCTACCTAATACTTTTAACATATAATTAAAAACATTCAAAAATGTTTTTCCTACATTCTAGCCCTTGTATAATCTTTACCATTAGTATTTATCATGATGGTATTTTAGTAAGGTACCTCCAACTTCAATGATTTACTTGTAAGAAAGAAATTTTGCTGTCAAATACAAGGAAATGCCGAAACAAGTTACGATTGTATGCGGGAGGTTATATTTTAGAAATTGGTAAAATTGTGCTGTTTCACTTTTGTTCAGATAACTGTTGGATTATGATTCACTCTTGGAGTACGATATGCAGGATGATGTAGAGGCTAAAGAGTGGTACTAGTTAAGATGAGGGTAATACTTGAATTTTCTCTCAATTTTCTGTCGGAATGCAGAGTTTTAAATGTACCTAATGCGAATTAGAATGAAAGAACTAAAGACATTTGAAAATGTAATTACCTGAATGATATCTTGCTAAATGTACGATAAAATTGACAACAACCTACTGATGTAGGCTCTTAATGTAATTAAATATTTTATATATATATATATATATATATATATATATATATATATATATATATATATATATATATATATTTAATAACACGGGCGCGGGCCGACGAATGAAGGGCTGAGTGGCATAGTTTTGAGTAATGGTTCATCTTGTCGCCCGGCCGTGCATCACAAATGTTTAGGTCCATTCCCGCATTTCATCTCAACCCTCGGACACAAATAATAACACAACTTTCACGACTACATTTTATTTATTTCGCCGACCGCTCCGCCGGTATGAATGCAGCAAGAGAAAATACAGGAATCCCTCCTACTTCCGGGTAACAAGTCTTATATAAACTTCAGTCCATCACGTGATTAAAGGGTGTGTCTTAATAGTTGATTGGTTTAAAGTTGTTGTTGATGTGCAGAACTGATTTAAACTTGTACTGACGCCACGCAAGCGTCTCTTTAGTTAAAAAAAGAAAGCCATCTTGAATGATTTTGCCTAAGGTTGTAATAAAGGAATTTAACGCGACTGCCCAAAGGGAATTAAATGTTTTAAGGGATTAAAAAAGGGGTATGTAATTTTGAATAGTAAAGTGCGGAATTAATAGTCTTTAAATGTTAAGAGTGTTGAATTAAGAAATTACTAGTTTTTAATTTTATATATATATATATATATATATATATATATAATTACATTAAGAAAAAATATGTAGAATTACTATATAAATTCTAGACAAAATACTTGCATGAAATCTATTACTGTTTGGTATAAGTACAATACAAGGAATTTTGTTGCCTAAGATCATACTTTTATATTTTTTCCATGATTGTCAATATTAGGATTTAAATAAATAAATAAAATAATATAAATATATATATATATATATATATATATATATATATATATATTTATTTATTTATTTATTTATTTATTTATTTATCTGTTGACTGTTTCATAGACGTAAAAGATATGAAAAGAATGTTAAATCCAATAAAACCAGAGAAGTAAAGCCAATAACATTGAAACGAAATTCTTCTACTGTATTAAATCATGAAAACTCAGTTACAAACATAATATACCAATAGAACACCTTGAAAGGATTTAAAGAGATATACTGGAGCCTTTACTCGTGTTCCCTGGAAGAAAAAGAAGGAGAGTTATTCACCCGCATAAGAAAAATATCCATAATCATCGAAGCATTATTTCTGTCCTGTAACTTTCCACATGTCCCACCCATCAGTCTTTCCGGTAAATCTTCGGTCCAGTGGACACTGGGCTGGTATTTATTAAAAAAGGAGGCTTCTTCGATCACCTGTCAAAATAGGTGGTCAGTAGCATAACCGGTTTCCTCACTTGATGCAATACCCATTAAGTTTCTTATATGGTCAAAAGAATCGATATTCGACGTTACACTCGATTGACTTCCAATGAAAGCAATCGATATTTTTTTTTCTCTTCTCATCGCTGGCTCTTGGAAAGCAACAGCGTCATTAAGGTAATGGTAGGGCACTTTCTTGAAATCTACTCATCGATCATCTGCTGGAAAATGGACTAATAGAAGAATTATTCTTCTAAAGTCAAAACATTTGACTAATAGTGAAGACTTTTCCTTGTGCCTGGAAATGAAGATTAGGTTTCTACTACGTCATGTGTCCTATAAAAATTGCTTTGGAAAATGCGTTTGAACGTGGAAGTCATCGATCGCAATTGCCCACGTAAATTAGCTTATTAAGTTTCTGTTGTAGTTGATTTAAGTGGTCCATAGAGTTTCAGTTTTGCTCATGTCTTGGATATCGGTTTAATTATCATTATCTATTGCTCATGAAGTTTTAAAATGCTTTTGCGTAGAAAAAGCAATAATTGTTGTTTTCATTTTGCATTTACTAATAAGTATATCAAATTTCAACTAGTTAAAAAATTAATCGCATTTTTATAAAAATTTATCTTTACATAATTACCACTCCAAAACGTATGAAATGTATAATTGCAACTGACAGATAAATAAAAATATAAAATCATAAACTTACACATAATTTTTAAACGAATTAATATGCGTTACGAATTTTTCAGAAAGTAAATACGGAATACTTCGTAAAAGTTTAGTCATTTTTTAAACTAACTGTTTAAAAGTACAATTTCTTAATATATATCTCAATTAGAAGTATAATTTATTAGAAACAACAAGAAGAAAAATTTTTATCCATCGAGTTTCCTTAAAATATCTGAGATATGTTTTGAAATGTTTCATAGATTTGATACATACAAGTTTTAGTTTGAATAATATTTTGATATTTTTTAAACATTAAAATGCATACAGCTGAAAAATTAATAAAGTATAGAAAAAATTTTGTGCCCTCTGTGATAAAAATTTAAATATTTACATGTATTACGGAGAATTAGAAATAAAATGATATGCAAATCCATTATCTTTCTGCTAATAAAGACTCTTGAAAGACTCTCGCATTTCATCATAAAATTATGTTTCAAGAAATTACGAAAATGTGTAATCGGGAGTCCCTTGTTTACATGTAATGCATACCTTAGTGATAATTAATTTAACTATGACAAGAGTGTATTCAAGAATTATAAAAAAAATGACAGTAATTTCGACTTACTAACTGTAGTTATTTGTTTTTGTTTTTACTTCAGACTACAAAACAAAAACGGGATTCTATCCATAAATGCCATGTTATCACGAAATTTTGTCATAAATTCTGATTCTAATATGAAGAATTAATTTAGTTTGATATATTTAGAAACTATATTACCTCTAAATTTAGAATCAAATAGTATGTAGTTATATATATATATATATATATATATATATATATATATATATATATATATATATATATATATATATATATATATATATATATATATATATATATATATTTTCTCACTTTAGAAAAATAGCTCTAAATTTTTCTGCCTTGTACTTCCCATGTTCCACCAGGCATGGTTAATAAAGTGTTATGGTCAATTTGTTATCGGCTGGTAATTAATTAAGTGTAGCACTCTTCGATGATCCATTCTTTCGTGGCATTTCATTGACTTTTCTTATCATCTGATTCAGCATTCATAAAATTTTAACACGTCCAAAATAATTAATAATCGACTTTGCGCCCGAACGACAATTAGTGCAATCAAACGAATTCTTTTCTGTCAATACAGTGATGAAATGGAATACCATCAGTGTATTACGGTCGTTTTCCTTGATCTGCTCTCGACTGTGATAAACTGAAGAATGTTGTTTTCATGAAAGTCTTGTTTATCATAATTATACAATCGACAGATTTCTGTTAATTTTTTGTTTTTCTTATGTGTTGTTAAACAATGTTTGCCAACAAAATATTCACTTTTAATTTACATTTTAATAATGATGATTTTTTTCTGATGCGGATGCTCTTTCCCTGAGCCATTCACGTTATTAACCACTGTAATCGTTTCAGTGCTTTTGACTTGGGGGTACCATACAGGTGAATCAACACTTTTTCCTTGGTCCCACCTCAAATTTGCCAAAGCACCCCTAGAGTAGACATAGGGTTCATGTTTTCTCCCACCCTCAGACATCACAAATTAGAGTACGAGAATTAGGTTTTACCCTTATGAAAATAAAATTATTAATATAATCTTTTCACTGTCTACTATTATTCAACTTCAATAAATGATATCTGAATTTAGCAATTAAATCATAACCACATAAAAATGAAATAAATTATACTAAGACACTATTTACAGCATTTAATGTAAATTAGTAAAATATCAGCCCATTTTTACGAAAATATAACCTACGTACATACTAATATTGAGTATCTTATGAAGTTCATATCGCAAAAATTTTCTTATAAATCCCTTAATTACAGGTACGAGCAAATAGACATATTTACCGTTAAACATTATATGAGAAGACTAGAAGAAGTTTTCAAACATATATACATATATATTATATATATATATATATATATATATATATATATATATATATATTATATATATATATATATATATAATATCACGAGCGCGGGCCGACGAAGGAAGGCCTGAGTGGTATTTCTTTTTGAGGTAAAGATGGATGACTTGTCGCCCGGCCGTGCATCACATATGTTTAATTTTCTTTCCCGCTTTTCATCTCACCCTCGGACACATAAAACACCACAACGTTAATTTAACTACATCTTTTATTTTTTAAATACACGATACAACTTCTCGTGACAATTACAAAATCCGAAAAGCGTACATGTACGTGATCCCAAACCTTATAATAACTTATCTCGTCATGTGATCGTAGTAAGGTTTAATTGGTTAAAAGTTAGGAAAAGGCGTGACAAATGCGCTACAGCGTTTAATTTTCTGCCCACGCTACGCCAGTTTAGTTTTCTAGTAACAAGGCAGCCATTTAATTTTTTCTCTCGAGGTTATCGGATCTTAGAATGAAAAGCGAAATTTAGCTCGTACGCCCAAGGGAATTTAGAATAATGTTAGATTTCAAAATGGTATGGGGTTTTTAATGTTATATATATATATATATATATATATATATATATATATATATATATGTATATATTACATCAATTGTATTCATTGATCATCGTATTTATTATAAATATATATATTTATTTTTTTGGCATTAATTGCATACATTGACCGTTGTATTTAATTTGAATGTACTCCGTAGCGAAGTGCGGGTTTTCAGATAGTATTTAATATAAATGGTTAAATATCGGCCCATTTTCCTGAAAATACAACCCACTTACAGATTAATATTTTCAGTAGGTGAAAAGGAGAGAGGTAATACTCCCCCGTATAAGAAACATTTCCGAAATTACCGGACCGTAATTTCTAGCCTGTGCTTTTTCACGTGACCCAAGCTCTACTCTCCAAATGTTCGGTTCGGTGGTTATTGGCTGAGAATTTATTAAAGGGAGGTTCTTGGATCACCTGTCAGAATACGTGGCCTGTATATATAGTGACTGATAAGTACGCTTGAAACAATATCAATTATGTTCCCTCTATTCACAGAAATGGCATATGATTCAAATATACCCGGAATAAAGCAATAAAGGTTTTTTTCTCTCATTGTTCTTTGATGGAAAACCGATGCCATTAAAATCGTAATAATACTGCTTCTTTTAGACGTGATAATCTATCACAAAAAAATCGTTTTTACTTTCTTCTTTTGTTTGATCCAAAGTCAAAAAATGAGTATTGTGCAGGATATGCGGAAAAGGGCAAAAATGTATCATATACATTTTTGAAGTTATAAATTTGAAATTACCTTTAGAAAAATTCCCACATTATATTTTGATAGTAGAAAATTTCATAAAAAATTTCGTTTTTAATTGATTGAAATACTATTAGAGAGTATCCTTATTTATGTTGTTTTCTAATCCTATTGGATTCGCTCACCTCAATTTTAACCTATGGAGAAAATGTGTCTACTATTTACAGCTACATAAATGCTGATAATCCAATAAAAAGGGTATTTTCAGATACCCTTAGCTTTTTTTCATCTTACAACAGGATTCTTTTTCTAAATTTCGTCCATCAAAGGAATTTATCAACGTATAAAACACACTATGCCAGATTTTTTCCCTGAATAATCCAAATTTAAAAATACTATCTGCATTTTTTTTAAACGAAAAATTCTCCAAGGTGTAAAATTTATTTCTCTATTACGGAGTACAATTCTTAAAAAAAATCTTTAATCCAACTCCGATAAATTTTCTCTATAGGTTAACATTGAGATGAGTGAGTCCAATAGTGTCTGTACACAGCAGCATTAATTCGATATTGAAAAAAAATCTAGTTTGCTGGTTTTGATCCTACACTACTCAAGTGTGAAATTTTCTTCTTGTGGTACTTATTTGTGGTCTCTTATTTTAACATATTTTGTAATAGAACTCGAAAATTCGATGCAGTTTATTAAAAAACTGGTTTTTTAAAAATATTTTTCATTATTTCCCATTTTATCAAGTTCACAAGCCTTACACTGGAGTTATAACAAGAAACACTGTAGTGAGTGAAAAAAATAAAACAATTGTCTGGATTTCAAATTGTTGTGAGCCTCAATTTTATCAATTTTGCTTATTATAATTAATAGCGGGTGTGTATGTGTAAAGTTGAGTCAAATGATTTAAAGACAATCCGAAAATCCCAAAACTACACATTTGTGAAGGGTATTCCCGTATAAAGGGAGTTACTCGTATGTTATAGTGAAAAAATAAGGAAATCCCAGCATCAAAATTGAAGGTCCTGGTATGTTTAGCCCTCGTCTGGCAAAAGATGACCAGAGCTCTTGAATAGAGCTTAGCTCTGTCAATCAGCCAACCAAGTGACAGCAGAAGTAACATAAAATTATCCAGAACCATTGCATTCAGCACTAACACTTACTTTCTGATTTTACTTTACTGAACTCTCCAGTTTTAAAAAACCCTTTGAGGGGCGCCGTTTGCACAGTGCAAACGACTAAACCTAGTCTTTTTTCACTTGAATTCAATGTATTCCAGTTAAATGGGCAGAAAAATTGCTAGTACTACCATCTATTATCAGTTTGAAGAAGTAAAAACATTTTGCAACCTTTAGTTGGAAAAAATTTCAAGATTATTTAGGTTAAAAAAATCGGGAAAAAATCTGCACCATGCAAACAGTGGAGGTTGTTGCCTCTGTAAGGGTTAAAAAATGTACAAATAAAGCAGTGTAACCCAATAATATATAAGGATTTTAGCAATTATTTCCATAATAGCAAAAGAAATAAAAACAATTCAACAGGGCAAACATACTAAATGTTGAGGGTGTTTGATTTCTAATAGGTTTTGAGGTTCAAAAATAACGAGGTTCAAATTTTGCTTTGAGCTTAAAGTTATAGTTAATAACAAATAAATGTTCCTTAATTATGTGACGTCTACAAGATCAAGTTTTTTTCCCCGAAACTTTCATGTAAATCTTGTTTTATGTTGATGTGTTAATAACTTTTCAATCCGAACTTAAAAAATGTTACCTCAAAGGAAGTCATTAGAAAAAAAAAGTCTCGCTTTAGGAAAATAGAGAGCCAGCGTTGTGGAATATACCCAGGTAATTGGAACCGGAGTCTTACTGAAGATTTTAGGACGTATTTTAATCTTACCGTTTTTGCAGATTTTCAGGAAGACAGTGTCGCTGTATCACACATACCAGCCAAGTAAAGCTTAAACTCGTTTAGATGGAAATGTTTTGTATAACAGATAGACTAAGAATAAAATTATGCTGTAATTCAATAGTCTTTTGTGAAGAGTGTAAATTTCTGCTTTTGAATCTTCAAACAGAAATTTCAGATAGACAGAAATAAATCATTTTATATGTGAAGTTAATTAATTTCATTGGTATTACAAAAATATTTTGTTGAAAGGTAGACATCACCAGATGTCAAGGCAGTTAAGACTATAAAATGGGTTTATGTTTTAATCTAAAGCAATGCAGAAGGTACTAGTTCTGAAGTCTTGAATTAGTCTACTTGATCAAAGTTTTAAAAAAAGGTTGTTAACGATTTGAGAAAGATACTAATTTTCATAATAGTGGCAGCGAACGCAAAATTAACTCATTCGAATTGGTTATCTGCTTCTTGTCTTCTGTATATATGTCTAAATAGGGTATATGACCCATATCTTTCATCCAAGAGTCCTTCAAGCTACTATATTTAAATACTCTATTTACTTAAATTCTATTACTCTATTACTTTACTTGCTACTCTATTTAAATACTCTATATATTTAAATTCAAATTTTGCATACTTCCTAAATATTGTAATTCTCTAAGCTTTTGAGATGGATTTTTCTGTTACTTACCCTAAGCAAGCTTAATGTTTGTGAAGGATTATTCCAGTCGCTAGTTTAGTCTTTGAAAGAATGAGACGCTCCTTTTATAAATCCTATAAATGCCAAAATGGAAGAAGTAATAGTTAGTTTAAAATGATACTCAAGCTGACAGAACACAACTAAAAAATCCCTTCTCAAACGCCAAGAGGGTTAAATCCAACCTTACTTTCAGATATCGTGCATAGTTTGCTTTAACCGACTCTGCGTTAATTAACTGCGTGGAACATATTTTCTGAAATAAGTTTCTAAATTAAATCATAATGAGTTTGAATATCAGTTGAAAATTCCAGGTGTTAAGTTTTAGAATAAATATTAATAGCGAGGTGTTAAGTTTTAGAATAAATATTAATAGCGAAGAGGTTTTCTTTAAATGCCCAACAAACTTGAAACACAAAATTTTCTCGAATACTACAGGATTCTGGGAGAAAAAAAACATCTATTTCGCTTGTCATTTCAGTGTGTCAACATTCAGGTGATAGTAAGAAAAGAAGAGTCTTTGAAGAATTTCACAAAACTGAAATTTTCAGTAATAACATCGTGTTCTGTTTACATGGGAAATTATATACGCAATAACTAGTTTAAAATATATTACTTCAGATTCTCCTAATAGGTACGACATTTATCGTGATAATTAGTAGAAAATATGTTTATAATTGAAAATTTAATTTCTTTAAAAGTATGGCCTGTTATAGAAATTTTTCCAAGACACTGGATGAAATAATTGAAGTTTCTATTACATACATTGAGGTTTCTATTAAAGGTAGATAAATAAAAGATAAAGTTTTAAGCATGATAGTAATAATTTTGACTGTTCAAGAGGATTGTTTTCCATTTACATAGTATTACAGTAAGAAAATTCTTCAAAAGTGCTAAGAATTTTTCCTAATTCTTCATGCTCATTTATTTTCTTCTGAGTTCTTTTAAATATTTCAGAATTGTGAATGGAAGAGTTTGCTACAAAACTGTGCATCCTTCTATATAACTACACATATTTATCTAATTTATAGACCATAAAATAAAGTGAAAAGTACAAAAACATGAAAGCAGGTACATTTAGAAAAAATTATCTATGACTTTAGATTCATAGAAGTAAAATTTGTATATATATATATATATATATATATATATATATATATACAAAAAATCAAGGTTTTTAAATGGTATGAAATGCGCATGGGACGTTTTGAAAAAATCTAGGGTTTTTGGAAAAAAAATTGAGATAGAAGGTCGCTTAAAATTATTCCTTATAATATCAAGTTGTAAGTTACTGACTATACGAGGGATATTAAAATCTTCTAACACTTATCAGATGCAACACAGTGGTCAAACTGAAAGTTGCATGAGTCATTAATATATTTCAAATAAGTGCAGTATTTACTGTTTAGTGTTTATTTCTCGCTAAAAGTCACAAAAATTCTATTCATCAGGATTATCTTTGCGAGACGTTCAAGACCTCTTTTCTAAGACCTTTGAATAATAACAAAACATCTCAATTATACGACTGATGAAAGTTATAATTCAATTCTCCAGTACTGGCTTTGCAAATACAATGCGCAAATAACATGTAACGGAATATCTTGAATCAATAAAAATGGTCTGTTGAATTCGTAAAGTATTTGGTTTGGCAATCGACCAAAGATGGCATTCACAACAATGCAACATTACGCAGTTCATTGGGTCCAAACTGTACAATTCTGTAATCGCCTTTCAAGTTGGAAGTTTTGCCAGCTGGCTTCATTTTAGAATGCACTTCCTTTATCAGATATACTTAAAGAAATGCGTGTCAATGAAAGCTGAAAACGAGATAGTAATGCTTTTTTGCATGCATAAAAATCTTAAACTGGAAATGTTACATTCTTTTCCCTAGCATGAATTGTTAAAAGAAATTTTGGATCGCATCAATAAGTTTTGCTCTTTGGGGAATGGGCAATATGTAGATGTCTCTTGAGATTAAATTAAAATGTAAGCAAATAAAAATCAAATTATTTCTTCTTATTCCTTAGGATAGGAATTAAAATTTCTATCCTAATTGCTTACATTTCAGTTTGAGGTATGGCGTGCCTAAATGTTTTTTGGGATATATATATATATATATATATATATATATATATATATATATATATAGATACACACACACACACACACACACACACATATATATATATATATATATAATTTTTTATAAACTCACACTTTTCAGAGTCACCTGTAGCGCAATTGTGATCTATCTGCCGATAATCTGCAAAAATTAATAGAGGGACTAAAGACATGTGAAATATTTTTCATGAAAAAAAAAACAGTTCCAAAAGTCGCCTATAGGGGAATTTATGACGCTGTTGCTGTCGGTGCATTCGAAAATTTTAATAAATAGCAAGTAAAACATCAAAATGCAAATTCATGACTACGAAGTCGACAGCAGCGCCAGTATCTTGGGCTACTGGCGTGTGAATATATAAAGATCAGGGCGGAACTGTTGCGCCATCGCTTTACATAACAAAGAGTCATCAGTAGCTATTTTGCACATGCATGGCCACTTCGCTCCTGGGACCTAACCCACTTGACTTCTTTCTGCGGGATTATTTAAAGTCCAAGGTGTATCTTGGTGGAGTCTAAATGTCCGCACTAAATGGCGAAATATCCCGGACTGTGATGAACATTCCTGGTGACATGTTACGCTCGGCCGTTGAGAACGTAGTGTTCAGGATGCAATGTGTCGTCCATCAGGACAAATTGCATCCTGAATAGATTGCATCCTGGTGGTCATATTGAATGAGGGAAAAGTGAATTTTCTCCATTAAGCGGTGTTGCAGCGAATTTTTTTGCTATTGATTTGTCTGCTTTTTACATTCTTTTCGGTATTGACCCCTCATCTTTATAGCCAGAAAAACTTGCGCTGCTGTCGACTTCGTAGTCGTGAATTTGCATTTTGATGTTTTACTTGCGTTTTGGGAAAATTATCAGGTGCTCCGACAACAACAGCGGGAACTCTCAACAGCGGAGTTTTCACGGGCACTCTTTCCAATAGTCCTTCATATCAATACATCCTTAGTCCTTCTGTCAATTTTTGTGGAATTACAGTTGATAGATAGTGCTACAGATGTGTGGCTCTGTGTGGTGTCAGTTTAATAAAATTCCCCTATATATATATATATATATATATATATATATATATATATATATATATATATATATATATATATATGCATATATATATATATATATATATATATATATATATATGCATATATATATATATATATATATATATATATATATATATGCATATATATATATATATATATATATATATATATATATATATGCATATATATATATATATATATATATATATATATATATATATATATATATATATATATATATATATATATATGTATATATATATATATATATATGTATATATATATATATATATATATGTATATATATATATATATATGTATATATATATATATATATATATATATATATATATATATATATATATATATATATATATATATATATATATATATATATATATATATATATATAAAATTATTTATTTTTTTATTTATACTTTTGACCTTTTTGAATAATTTATATTAAAGATATAGCTATTTTGAATTTTAACTTTCTCGACAGAAAATCTGTTATTTAATGAAGTTGCAAAAAAGTTTAAAAATTATATGTCACCTTAGACGTCAGAGGACGACGTTTTGCCCTGAGTGACCATAATTTCTACCGACCACCCCAAGAGGCGACATCGGGTGTGATCGAATCCTCTCCTCCTCCATCCTACAAACTACATGGAGGGAATGACAGTCTTATATACTTAACATGGCCACACTCGGACTCGATATCAGGTATTCAGTGGCTCTTGTCGGGATTTGAACCTTAGTGTCAGATTCCAACACACAAACAACTGGAATACCCTGGTCGCTTTTCCACCCATAGTGTCAAATTTCGACACGCAAATGACTGGAATGCCGTGGTCTCTTCTCTAGAATGTCAATTGTAAAACTTTTAAATTTCTATACCTAATCTTATCACACACACTGACTACATAATTTTAACGTCTTATTTACATCAACATGAATAATCAATTTGTAAGAAATAAAGCATAAAAAAATTACTTATATATGTGCATCATGTGGACTTACAGCACTCAATTATCACAGCATAAAGCAACTAAAAGAAAATCAATAATGCATTTCTAGATTATTATAAAAAAACATCTCCAATCATAAGAGTCGAGGAATTACGGATGTATGGAAACATCCGAAACCGGATACTTCGTCGTTAAAGCTTCCCTTCGGCATGCGGCAGCGTCAGATATCGAATTAAACTCTCACTCCCATTTCATCATTAAAATATCATGAAAGCCTTGGACGTTCGGGTACATACTCTATTCTATCCGTTGGACTAGAAATTGGTCTCTTTATGGTGGTACAGAGGCAGGCTCTTGGTATTAATCAGTCGCTTTGTGAGGGATTAATCTGGAAAGGGATATCTTCAGAGAGTATTCCGTTGTCTGGGTTACAGCGTGGGCTTGTGCGGGAAAGTATAGGTTCCATCGTGAGATATCAATGCGCTTAGTTCCAGATTGCACTATTTTTTTTCGAAATCCTCTCCTTTGTCTCATACTTTCAGAGTAGTGGAATGCTTTATTTTGTAATAATATGAATTTTTGGATTATGAACTGTGATTGTTTGTTTTTCTGTTCCTATAGTGAACGACAAACCTTGTCTGGAGATTATCCTGTTGTTGAACTGAGCATGCTCTATTAAATGTCCTCGTCTCTTCATTGGATGTGTGTATGTTAAATCAGCCGACATGAAAGTCCTTCCATGGGGTTAAAAGGATGTGGGAAGGTACTAGCACCCTCAGATGTCACCCATGGGGGTGCTCAGTCAAAACTGAAGAAACATTATGGGGTAATGTTAACTCAGTTATATGGTGCTCATGGTTTAGAAGTAGTCAACATTCCCGTGGTATATTGTGAGAATGTCTGAGGACAAGTACTTCATCTTAAAAAAGGTTTTACTTTCCATATTAGATACTTTGGTTTTGATTCAAAAGATTTGAAGGTAGTTCAATAAATGTAGAAAAAATACGCTCAGCACAAAATTTTACATAGACACCTTGCAAATAATTATATACATATATACATTCTCTTTAGATGGAAACACTGAAAGCTTTCCTTCAGAGATAAATTGACTTTATGGACTTGGTGTGGAAGACCCGGTGGTTTAAGGGAATTTAAAAATTCTACCAGATAGTTAACGGCATCATCTGAATTACAGACAGTGTCTATCGACTTGTAGACCATTTCTTCCCAGTCAAAGGACTTTAGAAACATGTCATTAATGAACGCGGCTTGATCGTTTTTGGGAGTCAAAATGGCCCTTTCGCAAAACCATTCTACAGGCTTATTCGGTATTTGAGCAATGCCTGGATAAATGTGATCTATCAGATCCTGGATGGTAGTCACTAATTTGAATTAAATTCTTAGAAAACTTCCATCTCAATTAGTCTAGTGGTTAAATTTTATATTTACTGTATTTTAATACTTTTTGTCAATTTATTTCGTTGTTATGCGCGTGACGATAAATTAATTTAATGTACCGGAAAAAGAAATCACGTGATCAGCATTTAATAAATTAAATTCTAAAATTTAATCTTTAAAAACTCACCAAAAATCAGAAAATGGAGGTAAAGATTTGAAAAAGATTTCATTTTAAAGGAATTTTTATGATCTCGTGATATAAATTTTATAACACTCAAATTATTATTTTAAATGCAAACTTAATAAAAGTTACAAAAACAGCTTAAATATTTAATTTTAAAAAATCTAAGAAGAAGTTTTCAAAATTCTTTCTTAGTGCACACCTACACTATAAGAAAAATCCCCCTGCAAAATTTCAGTCCTTTATGTCTAGCGGTTTGGTCTGTGCGTTATTATGTCAATCAATTAGTCAGTCAGTCAGTCAGTCAGTTACGGAACTCTTTTATATATATATATATATATATATATATATATATATATATATATATATATATATATAACATAAGTTACATATAAAATATGTTTTATGGTATATATTTAGCTACGAAATTGTTTTTGAGAATTTTGTCTCCTACAACTTTTTAACAAATAGAGTTTCTTTTTCTACGAATACTCTAAAGACCTTTAAAAATATTTATATGGATATAGGATTTCCTTGAAGAGAAAGAAACTGTACACTCTGTACTTAATTTTTTTTCTAACAAATGATTCTGAAAATTATTGCTTACTTTCGATGAAATAATCGGGGACAGGTTAATAATAGATCTTATTATTATCTAATAGGAAATACAGACATAAACGCATCAACACGATATTTTCATGACTGAAATATTTTGCTCCAAAATAGACTGTTATAATTGTTTCGGTGGAGGATTGTAAGCTGTTTATGCTGTTCCAAAATGAATCCCTATGCGAAGTGTCTGATTAAAAGCGCGCGCTCTTGGGCAACGCTGCTAGAAATGGAACACTTCCCGCGGTCCTGAACGAATTCGAACGTATTTCCGAATGCCGAATACTTTTTACGAGATTCTAGGGATTTAAAGAGAGAATATATATATATATACTAGCTGAAAACCCGCGCTTCGCTACGGAGTACATTGAAATTAAATACAACGGTCAATGTATGCAATTAATTCCAAAAAAAAAAATAAATCTATATATATATATTTATAATAAATACGACGATCAATGTATACAATTGATGTAAAAAAAAACATATTTATACAAAAATCGTAAGGGATATTTTTATAGACAAAATAAAGTCCAATCGTCTGCCGCATTAGCAAGAAAAAAATATTTTTTTGTCTTTTTTTTTTTGGCACGTGACGATAAATTTATTTAAAGTACCAGAAAAAGAAATCACGTGATCAGCATTTAATAAATTAAATTCTAAAAATTAATCTTTAAAAATTCACCAAAAATCAGGAAATGGAGTTAAAAATTCGAAAAAAATTTCATTTTGAAGGAATTTTTATGATCTTTTTAAAATGATATAAATTTTATAACCCTCAATGTATTATTTTAAATGCAAACGTAAAAAAAGTTTAAAAAACAGCTTAAAAATTTAATTTTAAAAAATCTAAGAAGAATTTTTGAAAAATCTTTCTTAGTGCACCCCTACACTATTAGAAGAATCGCCATGCAAAATTTCAGCCCTTTAGGTCCAGCGGTTTGGTCTGTGCATTGTATGTCAGTCAGTCAGTGAATGAATGAATGAATGAGTCAGTTACGGAACTGTTTTATATATATAGATATATATAGGGTGTCCCATAAATACCGTCCAAACTCTGCACAGCCAGATTCCTCGTAGGGAGTACATAAAAAATGCACAAAGAACTGTACCTGTACGACCCATTGTTTTCGAGAAAACTACGAAAAACAAAGTATTGACCTCACATCCAGTGCAAGGAAAAAACACTTTATTTGACACATCAATGCATATCTTTTCCGACGATAATGTTCAAAATCGTCACCGCACAAAACGCGTCATACATGCGCGTGTCGTGGAATGACGTTAAGCTGTCGTTTAACTGGTATTTAAAAGGCTGCATCTTGCAGCTACCGATATTGGTGATCGTACATTCCGTTCGTGAATATCGCAATATGTATTTGATCTACAGCCAATGTATTGGAAATTCATTGTCATCCATTCCACGGCGCGCTCAAGCCTGCCTCGATATGCACGGTGGAAACTTTGAACATCTGCCTTTATAAATATTTGCAAATACTGCTGTTGATGTGTCAAATAAAGTGTTTTTTCCTTTCACCGGATGTGACGTCATACTTTGCTTTTCGTTTTTTTCTCGAAAACTATGGGTCGTACAGGTACAGTTCTTTGGGCATTTTTTGTGTACTCCCAACGAGGAATCTGGCTGTGCAGAGTTTGGACGGTATTTATGGGACACCCTATATATATATATATATATATATATATATATATATATATATATATATATAAGGTAGCTGTAACGTCCAGGAAACGTGCCCGTGAGAACAGTTGAACTTTGCACGTTTCACCAATATTGTGTGGTAATTGTTATATTTTATCCCACATACCGGCATTCATATAAATTACTATTTTTCGGTGTGACGTTATGTCATTTGCATTTTTACGGTGGTTTAGATTCTAGAATGTAAACCACCGAACTGGTCCAAGGACGCAAAGTCAGATATTCACAGGTTTTCCGAGAGGTTTTATTTCAATCTCCGAGTATGGAGCAGTCGATATGTAAAATCACCCGCCTAAGTTAATGGGACGATATTCTTTTGGGTTCCACATGCAGTGAGGGTGTTGACTCGGCTTCACAAGATTCTTTTCAAATTGAACATTCCAAACTTAAAAACAAACTTTCTTTATTTAAAACAAACAAATTCACAAGAACACCAAAGCACTATTACAACCTCTTCTCACCGAGTATATCATCGTATATCTAAAAACTCAGCAATATCAATCGAAGTTACCACTTCAGTACTTGTAACATAACCAAAATATAAAATGAAAACCAAGCATGCAAATGACATTACGTCACACTGAAAAATAGTAATTTATATGAATGACGGCATGTGGGATAAAATATAACAATTACCACACAATATTGGTGAAACGTGCAAAGTTCAACTGTTCTCACGGGCACGTTTCCTGGACGTAACAGTAGCTCTCTTTTTCATGAGAAAAATACAGTTTCTTTCTCCGAGAGGCCTCTAAACACTTTTTAAAATATTTATATGGAGATATAGAGTTTCCTTCAGAAGAACGAAACTAAGATAGAAAGAATTCTGTATTTTTTTTTCTAACATAGAAATACATTTTTGTGCATTATTGCTAAATATATATGTAATACTTGAAGATAAGTTAATAATATATCTTATTATTACCTAATAGGGAATGCAGACATAAACACATTAACACAATATTTTCATGACTGAAATATTTTGCTCCAAAATAGATTGTTATAATTGATTCGGCAGAGGATTCTAAGCTGTTTATGCTTTTCCGAAATGAATCCCCACGCGAAGTGCCTGATTAAAACCTGCCCGCTCTTGGGTAACGTTGCCAGAAATGGAACACTTTCCGCGGCCGTCCCGAATTCGAATACGTATTTCCGAATGCCGGATACATTCACGAGATTTTAATGATGGGAAGAGAGGCGAGGAGGCTTAATTCGATATACGAAACTGTTATGTGGGAGGTAAAATGTTTCGTGAGAAAATATACTTGCACGTTTATTGGTATCAGGAAGTTCTTTTAAGCGTCAGTTTTAAGTGATGGAATGAGGAAATATCTTTCGTTAATCAGATATATATCAGGAGTGAGACAGGGCGAGTCTCTGGGGGTGAGAGTGAATTAAGCAACGATGGCATATTGGTAATACGATTTATTTGCATTCGTCAAAGACTTAATTTCTTGTCCGCGTCCAAACATTTGTCAGAAATTGAGTTAATTGTTATCAGTTAATGAAAAATCAGAAAGGTATTAGATTTCGTATTGTTTTATGCATTCATTTCGCATTGTTTTGTGTTCATTGTGTGGAGCAGTGATTATAGAACTGATAACCCAATTGCTATTGCCAACTTAGTGTTTGGAAACTTAAGGTAACTGCCTGCGTTCGGAGTCAATTTTTAAAAAAAATTATTTTTTAAAGGATTTTTTGGTCTTTTATGGTAAAATAGCACTTAAAAATTAAAAAATAGGAACCAAAAACTTACCTGTAAATAGCATACTTTTATTATAAATTTGTCAATTTGAGGTAATTTTTAATGAAATTTAGCTAAAACGCCTATCACTCTGCAGAAAATCCTAATTCTACTATTTTAATTTCCTTCTCACACATGATACATATGACAGTTATCTTCAAAATGACCTACAATCTCAAGAAATTTTAAAATGTGAAAATAATACACGCAATTTTATGTTCTAATATGAAAAATTTCTCCGATTCGTCATTCATTTCCTTATAAAAACAGCCTCAAACAGTTCGTCATTTCATTAACAGTAGCATTTTAAACATTTCCTGAAAATTTTATCAAATTATATACCTTATTATGTGAGATATCATGATAACCGTAGAGATTTGTGCTTAAAAACATAATTCTGAGAAAAACGCATTTAAAGTTGTTTGTCACTTCAATTTTGTAGCAGAAGATTTTTTATTAAAATAGCTATAATTCTGCTTCCAATTGATGTAGAATGAAAATCAAAACTTTTTTACAAGAGAAAAGATTGAATTACACGATTCTTGCAAAAAATTAAATTGATCAAAATAGTCAAAAAATGACATTGTCAACGTAGGCAGCCACCTTAAGTCATGCGTTTATAATAGGGTGGAACTTGCGAGATCTTTAGAGTTTTCCGAGTCATGGCTCATAATGAAAGACATTTCTTCTAAGCGTGACTCTACGCGAAAGATGCCCAGTTTTGGACATCTACAGAACAGAAGCTGAACTGGGAAACCTCCGTTCAAAGCGAAACGTGCAATAATTAGGCTGCCTCGGGACCCAAAACCTAAAACAAGAATCCCGAATTACATTAGACATTTAGAGCGTTTAAAAATTTTATCCATAGAGCTTTAAAAAATTCTAAATATTTAAAAATATTTCCTATTAGCAAAAGTGAGAAAATGATATAACTACAGCTTTTTGTTCAAAACTACACATTAAAAATTAAATGTCTAAAATTTTGGATATGAAATATTGAAAATAAAATTTTAAAATTTTCAAGCATTTTTTTTGGATGTGGATAAAGATTTTTATGTAAAGATACATTTGTAAAAAAAAAAAAAAATATAAATGGAATTTTCTATCCTGTACCCTCTCAAAATTATAAAAAATAATAATTATAATGGTAAGGAAATATAACTTATCAACTGCAAAAACAATATTTTTATTTTCTTTTGTCTTTTTTTAGATATTCTATAGCTTGATTCGTAGTTTGGTTTGTATTTTTGAGCTCTCCTCTCACATCTTTGCGACACCAGAAAGTCCTTAATCAGGGAGGGATCGGTGAAAAATGACCCGCTTCAATACCTAAGACACATTTTTAATTTTACTTTAACAATGGGAGCTTTCAGCAAAACAAAGACTCATGATGATATGGTTGTATGTGGAAGAACAGCTACCAACCATAAAGTTTTCATTTATAGTCTTCAGTTGTGCTAATGAAGAGGTTGGTTCATAAAGTAATTTAATATATTTTCTGACCCTCCGTCTTCCTAAATTAATAATATGTATCTCAATAGGGTTAATTATCAGAAAAATATGGAAATCAACCACGGAGCAGCATGTGAGACCCAGTATTTACAATCCAAATCTACTTAAGAACTTTACCATGGAATTGAGTATTGTATTCTTAAGATTACGAATACCCTTTTATTCCAATCTCCAATCCAATTTTTTATTCTACATTTTTTATTCTCCATTTAAGTACAACATTGAGGTGTATACACTAACATTAAGCAGTCATCAATAGAAAGTAAGATTCCCAGGTTGTTCCACGTGTTACCTAGGATATGACCAGTATAACTAAACAAAGCAGACTCCTTGAAACTTTATGTGAGACTACAAAAAATGGACTCATGTTTCTGACTAATAAATTTAAAAAGCAATAATATAAATAATTTAGAAAAAAAATGTGACTCAACGCATCTCAATATTTTCCTATTCATCTATTTTGCAAGTATACAACTTTAGTTCCAGGTAAGTCCATAATGCTTATTTAACTTTGGCGAGTTAAGATTAGGTAAATGACTACTTACATAATAAGTCATTTCAGTGTGACTTTTTTTACGTTACTAAAGTATTTTATGAGTGACAGCCAAGAATATTGGACGCTGTATTTCAAGACATTGAAAACTGTAAATTAAATTACTACTAATTGAAAATAAGTTAAAAATCATTAAAATAGATTTCGTTAGAGTTTTGAAGGGTTACTAGGATGATAGTCTTAAGTGGGTGTAGCTTAAGTTGCAATAATTCCCTAGTCATAATTTGTTAGATATTGTGAAAACATTGTAAATATATTATGAAATTATATTCAAATGTTAAAATAAGAATAACCAATAAATGTTTATTGTATTTAACTGAATTATACCAGAGAAAAAAGTTCTATATGTGTTGATGATTGAATTCATCCACCATTGTGAGTAGAAGCCTTATTTTAAAATATAATTTTTACCGTCCAAACTGATCGAATAAACTGATACAATTTACGGATATTTTTGCAAATTATAGTTTAAAATCCTAATAGTTAACATAGAAACAATAAAAGTGATAACTTTAATTGTGTACAATTCCTTTAATTACGTATAGATATCCAAACAATATTTCCCGTACACACAATGGAATCAGCATAGAAAGAAATGATCAACCTTTACTCTACTTTCATTTCATTTTTTTTATCTAGCTGTGTTTCAAGAAAATAAATAACAGGTTTATCTAAATCTCTCTATAACATTCAAGAGTTAGCAATTTTTCGCATGAAAGGAACACAAGAGAAAACAATGGATCATCATATAAATTAAAAATTAGCGTGCCGTAAACAAGAAATATTTTATTTGTGAAAAATGTGTATAGCTGAATTCTTTAGAAATACAGAAGCTGCTTGGTTTTTCATGTTTCAAGATCAGTTGTTATTTTTTTGCAGATATATTCATATTTTAAAACAGTATATATTTATTTTCTTGCCTAGCAGAACTATTTTATAAATATCACATATTCATGAACACAGAATATCAAGTTTCAAAGAGTATACCATAGTACAAATTCTTATGCAAGCAGTCCCTATAATTATTTTCAGTTTTAGCAAAATATATGTCTTATCCATCTAATGTGACTGCAAAAGACTATAATTACAAGAATTAAATGCTATGTATATGCTTACAAAGAATTTCCTAGAAAACTGCTCGATTTATTTTAACTAAAATTTACTAAGAAATGTTCTATATCTGGAGTAAGATAATTTTTTCTAACCTTGTAAAATTTGATTACCAAGTATTCATACGTATATGCATGCAGACAGTGTACATAGCGTGGGTGCATCAGAGCTTGTATGTATGTAATAGGTAATGGAAGTATCATATGTATAGAAAAGTAAGTTATACGAAAAGTATTGAAAAAAATATTTAAAATTTAAATATTTTATTGTATTTTAGGTAATTCAGTGCTTGCCATCGTCCAGAAATTTTGTACCCACACACAAAATTATACTAGTCAATCAACTTTATTATCATTAAAGCTGTCTCTTGGTATATAACGGTTTAAGCTATATAGACTTTTATTTGCATAAAGCTTGTGGAGGACATTTAACGAAAAACAATGTCACTTAAAATTTACAACAGAAATATAAAATGGCAACTAAGTTCAAACTAATAGCTATAGCCATACACGTTTTAGTGTATTAGTTGTGTACGTTGAGAACAGTGCACAAATTCAAAAATCACTAAACTCTTTGACATAAATGAAGGTCTTATTTGAATCCTCCATTAATTTTTGTTCAGAAATTAATGGAGTTAGCCTCACTTTCATGTTCGTACAAGTCGTTTCTATCTTATTTTTAAACTGGTACACCTCCAGCTTATTTCTGCTGCTAACAAAAGGCATTACAAATTGAACTTCAGCAGTCATTTCTCAGCACTCACTAGAATTTAAGGCTCTGTATCTCAAAATGAACAAGAATGAAGTTGGACCACTATTCAAATAAGGCCTTCAAATAAGGTAAGCAACGAAAATTTTTAGAACTTAGTGTGGATTCATGTTCATAAACTGCCCTCTAGTTAAATCGTTTATTTTGAATATAAGAGACAATAATGTTTTAGCTACAGCCTAACAAAGAACTTCATATATTATTTCAAAACTTGATTGCAATTTATGATTATAATCTGTGTTTTAAGTAACAGTGTTTTTCTGTTATAAATACACTTTTTTATGAAATACGGTCTTTCCATTATTACAGATTTGTAAGTATATCATACACTTGATAAAATATTCAGTTTTTTTTACTACAGAGAAAGGTTGGAAGTAGATCCAATGTATAAAGGTTTAGAATAATATAAGTGTATCAATTCTAAGAAGCATTTAGAACGGAGAACATGTAAGGAAATGGATTAGCGGTGATTTATTTTATGCGGGCCCACTTGTTAAGTGCAATAACACTTTAATGATACTTTAACATTGCAGTAGATAACAGGGTATTTAATACCCTAAGAAATGTTAGCTCTGTTTGCTTTATTTAGATACTTTGACCTTTTAAAAAATTATAAAAACCACTCTTTACCATCTTTACTCAGATTCTCCAATTTTAATTTTATGGAAATACATTGCTGAGTAGAAAGCAACCAAAGATGCTTATCAATCAGCTGTTTTTATAATGTTAGATCTGCAATACTCTGCAGTACATTCTCTCTGTTTGAGAGACTCCCTCAAAATACTGTTTCACCTGGCTTGGTTTGATCTAGTATGAACATAAATAAATCCTATGATTTATTATATTTTATCATTTAAGGGCGTCCAGGACACAAAATTGTTCAAATTTTTGAAAAAAAAAATTATTGCAATAAAAATTTCTGTGTTCTTTTACGCTTAAAATGACGTTTAAATCATGTTTCTATCTTAATTAGAGTAGGAGAAATTATTATTTTTTTTTTCAACATTCTAATAGTAGCCAATCGATGTTTAAACCTGTAAGTGCTTTTTACGGCATGATCGTTTTTTTTACCCATTTCTCGTCTTTAAATTGTTATAAGTCAAGAACCGTTAAAGATAAATGGTGAAAACTTGGAACATGTCTTTTTCAATTATTTTACTTTAATTTGTATTCAGCAAATTTTGAAAAAATATATACTTTTGAAAATATGATTTTTAAAAATTATGTTACATAATTTTTTTTTGTAATTTTTAATATAGATATATTTTTAATTTTAAAAAAAATTAATATTTAAAAAAATGCTGAGTCAGAATTAAAACTTATATATTTCTGTTTAATTAAATGAAAAAGAATTGAAATTCGACAAATAATATTTCGAGTTATAACAATTTTAAATTACCCCACGTATTTAAAATTTAAAAATTTTTAAAAACATTTTGAGAAGTTTTATGAAGTGATTTTGTTTTGAAATTATATGGTTAACCATCACAAAAAAATTCAAAATTTTAACTCAATAAATAAAAAATTTTTTTAAATGTGTCCCGGACTTTCTGATCTGAAAATCAAACACCCCTGTCCTGGACATTTTCTGTTTCCAAATAAATATGCGGCACCATTGCACCGTTAGGCCTCCCTGAGCTTTCAGATACAAATATCAGATTTCCCGAAAGTCCAATTGCTCCTTCTTACCCCCCCCCCCCTCATAAAGATCTCAATTTCTATGAATTCTGTAAAAATTGTAATGAATTTCGGTAATATTACATCCTTTATTTCTCAATCAATCATCACAATCCTGGACGTAATATTGTGACGCCGCATAACTCAAGTTATTATAAATCAGAGTTTATTTTCCTCTTTGGAAGCTATTTCAGTTGTTTCTGATCCATCTGAGGCGCCACGTTTCACCAGTTTATAAGCAGAGCGGGAGTAAATGATAAATTATTTAAAAGGATTTTGTGAATGATTTCACTTGAACGATCAACTTCTACCCCACCGGTTGCTACCAGATATCAACTTGTCGGGCATATTGCAGTATGTATCACTATTCTTTAATTTGTGTTGGAGTTTGACATATGTGTAGTGGTATTCCAAGCAAATTCTAGACTATTCTTAAAACGCTAATGCCACTGAGTGTTTATATAATTAAGGACGTAACTGATATATATATATATATATATATATATATATATATATATATATATATATATATATATATATATATATATATATATCCGAAATAGCAACTAAGGCCTCGTGAAGTTGAATTTATCCGGTGAATATGCCACCATGCCAATATAGACTGTGAAACTTCGGGGGTGATAATTGGGGACTCCTACCCTGTTTCCACGCCTAGAAACCCCCCCTAACTAACTTGACAGCAAACAGATTGAAGATGCTTATACCTGGAGTAGACATGAAAGCACTGATACTTGTGGCCACTCAAACCGAATACTGAATACGGACTCGCTAATCACTAGGTCGGGGTCCATACTCTTACCGTTTGCTCACCCCTTCAAAAAATTTAAATTAAGATTAAAATCAAAAATCTCAGTATTGTATATAAGATAGTAAGCTTATTTAACGCAAGTTTTTAGTTATACCAGATTCAATCTGATTTTTTTCCTCTCCGGAATCATTTGAATTTTTGTCATCTTACAATGATGTCCCATTTCAACAGTTCAAAAGCACATGGGTTGGTTGAGTTATACAAAACTATCCTCTGATATTGGGATGTTTTTGATCAAGTGTGCATTTGGCCTGTGACACAGAGTCAAGTTGACTCTCAAAATAGCGTCTGTCACAGGTAAGCAAAATGAAAACCAAGCAGACAACAGAATTAAGAAAATAAAATAGGTGCACTTTATTAGGTGCTCTCGATTAAGATATGAGCGATTAGTCGCAGTTACAGATTTAAATTTCTGTCTTGATGGATATGAGTTCGTGCCACAAACATACTGTTCAAATTAGGTCACTCGGGATGGATCGGCGTCACTCACGATAGCAGGCAGTTCGTCACAACACTAAGCTGAAGTCACTCTCTCTGGTCGCTGAAGGCCAGGTCCGAGATAATTCACGCCTGGATCAGGAGCCCACACAGCTCAGGAAAATCTTCAGGTCATTTCGCTGATATGTCGCATAAGATGGGGTTTCTGTACCCCACATTGAATATCCCTAAACTAGAGTTATTAGCTCTCGAGTCCAAGAGTAATTTCTGCTACTTAGAACCCCTACCAAAAGACTACTAGAGAGTCTCACACTCCTGCCGGGTTATCCAAGTTCAACCCCGGAATCCACCAAGGAGATAGGTGGCTCGCCACTTCCCTTGTCCACTCCTACGACTCTCGGTCCTAAAAAAAAACTCTTCACTCAAAAACGTCTCAGAGTCCCCTCATCAGACCTCCGCATCCCTTTTTATCAACTCTCGCCCTAGCGGCGAAAACTAAGCACTCGTGCTTCTCAAAGCCTCTTCCCATTGGCTTTTCTCGGGTGACGTCTGCAACTGTCGTCATCGATTTTCTCGATACAACGACGAAACAGGTCCTATATCGAACTCGTCAAGAGGCGGTCCTCTTATTGTTAACTTCTGTCTGGACTCCCCTCTTTCGGGTCGCCAGCGTATCGTGCTCCATAGTGGCACCTGGTGCTGGAACAGCTGACGGCCATTGTGAAGTTTATTAGGTAATAATACAGTGGGGACAACTGGGAACTATACTAGTCAAAATTTATCGTCAGTAGGACTCAATGGATAGAAGATCAGCTTTAATACTAGTTATGGAAAACCCCAGATTGGCAAAGCAGCCAATAACAGAAGGGAAGAACCCAATATTTTTTTTATAAAGGCCCAATAATATTCACTCTTTGGTAGAGCTCCACCACAACCAGATTTAGAAATCAAAAGAATGACTTCTGAATTTCAAACTAAGATTCCTAAGCACAAATCAAGACTACTGAACATAGAGAATTTCCCTATATGAGTCATTCCTGACCGCCTCAGTAAAAGAATAATTTCCTACCTTTGTACACATAAAAGATATGAAACAATCCAAATTAGGTACAAAATTTAGCTCTTTTTAAAGACATGAATTGCTAAATATTTATAAAGGACTCATCTTTAACAATATTCAGAAGTTAAAAAAAATTGATATTATTTTACTCTATCTGATATTTTTTACTCATTTTTTAATCTGATATTTTTTTTATGAAATTTAATACGTTCATTAACAATGGTTCCAAAGCAGTAAATATAATAAAAACCTAGAATTTTGCTAGAATGCATTTCTTCACTGAAAAACAACTCATGCATTGAAAATGTTGCCTCATAAACGATGTGTCTGCAAGCAACCCAACAGCATCAAATATCAAATTAAACTCTCCCCTTGCCGTCATTAAAATATCCCGAATGTATCAGTTATACAGGAATACTCTCAATTCTATTCAGTGAGAGCGATGGCACTGCAGAAAGCGTTCACTGATTCAGAAGCGCACGTGTGTGGTTTTAATCAAGGCGCTCGCGTAGGATTCATTCCGGAAACGGATAATTGTGACTTTCTCGTGTTGACTCATTTGCAAGAGTGTAGATCGACTTGCTGGGTGAAATTTCTCCCATTAAAATGCTTGTTATATTTAGAGGTTCAAGGTGACATTAATTTTTAAAATTTCCCTCCCTTTTTTAACGTTTATTTTTTAATAACTGGGGGATTTTTTAAAGATGTTATAAAAATTCAGTTTTGAAGAAATAAGTCGTTTCAAAACGTAATGAAGATATGTAGTAGGAAAAAAAATTGTGCGGTCGGGGGTCCCCAGTGAGGAACGAAGTTTCTTACGCTATTTTTTCAACTCTAAACGTGATTTAATATGTAGATTTCTATTGATTATATTAGTGTATTGTTGTCACGCCGAAAAGCGCAGCCCTCTTTTATTCAACCAACTCTCTCTCTCTCTCTCTATTTTATTAAAATAAAAAAATATTATATAAATTAATTATTTTTATTAAAATAAAAAATTTTAATATATAAATTAATTATTTTGATTTAGGTGTTACCTAACATAATTTTTAATCGATTAATTTTATTATTTAATCACCAACAAAAATAAATTAATGACACAATATAAATCCCGTGTGAATTAAAACAATAACAAACAAAAAATAAATTTAAATAATATTTACACGT
Source organism: Dolomedes plantarius (assembly GCA_907164885.2). NCBI lineage: Eukaryota > Metazoa > Arthropoda > Arachnida > Araneae > Dolomedidae > Dolomedes > Dolomedes plantarius. The sequence continues at coordinate 62,129,258 of OU015498.1, forward strand.
GTTTAGAATTGTGGTTATACAGCTGACCGCGCACAATGCTTGCTGCTCGAATCTCGATACTCGCACGAACACACACACATACAACTGCAGTTTCTGCTTCTCGACTTTCCATTATAAAATTGCAATAATGACACAATATAAATCCCGTGTGAATTAAAGCAATAACAAACAAAAAATTGAAAAGTAAAAAATGAAATTGTTTCTTATTCTCATACAATATATATATATATATATATATATATATCATACCTAGCAAGATTCAATGTTTCATTTTGCTATACTTTCTCTTTTTGATTCTGCCGGAATTGTTGTTGACATTGAGAGTTTGTTTTTGGTATTTTTTTCGCACTCTGAAGTTGATTTTGGATTTTTTTCTCTTTTGATACTCTTTTCGAAGCTGAGCATATGATTTCGCTATTATTTCTCTGTAATGCATGTAAATAGTAAATAGCAAACACTCGAATCACATGTATATTAAATTAATGTAAAAAGTATATACTTCTATTAAGCTATATCATTTATTAACTTACTTTTCTATGTTTTCATTATTTACACTTGCTGCAGTTTCCGTTTCTCGACTTTCCATTATAAATTGCAATAATGACATAATATAAATCCCGTGTGAATAGTAAACTAAAGATTCTATTCTAGATCTATTCTAGAAATTTCAAGAATTAACAGAACAAAGAAAATTAAATTACAAAGGTAGATAAAATTGCCCGTAGCGCTTTTGCGGGGATTTGAACCGGGGACCTCTCGCTCCGTAGTCCGATGCGATAACCATTCAGCCACAGAGTCCATTGAGAGAAAGATCTTCTGGAGGAGGCATAACGCTTTTTCGTTACTTGACGATTTCTGCCAGATCACTCTACTGTAAGCCGCGTAAAAGAACTTCGTTCCAAAAAAACTGAAGTCAAATGACGAACTGTTGAATGATAATTTATCAGTAACTGGACGGAAAGGAAAATATATTAACGGACTGATTGGTTGGGTACTTTGAAATATATTTTTATGTTGCTTAAAATGGGCATTTGTTTCCTAGGGGATAATTGATAAGATATAAAAAAAAATTTCTCATATGGGTTATCTGAAAAAGTACAAAACAGGATATGTGCAACACTCTTGTTTACCAATTAGAAGCAAGAATGTCTATGAAGACAATGAAATTTAAACCACAAGAATAATCGGGTTCTTTCAATAGGGGCACCTTACCAACACCACCCCCTGGTGCCATCTCAATTTTGACCGACCACCCCTAGGGGAGACATCTTTAGAACTCGAACCTCTAACACCTACTGACCCCATAGAAGAACTTAGCGGTCTAGGTATTAAACGTGCCCATATCCAGCCTAGACACGAATGTATTTCTTGTTGTTTGTCGAGGTTCAAACAGAGCACCATCAGTCCGGGGCCCAACGAGCTACCGCTAAGCTACCTCGTCCCGTAGTTAATAGTAAGACAAAACATAGGCAAAGGAGCAAAATTGCTGTAAAGAAACGCCAGGTACATCGAAATGACAGAACTGACAAAAATATCAACAAGTCATCTACAAAAATCATAGAAAGTACTACGCTTGAAAATACACAAACAAAATTCGAAGCAAACCTTTTTTTTTACATGGATTAAATGTGAAAAAAAATTTTTAAAATTAATTTAAATAAAACAACAACCTCAAACTGTTAGTACCTTATATTCAACCCCCTCTCCGAGTAAACATCTTCTGGGGAAAAGTGTGCGAAACAATTCTGAACGTCAGAGGTAAACCATCATAAGTGAATTTCCATTATTTTTGTTATTTTTATTGTAAGTGACGGCTTTTCGATGGAGCTCCTTTAAGGAAAACTGTCATATATGCAAAACAATATGGTGGGTAAAACATAGACTTATAAACTATCACATATATAAGTCCTGATAAGAGGTAAACCGTCACAAAGGTCTCCTGAAAAATGGGAAAATTCCCTGAAGAAAATTCACTTACGATATTTTAACTCTTACGTACAGAATAGTGCTTAAATTTTCATATTATTATTATTTTTGTTGTTTATATATTACAGTTACTTAATAGCTTATAATATGAGAGGCTATTAAAGGAATATGATGAATTTCAAGTATCTGCATGCTTTGTTTCGTCAGCCTTCATTCTTTATTAAGAATTGGCTATAAATATTGAATATATTATGTTTTCGATGTTATCCGAGATAGAAATTTATTATTTATTTCACAATCCCAGGTCATTTGGCTACTAGGCCGTTAGAGCACGGGCTCTTCAATATACTTCAAAACAATGAAAATTCAAATGTACAGTACAAACGTCAAGATGTAATGCAGTCAGATTGGATCAAATGGCACACGACCCAATCGGACGAATCAGCCAGACCGATCTGGAAAATATGTGCTCGGAGACAGCCGCGGCCGGTCAAAAGGTGTAAACATTCTGCTGCAGCAAAATGCGTGGTGAAAGAAACAAAAGAAGAGTGTTCACATAGAGTAACCCATGGCTTTTCTCTAGAGCAGTGATTCTCATACTTTTTTTCGGCATGGTACACTTTTAATAATTTTGAAATTTGGCGGCACACTAACAATGAGATAAATTTAAAAGAATTTTAGTTGGATAATTGATTGATGTACCTATAATATATTTTGTTAAAATAGCATAAGATAATTTTCGTTGAAATATGAAATAAGATTGCATTACAAAGTAAACAAAATGTTTATTTAACTACAAATTACATTTAGTGAGAAATTTGAGCTTGTTGTTTTTGATAACTTCATTTATATTTGGGAGTAAAAATGATAATGCTAGTATCATTTCGTGATCCATATTTAAAAGTATAGAACTGCAATAGTTCAGAGCTGCCAATTACCAGTCCAGAACTGTAATAGTCATGTGCATTGGTTCAGCCAGCCCCCGCTAGGAAAGTAGAAATGATTGAACTACTTGTCTGATGTCGCTTATGTATGAGTATTCACAGTGGTGGAACACTTCACGATTCCCGCAGCATACTAAAGTGCCGCGGTGGCACTAAAGTCTTCACAGTGGTTGATAATCACTGCTCTAGAGTATTCATTAGGATTTAAAATCCTCTTTGAAGATCATTTTTATAAAAAGCTTGGAAGAATGGAATATCAGGGGACTGTTAGGTTTCTGCAAAACCTCTACACCGTTCTTAGCTAAACGGTCCGCTGTATCATCTCCAGGTAAGCCACAATTTGCAGGGAACCACTGAATAGAGATCCGATGTATTAACACTAGAAAAACAGATGTTGTCCTTTTGACGGTTTCGGACAAACTATTGAGCGCTATGTTTGTATTTATGACCCCAGGCTTCTAATATTTTATGATTTTTTCTATTTTTACGCGAAATATGTACATACATTTACAAAATGATATTCGCCAGTAAAGAGGGGGAGAAAATGTGTTGTATACCTATTAAGACTGAAAGTCGACGATTTGACAGCAATATAGAAAACAGGCAGGAATCTTTAAAATAATACCGGGGAAATGTTAGTTATTTTTCGACTCTTCCCCCTTTTGCAAATAATGGAAATATTGGCTCTTCGGAAATATTGGTGTTGAAAAATAAGGACTGTACAAACCATACATATATTTTTACGGATAAAAAATACCAGGTTGTCAGCTCGGCATACCTGCATAAAAATATATCTAAATATATACAAATTTACTATAGATTGGTATGAAATAGTTTAAGATTTAATGTATTTAACCATTTAAAAGTCATTAAATGATTTAAATTCTTGATTTTATTTCCAACAGTCAAAATGACGGTGTACAGCAGGGGTGTCAAACTCAAAGGCTACCTTGGGCCAAACAAACAAGGTTTAACTATAGGTGGGCCGCAAAAAAAAAATCAATATTAATAGAAACGTAGGTTTATTTACCTAATTACGGTATATTCAACATAAATACATGCATTTTGTTTAATAATAGCAAAAAAAAGAGTATTATTAAAAAAACTTTAGTGAATTCTTCCTATCTTATTATAATTCTGCGTCGGTTATTTTATTTTATATTATTGTGTGCCAATATATTGGCTGGGCCGCAAAAATGTTCGTCACGGGCCGCGAGTTTGACACCCCTGGTGTACAGTCTTTTTAGCAAAAAAAAAATTCCCGTCTTTCTAGAGTTTAGAAAGACATAGAATTTTTATATTTCCGTCTATAAACTTTTAAATGCGGTTTTAGGGAAGTATTCATAAAATTATTTTACAATAATAACATAACTACACTTTTTATCAAATACATACGTCTTAAATCAACATATAATCAACAATTTCCAAACTTTAAAGAATATCTTATTAAAAGGGGTAAGTTTTGAAACAAAAAATTTAAGCGTTCAAAATACAATCGATATGCATTAGAATGAAATTCACTATGCACGGATTAAAAAAAATAAATATATTCCATATACTTTCACTTTCTCATAAGGAATTTCTGTGCATTTTAAATTTTGTATCATATTCCAAGTTTATGTCCAAATCGGAGCAGGAAAGATGTCATTACGTTAACTCAATTACGCAGATAAAATTTTTATCTCGTACAAGGAGCGTTCACTTATCGTTTAATTACAGGGGGAAAATCAGAAATTTTCGCCGACATCCAATTAGGCAGTTCATTTTACTTTCTTCCTATTTGATGACTTTCAATAGGGAAAACCTGAATTTGTACTTTGATAGCCTAATGACGGGTTTTTGAAAATGAATCGAATATTTTTCTATTCAAATTATTATCCACGATATGTACTCTATGAAAAACCTGTGTTTGGTTGCAAAGAAAAATTTGGTTAAGGAACATATTTCTGATATTTCTGATATTTTAGAAAGTTGTCCCGTATAATTATTTTTTCATTCATCGGAAAATTTTAGAAGTATTTTAGAAAAAATACTTGTGAGCATTGCGGTGAGGCTTAAAAGGAGCTCTGTGCATGTGGCTTAGAATGGGAATGAATAAACTATATATATATATATATATATATATATATATATATAATATATATATATATATATATATATATATATATATATATATATATATATATATATATATAAAATATATATATATATATATATATATATATATATATAAAATATATATATATATATATATATATATATATATATATATATATATATATATATATATATATATCGGGGGGTGGGGGTGTACAAATACTGAATATAAGGATAACTAGGAAAATAATGTCAAAAACAATGAGTCGTTGATATTAGTACAAGTACATGTATGAGAAGACGTAGTCACGGCTATTTTCTATGAAAAAAGGGCCTACATTCTTTTACTTTCTACAAATTTCATTCTACAACTACGTTCTAAAACTTTCAATGAATGAATTTTAATTTTATATATATTAAATTTGACTTAATTTGGCATTTAATTTTTTTTTTTATCTCCAATTAAAAATGAACAAGTTAGTCCTTTATCAAGCAGGAGAAAATACCCTGATTCGATAAGTACTGACGATGCTTACGATGCAATTCGCTAAATCTTCTACAATGAAGACATATATGATTTTATTGTGTCAAAGCATAATTTTATTGTGTCAAAGATTTTATTGTCAACCTGTTTCTGAACAACAAACACCTTAGGTTGGGACGCAAGAAAGAGTATATTTTAGTTCAACTGTTTTTCCTGTTACATTGAGATTTCTAGCTGTACAAAGGGTACAAGAAATACTTGAAAGTAATGAATTTTTGAGATATTTGTAAGGAAATCAAATGAATGACTAAAACGAACAGCTAAACAGGGTTTATTTAATCTTCCAAAAAGGCTTTTGTTGAATCTGTGAAATTTGTACTGACTCATAGCAAATAACGTTACGTGAAATTTCTTATAATACATAAAATCGTTTAGGAGAACAAAATCTATTAGCTCACATATTGTTTTCAGCTGCTCATATAAATTATAAGTAATTACAATTCAATGAATTAGCATCAATCAATACAAGCAGGGAGTCTTTTCCCAGCTTTTAGGCAATAGGTCATAAATTATGCCACAAAATATATCAATTTGCTGCCATATTTCCTTTTATAAAATAAATTTAAGCTACCAACTCCAGAATATGACATACACCTGCTCAGTATAACACGACTTTCCCCATATTAAAATGCATGTGAAGCGTTTTATTTTTAAATTTCAACTCCATTTTAGGGCGTTGTCAAATTGGTTTACGACCCTCTGAGCTAAACCGTTTGAATCTACGCTCCTACGTAAATAATGCATTCTTCCAAAAAATCAATACGTTTATTTACGAACGTTTTATTAAAGAGCAAGAGATTCTTCCTGTTATCTTCACTAATATATTACTTTTCCTAGGTATTATAATGTGATAATTAACACCTTTCAAAACATTTAGAATGCGGAAGCACAGACACGTTTACCTGTTGATTCAGTAATGATTTAAGTACATGTTTAGGAACTCCTAGATGAACCTTTTTGCCCATCAATGATTCGATGACCTCTGATTTGTCGAAGATAACTTTTGGCGACTTGAGCGAGCTATATATATATTAGTTCCACGCAGTTCAAACCTCTTAATTACAGATATAACAGCAAAAAAACTCTCCTATTTATTTGCTGATGTTAGTGATAGTTTTTACCTTCAAAATGAAGTTAAAAAATATATTTCCGCAGAGATTCTGATATCTCATCCATTTCATGAGTCATATTGTTGGTATCATTGAAAATTTCAAATACTATCCAACATTGTCATTACTTTCATTGAAGTCCTTTGACTGAGACCTTTAGAATACTGATTTGTTATAATCAATAAATTAACATTATAAAAAATCCATTCTCAGTGTCCTATAATTTGCATTATTAACCGAAAAGTTGTTTCAGACAGAACAGTGTTTCGATGACTTGAAGAAACGTTGGAAATATTGTGTAGACTCCTTTGGTGATTATTTTGAAGGAGATAAATTTATTTGAAGGTGAGTAATATTTTTCTTATTTATAAAAAAATGTCCGGTTACTTTATGGGCACACCTTGTAAATAAAACTGAACTTATATCTGAGATAATTTGAAACTTCAAATTACGAAGAATAGTTGTTCTTGAATACATGTCAAATTACGCTCTTCTACACAATATTTTGGATCTTTAGGTAGCAAAAGAGATGTAATTTTGTATCATGCCCGTTTTCCAAAGTCCATACATGTTATACAGCGGAAAAATTTACACTTCACAGTACCTTGATCTCGGATTATTCTAATGTATGGGGTGCATATGAATTGTCATCAGTCATTAGGCTCCAATGTTTGAGACAGGTGATCAATCAGGAACAATGAATACATCATGAAAGTTTATACAGTCTTATCTCATGGAGGCGAAAGTTCTCTTCATCAGAGGTTCATCATTTCTGGTGGGATCAGCATCATTATTTCCGAAATCTCTTTGTGTATTACATAGACCATTGTGAGAAAAACACGACCATGCGTTTGAAGACACGTCATTGAAGTAAAATATTATGGGTAGGCATTAAACTTATGTACAGTTCTGAAGTAAGACAACTGGTAAAATTAAATTTAATCTGGATTCTTAGGCATTCATGGTTAATCCAATTGTTTTATATTTAATGTTTAGTTTAGTGTTTAGACCACTTTGTTTTCTCCATTTCGACAAACATGTCGTAGATATATCCACATCATCTGTACTTGTTAATATGTGTTTCCTGTTAATGAAGGTTATTGTTATTATTATTGCAAATTCACTTGGTAACATAAATGACCCCATGCATCATAGCGTGGTTCATGGATTTGGAACAAATAAGAAAAACACAATAAAAGACAAATGAGTTTACAAAACAAACCAAGATAAGGGTATAAAACAAGTAAAGACAAAACTCAGGAACAAAGAAATTAACGTAGTGGGTCAGAACTCAAATGCATCATCAGTTCCCTGGCGTATCAGTATCGTTAGTATAAGTCCCTTCTACATACGGCTTTACATTTCAACAAATTTCTATTGTTGATCTCGAAGTTTTAGGAGCTTAGAACACAATTAGCTCTATTAAAAATTCCAAAACGGTATAAATGCTTTCCTAAACAGTCATATTCCGTTCTAAATGCTGCAACTGCGACAAATCTAGGTGTCAACGGGATCTTTAAAATGGAGTCTTTTCATCGCTTAGATTTTAGATCCTTTTCTATTTCATTCTTATAATTGTTTTCCATAATATTTCAATTCGTTGTCTCCATTTTATGAAATGTGACATCCATTCAAAGTTTTTGTAACTTTTAGTGTTTATGTAGAAACATATGGTGGGGTATGTGTCATATCATGACGATCGACATTCCTGTAGCTTGCGTTGCATCATCTTCTCCATATAAAAGTTCGGTGCTCATAATTCAAACTATGTTAACCCATTGTGCATCAAGTCTCCCATTTTGAGAACCTTTAATTATATTTTTTTTCATCAACGTGATATTAAGATATATACAAATCTTTTTTTAAAAAATTTGTATCCTAACAGTACAAAGTATATTGCAAAATTTTTATCAGAAGGACAACTTTAAAATTTCTTTATTTAATAGTCCTGTGAATATGTGCAAAATTGACCAATTCGACTTAAATTAGTAAAAAATTCAGAATATATATATATATATATATATATATATATATATATATATGTGTGTGTCAGAGGCTTGCTTTTTACGAAAAATGAATAGCAATAACACTGTGAATGTTGCATTTCAAGCGGAAATCAAATGAAATATTTTAACACAGATTTCTGAGCACTTATTTATTTATTACAAATGCGCGGAAGATTGGCTATAATGCCATTTGTTCACAGTAAAGGGCCAGACTGTTGGCCATTCATTTAAGGGGGCACCGTAGAGGTCGCCAGCAATTCCCCCTACAAGCCGGTCCCATAATTTAAAACAGAGTCAAATGACGAGACCGGTACACTTGACACCGCACTTCCGGAGGTAAATTTGAGAACTTGGAGGACAATGCTGCCCCGACAGATTTTACGTACACCGGCACCATTATTGAACACGGCGGTGGATTTTGTCAACGACCAGCATCGAACCCGCTACTGCAAGATCGCTGGCTCGACGCCTTTGCCAATCGGGTCACCGCGCCCTCTATTTCTGAGCACTTATCTTAAAAGGCCCCAACATGTGAGACTTGGCGACTACGGACTAATGACTTTCATTTCCTGTCTGCCATATGGAACGCGCGTTTGTTACGACTGATTCACTATCTTTATATCCATCTCTGTGAAGAATATGGGATCAGGAGGTACCCAGACACATTTCCATGAAGAAAGGTTCGTTTAAATCTATTTTATCAATCTTAAAAAATGGCGAAGAAGTTTTAGACAATTCAAGAAGCTTTATATTACCTGCAATCTTTGGATTCTGATGAATATTCCGATGAAGGCAGCGTAATCTGTTTGCCCCCCTATCCTGGTCAGGTAAGTGATGAAGAAAATATTGCAGATAATGATTTAGATTAAAGGATTCCAGTGGATGTTTCTGGACAAGTTGAACTAAAAGTCTAAAATCGGGAAAGGTAGAAATTTTGAGAAGAAGAAAATAAAACGTAAGGAAATAAGAAAAATCCCATTACCAATGATATTTCAGATGACGATACAAGTATGGAAGAGGACAAACTGAAGGGAAAGAAAACCAAAAAGAAATTATCAAATTGGAAAAAATCAAATCAAATGTTCGCTATTGAATCCGAAGAAATGTCAACAATAAAAGAGACCCGGGATGAGTTGGCGATGAACTATGCATATGGACTTTTCCAAATGTACTTTGAATCGGAGATTAGAAAACATCTTACAAAAGAAACTTTAAGATATGCTCTGCAAAATAATAACAACGCCATTTTCATTATCTGAAATTGACATATAGAAATTTAGCGGAATCTTCATATTTAGTGGATATCATATTCTGCCTCAGAAAATTTGTATACATGATTAAAAGTTACAATTATATTTAAAAATGTATATTTAATTCCATAAAAAATATAGAATATTCATTTCAGGGGTGGTGGTTAAATGCTTACTTGCTTTTAACGTATCATACGACTTGGATGATCATACGAGAAGGAAACAAGCGTTACTCCCATTAGACGCCAAGTCTCTCATTTTGGGACCTACCTTTTATTCTGTAAGAATGCAGATTTTTTAAAAATTTAAACTGCGCATCAATTGGGACAAGTAATGTACTTACAAAAGTACGTTAAATTCTATTTGGATGATGCGGTTCATATAGGGGCGTTTAATAAGTTAAATCTCGAGTTGTTATCAGATAGGTTTTTCCACAGTTTACATTTACCACCTATATCTTCGTACCTAGTAATAATAAAGATCAACTGTCCCATTATTTTATTAGACCTGGTGGTCTATATCATCTGTTATCGACATCGTTGACTTCCGGTAGAATGTGCGTTTAGTAGCAATTAAACTCAAATACAAGTTTTGGAAATTTTTATTTAAAATACTTAAATATTTTCGAGTCATAGTCACGAAAAATGATTATGAATTTTGCAGTTGACGTATGATTACTTTTGTGAGCTGAAAACTTTCATGTTAAACCACATTTTGTGCAAACATAGAAGTAACTACGGATACGATGGTCTTTAGAGGTTAATATACGATTTGAAGCAGTATAATCTTATTGGAAGATGTGATTTAATAGCAAAGGTCTGAATTCCTTGATCAAAATGAATAGAGTTTGAAAACAAAAAAGAAATAGAGTTGAGGATAATAATTGACTAAAAATATAATATAATACTAGCTAATTATTCAGTAAAATAAGTAAAGTGCTGAAGTAGAGTGAACAAAATTGAAGAAAAAGAGATATTTAAAATTGTAGTGATTTTCGATATTAATTATGAGCAAGAATTATTGAGATTTGTAGAAAATTGATCAATATGGTAATTGATACAATTTTATAAAAAGGACAAAGTTACAAAAAGGTTGAAAATTTTAATATTGAATCTCGAAACTTAAAATTCTAATAAATATTGTTAATTACTAATTACGAATAACATTTTTATTTAATTCTATTAATTTTAGAACGAAAATATAAAATTATATTAAAGTTCAGAATATTTACATTTCTAATTTTTTGAGTATTAGTTTTTTAGAAATTTTTCTTCATTATTTATTTGTTGAATAATTAAGTATTATTAGCTTTCAAAAATCGCCGAGATTTTTTTTCGATTTCAGAAATCACTGATTAATTCTCTTCCTCATAATGAAAAAAATAAATATGTAACGCTGTAACATGCAGAAAATATAATTAATATGACATTCATTAAAAGAAATAATGCAAAAGAGTTCGTTTCGTTTGCGGATTTCAATAGATTATTTTAAGCTTGGTCAGGTTTGGTTTAATTAAACCATAAAAAATTATTATTTTTATGGTGCATAAAATGAAATGGAATTTTTAAATTTTAAAGTCCATATACCCGCTGACAGTGACTGATTTATTAACTATAGATCGTTTTTTCAAAAATTTTTGACTACTGAAATGAAAGAAGTATATGTAATCCAAACGAAAAAAAGAATTAACTTTCAAAATAGACAATAAAATTAAAAAATTATCACCTGACTGTAACCTTGGACGTAGATGAAATTTTCTTCTATTTATCAGAGCCATGGGTATCAGACAAAATCCTGTGTGTTTTCGTAATACCACCTGGATATGTTAAAACGGTGGTTAACACATTAAAACTGGAAAGTTTTAATTGCCCCTCAGTTTCTCACCTCTAAAGTTGCTGATAATAATTTCTATGTCAACGTACGCTAATTTCTATGTCAACGTAAGTAAAAACAAAGGTTTTCTAGATCAGTTAAAAATATATGATGAATTCAAAGATCTGAGAACATACTACTTTGGATTTTTTACTACTTTTGGAAAGAAACAATCATATCGGTTACACGTTGTTTCTTTTTCCGTTGAAAAAACTGAAAATCCCGAAGACCAAAATCCAAGCTGTGTTTCTTGTAAAAGGAAATATATATATATATATATATATATATATATATATATATATATATATATATATATATATATATATATATATATATAATATACAGAGAGGGAGAGACAGCTTATAATGTTTGACAATGGAGGAGAAGATACAATCATTCATATTTTAATATAACATTTGCAGTATGACACTGATGATCAAAGAGGCTTGTTCCATGAATTGTGCCACGGTTCAGACACAACAAATGTTTGACTACTGTATGAATGAGAAAATGTGTTAAAGTATAAAATAAAGCTCGACATAAGAGGTCGATTTTTCCGTATAGCATTCATTTGTCTCAAACTGGAGAAAACATGTATAATCGTAGCAAAATAGGATGACGGTTAAAATAGTTCAGTCCGTATAAGATATTAAATTCTTGGTTTTCATGCTTAAAAAAATAAAAATTAATAAATACGAAATGGTTAATTTCACGTCATCATAGATAAAAAAAGACATATATCATTTAAATTTCTCAGAGAATCAAATTATTTCCATAGTGCAACCTTCAGGGTGACAGTTAAACAATACAAGTGCACGTATATATCCTCTCTTACTTTATGCGAAAATTTTATATATATATATATATATATATATATATATATATATATATATATATATATATATATATATATATATATATATATATATATGTATATATATATATATATATATGTATGTATATATATTTAATATTTCTCTAATTCAAAAGCAAAAAATTACTCGATAAAATACTTTAGGGCAAATATCCACTTTTAAGTAGTCCTTTCCTTTATATTTTCAATAAATGTATCATAGTATGGTATCATCCAAACAGAATCAATGAAACTCAGAAACGTTAACTGAATTACATAGATTTTTTCTTCCTTTTATGTATAAATCCATTCTCCAATGCCGTTTGATTAAAGAAGATACTCCAGAAAACATTCGCTGAGATCCAATTAAGCTCCTCATTTCACTTTCATCTTATTCAATGGCTTTTCGCTGGAAACCTATATACTTGTTCTTGAGCACTCTGTTATGATATTTTATAAATGAACTGAACAAATTTTCTGCGAAAATAACGAACCAATTAGATATGTTTTTGTTTATGTAATACTGAGTAGTTGTTTTGATTACATTAAATTGAGAAGTAGAATAATAATTCCGTATAATTAAGAATTTAAATAGAATTGGATAATTTTTAATTTTTATTTATTCATAGCCTGCTTAATGATTTTTAATTGTAATTATATAATTTCCTAAAGCGTTTTAACGAATGTAATGAACAAATAGCGTGGAAATTAAATTACTAATATTCATAAAACGTATATTTACTTTCAAAGCAAACATCAATTAAATATATATTCTTTTTTGTTAATAAATCAAATTAAGGTTTGATGAAATTTAATAAAATGTTTATTAAATTTTCAATATAAATGAGGCTGAGAGTTGAAATTTAATTTTATTAACTAAAAGATAAAATTAAACAGATATTTGCATTTTTAAGTTTTCTATGATTCCAAAATAAGTATGTTTTAACATTATTAAAACCCTAGAAGCATTTATACGGGTACTTTCCGTATTTATATTTTTTTCTGTTTCTTTAAAAATCTTTTGATAGTAGGTGCGGTTACCATGCCTCTTAATTTATTCTTCTGGCAAGTGGTTAAAAGATTTGTGGGTAATATTAAATATATTACATATATATTTAACTATAGTTTTTTTAAATACCTAGTAGTGTATGACAGTCAGTCTTAACCGATTTTACCGTAAAATAAGTAGGATATGGGGAAAAAAGCTGAAAGCACACAGATATCGGGTAATTTTTCAGTATTTTATGGCAGCATCTAGATGCTCAAATCACGTTTGCTATTGACGTGCAAATGTACATCAGGTCAGTTGCTTGTATACGTAAAATGAAGGAGTTCTGATGACATTTACTGATATTCAGAATGGAATCAAGAGATGATATCCTTCACATCTGGTGTGGTACAATTATTAGAGTAGTGCTTTCAATTTCATGTCACCAAAAAAGCTAAATTTTCACACGTAAGTCAAGTTACCGTAAGTTATATCATGAAGACAGAAAACCCTCATAATCAACATGCGACAGTAATTGAAAGTAATTACCTGAGAAGAACCTTCAAAGTTTAAAAAAAATTGTGGGTCACTTAAACTAAAACGAAACTAAACTCATGGCGCAACAGTCCAGCGGCGACCATGTCCGCTTTCTTGACCGTGGGCTTGGGGTGCCATGCAGCATATAAACTGGTGTAATAAATTAAGAGAATTTGCAGATTTGGTCGATTATCTCTAGAACTACTGTACCGATTTTAATGAAATTTAATATCTACATACATTGATACAATACAAAACAAATAACCATTCAATAATTGTAATACACAGGTATGATCGTGTGTAACACTCGTTGGAGTAGAAAGGTATGAAACAGCGGTTGCAGGATAAACAAAAAAATGGGTTAATAGATGGGTTAATAGGGAGTATGGTTCCCTCTTACTGATATACAGGTTTCGCAGCGTAATTTCATACTTGAAATAAGGCAGTTTATCATTTCCTGTGGCAATTGGTCCCACTCGCTCAGCAACACTCTTTTCATTCCCTGGATCGTTCTCGGAGGGGTGTTGCGAGTTGCAATTGCCCTCCCCAGAGCATCCCAGACATGCGCTACAGGGTTAAGGTCTGGAGATCTGGCTGCCAATCCATCCAGCAACTATCCTCCCTCTCTAGAAATTCGTCGACCAGAAGAGCTCTATGTGACCTCGCGTTATCGTCCATTAAAATGAACTCAGGGCCAACTGCACCCCTGAAAAGGCGAACATAGGGCTCCAAGACCTCATCCCTATACTTCACACTACTCACAGTGCCTCGTTCAAAGACATGGAGAGGTTTGCGGCCATTCAACATGATGCCTGCCCAGACCATTAAACATCCTCAGCCATAATGGTCGATTTCGTGGACATTGGAGGGTAGGTAGCGGGTCCATGGTTCTCTCCATATGAACGTACGGCGAGAATCGGTGTTTAGTCTGAACCGGGACTCATCAGTGAAGAGAACGGTCACCCATTGAACCATACTCCAATCTCTATGCTCTCTGCACAATGATTAACGGATTCTCCTGTTCGTAGATGTGAGAGGGACGCAAACAGCAGGTCTTCTTGCTAACAACCCTCTCTCATGAAGTTTTTTGGAAACAGTCAACCTTGATTCACGGGTTCCTGTGGCTGCATACAAGTCACGAGAGAGCTGAGAAGCTGTAGCACTCCTGTTACGCCTCGCTATAATCGACAAATGGCGATCTTCTCTTGCCGTCGTGGCGCTTGGACGACCTTACCCAGGCCTTCTCTCGATGGATCCGATATCCTGGATCTGTTTCCATAAGTTACACACGACGCTGGGCGTTAAATTGAACTCTCTACAAATTTGGACTTGAGATTGGCCTGCTTCTAGTCTCCCCACAATTCGCCACCTCATTCCATCATCTAAACGTTGGTGGTTACACCTTTTTACTGTTAGAATTTGAAATTAACCTATTGCTGCAAAATTAACCCATCTATTAACCCATTTTTTTAATTCTGCAACCGCTGTTTCATACCTTCCGACTCCAACGAGTGTTACGCACGATCATGCGTGTGTATTACAATTATTGAATGTTTATTTGTTTTGTATTGTATCAATGTATGTACATATCAAATTTCATTAATATCGGTACAGTAGTTCTAGAGATAATCGACCAAGTCTGCAAATTCTCTTAATTTCTTACACCAGTGTATCTCAGTCAGGTGGTCAACCTGACATAGGAACCCTAGAGTTTAGTTCCCAAGCATGCTTGATCCTCATTTTAGCGACGCACTCAAGGGATGAACTGCTGAGTCGACCTTGCCCAGTCCCTGGACCTAGTGGGAGGCAGATTGACGCTTTTAACCACTACGCCACCGGGCGTTGCGTCGCTAAAACACTTGGTGGAAATTTCAAAGCCAGTTCTAAGAATCCTATTCCAACAAAAAATTTTACCAAGAACCACACATACTTGGATTTCATGCCCCATTGCTGTAGTCCTGTATTTTATCATTTCTTATCAACAAAACTTTCCACTTTAAAAAATAAAACGGTAATACACGGTACTGAATAATTCTGATGTGTCTTATGGTACGATATATCTATGTAAACTTTTTTTCATGAAAAGACAAGAGCGTGTGGGATGTGAACAAAAAAAATATCCCCTAGCACATAGTCTGTTTCGAAATGGGAGGATAGTTTCTATATACAATGAAGTGCCAGAAAAACTGTGATAGCTGTCTAATAAGTGGTAGGTTAACTTCTGGATCGCAGAACTGCAGAAATACGAGGGACTTGGACGCTACTATTTTTCTAAAGAAGTCCATAGACAATGGACACCATACCCCTTGAAAAGGGGTCCACAATTTTGTAATATTCCTAGATGATGGATCACTGATTTTAACGGAACATTGCATGACATCTTAGATATGTCCAAGAACGTTGAGATTTGGGTGACAAGGGGGCTATTTCACGTTCCAAACCTCGGATGAATGTTCCCCAAACAATGATTTTGTGGTTGTGGACGTGTGTGGTGGCGAATTCTCTTGTTGGAGCACACCTAAAAACATTATAGTGACTGCATGGCTTCAATGGCTGTAACATAACTTAAAGGATGTTAATGTAGCATTCATCTGTCAGAGAAGTTGTAGATGTATAAACTGTAGACGTTCATGCCAGTTCAACTCACCCCATACCATTACTGCGGCCCCACCAGCCTATACAGTCACTTGTTGACTGCTGGATTCATTCATTTATGACGTGTTCTTCCCACACAGACCCTTTCATCTACCCGAATCAGTTGGAAACGAGACTCGTCAGACCAGGCTACTCGTTTCAGGTCTTCTAGAGTCCACGGGTGATGATCCCGGGATAAAACGGAGGTCTGTCTCGTGAGGAAAGCAAAGGTACTCGGGTGGGGCGTCGGATATTAAAATCCATATTATGCAGTTAAAGTGTTATTGTCTTCAAGTCAATGTTAGTAGAGGTCCCAGCATTGAATTGCGATGTTTTTTGTGCCAATGGTGTACTCCTTTTGCTTGACAAGATTCTCAACAGAAAAGGCCAGTCACGAACTACCAGAGTCTTTTGACGGCTACACTGTTGCCGTAGATTCGATGTTTTGATGGAATTCTTGTATTCAAGATATACCCCTGAAATGGTCGAATGGGAAAATCTATACTTTGCCATAACTCCGAAATGTGATGATCCATCAAATGAGCACCAACTATAATACATCATTAAAAGTCACATAAATACTGAATTTTCTACTATGCTTACTACACAATGAGCTCTTTAAGCTTCTAAAAATATCTATTGTTTTATATACAATACTTTAGAATGGAACTATTGACCAGAAAGTGTATATTGCTATGTATTTCGAACGGGATCATCTATCCCAGTTATTCTGGCCCTTCCGTGTATATAGCATAGTTTGGATCTTCGTGCTGCTTCCGTAATAGCAAGAAATAATGCACTTTATCTTTTCATCTACTCTGATCGTCTTTGACCAACATTTATCCGAATCTGATAATAAGCATTTAACGGGATAATGCTTCTACTAATCGAACAAATATTGTTACCGAATGGTTTGTGAGACATCCATCTTAGTCGCTATATCGGGATCCCATTGCTTGACTCATTTATGCGAAGATTTAAAGCGAATTCTCAGGCAACGTTCTTAACGTTTAAGGAACAAAGGTATATTTATCCGATTCGTTCCAGATGCATGGATTAAAATCTATTCAGTTGAAATTCAAACACTTCGAGACTATGTCTATCAATAAGATTTAAATTTTATCGCCTGTGACAGATGGCATAACGCGTGTCGAATGGATTGTTCCAAAACAAAAATATAGCCTTCATCATAAAGGTAGACTTAAACCTAAGCGTTGACCTCGTTATGGGCTCTTCCTCAGCAAGGAATAACTGATGAGTAGGCTGGAAGCAAAGCGATTATAATTAGAAGATTTCTTTGAATTTTTAATATTGACTGACAAAATGCACTCATCCAGCCAAACTCGGAAAAAACCATCGTCTATTACATACTGGGGTGCAAAATTTAGATCGCAAAAAGACACAAAGCATAAAAACAGACAACTCAGGGGTGTTTAAAGGGAAAATATACATCTCCAGGGTACAGGAGAGAATTGAAAAACCTTAATATTTCACTTTAATCAATAGCAAAAAAAAAAAAGGCTTGACTTGAATATTAGAAGTAAATTCAGATTTTCTCCCTGGTAGCAAAGCAAGACAGAGCCTACACTTTTAGCCAAGACAAGAAACTGGCCGTTTTGCTGCCTTGACTTGATCCCGTCGATTCACATTGGCATCTTCTATTAAACATGTTGTGAACTCAGGGAAACACCAACTATAGTGGATCTATCTTTCATCATCTTTCTAACTCACTAACGCACACATACATACACAAACCCTCATTTACATACGATTAGATCGACTGGAACTTGTAATATCAAGCGCCGATTCCAAACGGCTTCCACCAACTGACTACTACAGGACGATCGCAGATCTGGACATCGAGGGCTAGTTAATTGGTCTGTCCGCCATCATGTTTCTTGATTAAATGCAATAATAAAATATTTCCATTGGAAGATGTTAGTTTGGGCTTGTGGCGTCCCTGTGGTACAGGGCGCTGGTTTTCGGTGCTGAGGGTGCTCGAATCGTATATCCGGCGTTGCGCCACTAAGAGACTCCGTTTGTGCCGTCCCTTCATAGGGACTATTGCTAGTTTGCCTATACAGTGTCCCCATAATAAAATGGCTGGCAAAACCGTACTGTACTAGCCATTATACGCAGTAAGGCGGTAAGGATATTGTCCAAGAAACCGTCTGCCGCATTGGAAAAAATATATTAGTTTTGATGAAGTGATATAGTTTTTATACTGTCTTTAATAACAGCGATCAAATTATCTATATATATAAAACAGTTCCTTAACTGACTGACTCACTGACTGACTGATTGACTGACTGACATACAACGCACAGACCAAACCGCTGGACCTAAAGGGCTGAAATTTTGCATGTCGATTCTTCTTATAGTGTAGGGTTGCACTAAGAAAGACTTTTGAAAATTTCTTCTTAGATTTTTTAAAACTAAATTTTTAAGCTGTTTTTGTAACTTTTTTTAAGTTTGCATTTAAAATAATAATTTGAGGGTTATAAAATTTATATCACGAGAAAGATCATAATAAAAATTCCTTTAAAATGAAATGCTTTCGAATCTTTACCTCGATTTTCTGATTTTCGGTGAATTTTTAAAGATTAATTTTTAGAATTTAATTTATTAAATGCTGATCACGTGATTTCTTTTTCTGGTACTTTAAATAAATATTTATCGTCACGTCCATACAATGAAATAGACAAAAAATATTTTATCCCTTGCTAATGCGGCAGACGATTGGACGTTATCCAAAAAAATATTAAAATACAGTAAAACATATGTTCCTCAAACTGTACTATTTTCTTTAGTATGTCCTATTAGATTTAATTTGAAAATTTTCTTCTACATTATTTCGTCTATAAAAATATCTCTTAGGATTTTTTTATAAATATATTTTCTTGTTTATTTTTACATCAGTTGTGTACATTGATCGTCTTGTTTATTATACATACATACATACATATATATATTTATTTATTTATTTATTTATTTTTGCATTAATTGCATACATTGACCGTTGTATTTAACTGCGAAGTGCGCGTTTTCAGCTAGTAAATTATAAAATTTTAATATTTCCTACTGCAAACTGGTCAATTCGTATGCTTCGATTTTTTTAAATACTTTAAATTCTCTGCTCGGAAATATCAAATGAGTTGATGTTTCCTTTTCTGCATTGAGGTATATAAAAAAAATAATTTCAATCTCAATTAATAATCTCATAAAATATGTTCTGCTACCGTTGAATTACTTATACTACAACACGACTGTAATCCAACTTTGTAGGTATGGAGCAATATAACATGAATTTCCCCATTTATGGAAAATGCAGTACATATAAATAATTATTCTTTACTACGTATAAATTATCGATTCCCTCATTTGAATTATCATCACACGATATATCTAGACAATTGCTCCACATCTACTCGTTACTCCTCACACACCCTTTCCCATAGAAAAACCCACCTTTGCTATTATGCCGATAGTAATTTTGCCCCAAAGCTTGGTCACTTTCCTATTACAACCAGGACATCTCCATTGAAATCCCTCTACATTATGTTAATTGCACTAGCATGAGCTTCAGGCATTGTCCTTCTTCCGGAATTAATCCCATCCCAAAAGCTCGGATTAAAAGCAGCACGTGAATCGGCGACGCGAGCACTGCATCCATTGGCTCCGTACATCGCTAAAATAAATTAACAGGCTCGTATGCCGCGGCTGCACGTTTTCGAGATTTTAATTAGGGAGATGCTAAGTTTCATTACAAATTCTACATTACGGGTTCGTTAACGTGCTGCTCTGAGTTAATGCGGCCCGCACAGTCAGGATGGTTTTTCAGACTGTAAAATCCGTCAGGATTTTTTTCTTTTATAAATAAACTTTACAATAAACAGGAATTAAGAGAGAATCGTAATACAAATAACAGGAAGTTATATATTTTATCAGATAAATATGGATTGCAATTTGGGGTTGATCTTACAAAATTTACTGACTATTAAATCGATGTTAGTTATTATTTTTAATATGATGTCCTACTTTAATATGAATCAGTGAATGAAAAATATAAATTATAATATTTTTTAATTGAAATCTAGGTTTTTTATCCCTTATAATTTATTTATTGCTTGAAAATTATTAAAATGCAGTATGTTTTATAATTACAATTACTTTGAAAAGGCAATTAAAACATATTTAAAATATTTAATCTTATTAAATTCAGTTCATTTTTCAAACTTATGGATGCTAATAAAATTGATTCTTTATATATTATATGTCCATTGATAAGCAAATAAAGTTTTCGTACTTATTTAATTTAAGTAAAATCACATATCGCTCACTCCTTTCAACAACGTCATATCTAAAAAAAATAAGATTTTTCAGGAGAGTGCTTTGAATGTTGAAAAGTACATTGAAATGTACTGAAAACAAATTTTAAATCTCCTCTCTAGGAGATAAATATTGAGCGGTGAGATATAATGATCTTGCAGGGATATACAGATCATCTTTCAGGGCATTCTGAAAACAAGCATAACTAAAAATCGCCTATTTTTGAGATATGATGTTGTTGAAAGGAGTGAGCGATATGTGCAAAGTAAAGCACATTATGTACAATAAATTACAACCTGCATACAACACATTATTTGTATTAAATGCATAGTAAATTGTAAAATTTCAAGCTAAGTTCAAGAATATTCAAGATTCAAAAGAATTCAGTGGAAAATATAAATTGCGATCGAAGTGCATTGTCGCCATAAAAAGAGTGGGTGCTATAAAACACAGACATTGTGCATCAGCATTTTACCCCAAAATAAAGTAGACACACTTTCATGTTTTGAATCAAAACGTTTTCCGTATATAGAAATTTACGAACTTGCATTGTTTTTACACAGAGGGATTGTACCTTTTCTACGTTGGTATTTTTTACCACCACAGACTGGCAATTTTTTTTCTGGGTAGAGGTATGAATTTTTTTCCCATATGAAACCAAAGTATTTGCTTTATCAAAGTACTAGTTTAATACTCGTGCTTCGTTACAAAGTACATTCAAATTCAATACAACAGTCAATGCATTCAATTAATTCAAAAAAAAAATTGTGAAATCCACTTCATAAGTTTCACTTTATTATGTAAAAAGCAAAACGATTATTTAAATTTATTATTTTGTTCACGCGAATTGTTTAATCATTGTTTAATTTTGTCACCGTGAACTGAACGAGATGAAAAAATATTTCTTTTTAGTTTGCTTGCTGTGGCAACAAGGAAACTCTCGTTTCTTTTTATTAAAAGAAAAACTTTGTAATTTCAGTATTCTATAAATATCTTAGAACTAGGTGAGCCTTGGGCTCTAGTTTTTTTTTTTTTTAGTATTCCATAAATATCTTAGAACTAGGTGAGCCTTGGGCTCTAGTTGGTATGTTAAATAAATTTTTTAAAATAAATGTGTTTTCTGCAGTATTGAAAATTTGAGCTATTATTTTGAAATACAAGAATTCTTCACATCTGGCGTCCGCGACAGGATCGGTAAGAGTCAATATGTTTAAATCTGTTAAAGGCTTCAAGAAAGAAGACTTAATTTATTTGTGTCAAGAGATTAACGAGGACTTACCGTTGAAAGTTACCATATCTACACTGAAAGATGTAATTTTAAATAGTAAAGAATATAAAGAAGATCCGGCCTTTGTTTTAGCCGTATTAGCCACAACTGTTTCTGAAAGGCAGAAAAAAGAAGAGGAGGCTAAAATTAAAGAACTCCAAGATGAAGAGAAAAAGCGCAAAGACGAAGAGAAAAAGCGCCAAGATGAAGAGAAAAGGCGCCAAGACGAAGAGAATAAGCGCCAAGACGAAGAAAGAGAACGACAAAGACAACATGAGCTGGAATTGGCGAGATTGAACTCCCGGACAGCTTTAGATACTCAAGATGATCAATCTCCAGAGTCAGGTAGTGTAAAAAAGAAATTTCACTTACCTAAGTTAGAATTACGTCATTTTTCGGGAGATTTAAAGGACTGGTTGCCATTTTGGAGCCAGTTCGAACATGTTCATAATGATGTTGATATAGCACCAGAAAATAAATTTCAGTATTTAGTGCAAGCAACCGTTAGTGGTTCGCGCGCTCGGGAGGTAGTGGAAAGTTTTCCTCCAACCGGCGCCAACTACGGCAAAGCTGTCGAATCTTTAAAATCGCGTTTTGGTCGAACTGATTTACTTATAGAATTCTATGTCCGTGAGCTTTTAAAATTGGTTTTGCAAAACGCTTTGTAAAGTTCTACTGCTAATTTATGTGCGCTGTATGACCATTTGGAGACTCAGATCAGGGCATTAGAGACACTTGGCGTTACAACGGATAAAAGCGCTGCTCTACTTCACCCTTTGGTTGAGTCATGCTTACCGGAAGATATACTAAGAGCATGGCAAAGACAAAGAAGTCCTGATTTCAACCATAGTGGTGAACCGCAAGAAAGGCTTAGTAGCTTACTAAAATTCTTAAAATCTGAGGTAGAATCCGAAGAAAGGATTCGTTTGGCGATGCAAGGTTTCGGCTTAAACAAAAAGAAAGACAATATTGCGTTTAGAAATAAGAAATTTGAACCAAGAGTAAAACAGAATAAAACACCCACAGCCTCCGGTCTTTTTACCAATCCGCATACTCAAGAAACCAAAAAGTCGTGTGTGTTTTGCGAGAAAACTCATTCCAGTGCAGACTGTTTTTCAGCACAAAGAATGAGTTTAGCTGAAAAACAAAAGATTTTAAAGGAGAAAAATTGTTGTTATGCCTGTCTGGCTCCCGGTCACCCCGTCCGAAAATGTCGTTCATTTTTGAGATGCGTAATTTGCGGGAAGAAACATGTTCCCTTGATGTGCGAAACAAACGAGTCAAAGAAAAGTGATTTCAAAAAGACAGAAGAAGCTCAAGTTGTCAACGAGGTCATCATGTCTAACCTGAGTGTGGGTCCTAAAGTGTTTTTACAGACTCTAAAGTGCAAGCTCGTATCAGATAAGAAGGAAAATATCGTGCGAATTGTTCTGGACACCGGCTCGCAAAAGTCTTATATTGTTAAGAGTCTTGCTGAAGAAATGGGATACGCACCTGTAAAGAAAGAAACTCTAGTACATTCACTGTTTGGCGGGATTAAATCTAAAGAATTTGTACATACATGTTACAGAATTAGGTTGAAAAATATTAAGAACAATTTTGCGTGCAACTTTGAAGCATTGGATCAGGTAGTTATTTGTAATGATGTAACATCCGTAAATTCAGGACCTTGGTTAAAAGAGCTTCAAGAAAGGGATATAACATTAAGTGATGTTGGAGAAAAGCCACAAGCCGTACAAGTACTTATAGGAGCTGATCTTTTTGGAAAGATTTTAACCGGTCAGCGTAGGGTCTTATCAAGCGGATTAGTGGCCATTGAAACTTTGCTTGGGTGGACTTTGTCAGGGAAAGTTCCTGATAGTGAAGTTACTACAAGCAATGCCATGTTAGTGACATCACTTTACGTCAAAGAGTTTGATATTTCGAACTTCTGGAAACTGGATTCTATTGGAATCAAGGATCCTATTGAAAAGCTCTCTAAGAAAGAGCAAGAGGATTTGACAACTGAAAATTTTCTTCAAACTGTCAGGTACAACGAAGATAATCGCTATGAAGTTCACTTGCTTTGGTTGGATAACTGTGTGCCTTTACCGGACAATTTTGAACAAGCTAAAAGAAGGTTAGACACCACAACCAAGAAGTTATTTCAGGAAAATTTGTACGATAGTTATGAAGGCATATTTTTCGAATGGCTGCGTGAAGGGATTATTGAAGAAATACTAGTTGAAGATAAAGATTTGCCTGCTAATTATCTACCTCACAGACCTGTTATCAAAGTTAGTAAGACAACTCCGATTCGCCCGGTTTTTGATGCATCTGCTCGATTAAAGGGACATCCGTCACTAAATGACTCCTTACATAGTGGTCCAAACATGATTGAGCTCATTCCTGATATTTTGCTGCGGTTTCGAGAAAAGAAGATTGGTGTAATCGCAGACATAAAGAAAGCCTTTTTGCAAATTGGCCTCTGTAGAGAAGACAGAGACTTTTTGAGATTTCTATGGTGGAAAAATAAGGCTTGCAAAGACTACATTGTTTTTCGTCATACCAGAGTAGTTTTTGGCGTTCGCAGCAGTCCATTTCTATTAGGAGCTGTATTGAAGTATCATCTTGAACAAAATGCTGAAGTTGATCCTTTTGTAACTGGTTGTCTTTTGAAGAACTTTTATGTGGACAATCTAGTAACTAGCGTCCACAATGAATTAGATTTGCAGCGATTGATAAGTGTTTCTAATGAGCTATTAAAAAAAGGTGGTTTCATTCTGCGGGATTGGGAATCTTCACTAACAGAAGATGGAGGATCCAATAAAGCGGATCTGCTAGGCCTTCAATGGAATAAAACTGAAGACTGCTATTCGCTAAATATCAGCTGGTTGAAAGAAGTAAATGTCGACAACATCACTAAACGTACAATATTATCTGTTACTCATAAAGTGCTTGACCCTTTTGGATTTGTCTCACCTGTAATGCTTTGTCCCAAGATTATGCTACAAAAAACCTGGAAATTATCGTTGGGATGGGACGAAGAAATCACTGGATCCCTTCGACAAGAATTTTTACAATGGTTTAGGGAACTAAAAGTGTTGGAGAACGTTACCGTTCCTCGCTGGATCAACATTACTTCAGAAAATATGAAGAACTTCTCCATTCATACCTTTTGTGACGCAAGTAGGGATGCATATGCCGCCGTTACGTATCTTGTACAAGAAGGAGAATGTGGAATGGTGCATTTTTTAGCCTCGAGATCCCGAATATCTCCTCTAAAAGTTGTGACAATTCCAAGATTAGAGCTTCTTGCTGCATTTGTGGGAGCAAGATTAACGAAATCTGTGTTAGATGCTCTTGGATGGACGGATATTAGATGTTTTTATTGGAGTGATTCCACTACCGTTCTTACTTGGATCATTAAGGATGAAAATTGGTCTATTTTCGTAAATAACAGAGTTCAAGAAATACGGAATATCAGCCAAGTTTTTTCTTGGCGTCATATTTCTGGATTTGAAAATCCAGCAGATTTGCCCTCCCGAGGATGCAAAGCAAGTACTTTAATGAAAACCAGATGGTGGGAGGGGCCAAAATGGCTTACTTTATTTGAAGACGAAGGACCATGCAATAAATATGAGCTTGATGAAGATGAGATACTAAAAGAGAAAACGAAAAGCTCAATTTTTGCTTTGGTATCTGTAAATAAAGATTCATCTGCAGGCTGGTTTTATCAGCGCTTTTCAAAATATGAAAGCATTGTGAAGTTAGTGGGATGGATTTTGAGATTTGTAAATAACTGTAGATGCGATGTTCAGCTCAGAAAAAAGGGAGATCTGGATGCTGAAGATTACAGGGCAGCAGAGAAACAAGTGATAAAATTGGTCCAGTTTGAATCTTGCTGGTCCAGTTTGAATCTTACCCCTGCCATGTGAACGAGCATAATGAAAAACTAAAAGCTTTGTGTGCGCATAAGGATACCGATG
This sequence comes from Dolomedes plantarius, assembly GCA_907164885.2. NCBI lineage: Eukaryota > Metazoa > Arthropoda > Arachnida > Araneae > Dolomedidae > Dolomedes > Dolomedes plantarius. Next base: position 62,155,582 of record OU015498.1, read on the forward strand.
GAATAATACGGCTCAAGACGAAAATCGTTTTCCGTCAGGATACAGAAGATTTTAGGGAACCAGCTGTTCTCCCGTCCAATCATGAAGTTGTCAAAAGATTAATATTTTCTCATCATATCAAAAATTGTCATGCTGGAACTCAAATTTTACTTAATATTTTGAGAGAACATGTTTGGATTTTGAGTGGAAGAAAAACAGTGCGTTCTGTTATCTCAAAGTGTGTCTCTTGCAAAAGATTTTCTTCTAAATATTGTGATGCTGTATCTGCTCCTTTGCCTGAAGATCGAATACGACAGGCAAATGTGTTCGAGATCTGTGGAACTGACCTGGCGGGGCCTTTATTTTTGAAGGATGGAAAGAAAGCGTGGGTATGCATTTTTACCTGCGCCGTATATAGAGCTGTCCACTTAGAGCTTGTTTCATCACTATCAACCGAAAGCTTTTTACTAGCTCTACGGCGATTTATAGCTCGGAGAGGCCGATGTGAAACCATGTATTGTGATAATGGTACTAATTTCGTCGGAGCTTCCAATTTGCTTAGAAGTTTAGACTGGGACCGCATCTGCAACGACAATGCTCTTCATCCAATTAGGTGGAAGTTTAATCCCCCTTCTTCACCTTGGTGGGGTGGATGGTGGGAGAGGATAATTGGTATTCTCAAAAGTCTTCTGAGAAGAATACTTGGAAGAGCAAGTTTGACATTCGAAGAATTGGCGACTGTTATTTGTGATTGTGAATCCGTTATCAACTCACGCCCTTTGACTTATATCGACGAATGTGACTCAGAATTTGTTCCACTTACCCCTGCCATGTTTCTTCAGGATATCAAGATCTCTGGTGTTCCAGACTGTGATGCTGCTGATCATAAAAGTCTCAACCATCGCATCAAATACAGGATAACTTTGCAGAAGGATATTAGGAAGAGGTTCAGGTCCGAATATCTTGGATCTTTGATAAGGAGGTCGGAAAAGACTAGAACTTCGAAGATAGCTCCCGGGGATATTGTTCTCATAAAAAGTGACAATGCTAATCGAATCGACTGGTCACTGGGAAAAGTGATAGAAATTCTGCCAGGGAAAGATGGTGTTTGTCGACTCATCAAACTTAGAACTTCTCGTGGAGAAATTCTTCGTCCGATTCAGTTCGTCTTCCCTTTGGAGATTTCTTCTAACGATTCGCCTTTTCCACTGGATAAAAGTATATTATCTACAAATATCGCCTCTATGAAGGATGCTATTCCTAAGTGTTCTGGCGACAACTCCATCGACTGTGCAGTTGTTCAAAACAACACAAGGCTAGGGCGGACTGTCAAAATTCCCGAAAGGCTGGATCTCTAATATAGTTGTTGAGTTGTGGAACTTCCACATCTCAAGGTGGGAGGATGTGAAATCCACTTCATAAGTTTCACTTTATTATGTAAAAAGCAAAACGATTATTTAAATTTATTATTTTGTTCACGCGAATTGTTTAATCATTGTTTAATTTTGTCACCGTGAACTGAACGAGATGAAAAAATATTTCTTTTTAGTTTGCTTGCTGTGGCAACAAGGAAACTCTCGTTTCTTTTAATTAAAAGAAAAACTTTGTAATTTCAGTATTCTATAAATATTTTAGAACTAGGTGAGCCTTGGGCTCTAGTTGTTGTTTTTTTTAGTATTCCATAAATATCTTAGAACTAGGTGAGCCTTGGGCTCTAGTTGGTATGTTAAATAAATTTTTTAAAATAAATGTGTTTTCTGCAGTATTGAAAATTTGAGCTATTATTTTGAAATACAAGAATTCTTCACAAAAATATATATTTATAAAAAATTGTAATTAATGTAGAAGAAAATATTCAAATTAAATACAAAGGTCAATGTATGCAATTAATTTGTATGTTTAATATCCATAAGAAATACTATTTTGAATTAAATTCTTAAAAAACTTCCATCTCAATTAGTATATTGTTTAAATTTTATCCATTACCGTATTTTAATATTTTTTGTCAATTTATTTCGTTGTTATGCACGTGACGCAAAATTAAATTAAAGTATCACAAAAAGAAAATAAACCACATGATCAACATTTTATAAATTAAATTCTAAAAATTAATATTTAAAAATTCACCAAAAATCAGAAAATGATGGTAAAGATATGGAAACGATGTCATTTTAAAAGAATTTTTATGGCCTTTTTTGTGATATAAATTTTATAACCCTCAGATTATTCTTTTAAATGATAACGTAAAAAAAAGTAAGAAAAATTGCTTAAAAATTTAATTTTAAGAAATGTAAAAATTTTCAACAATTTTTCTTAGTGCACCCCTACACTACAAGAACAATCGCCATACAAAATTTCAACCCTGTAGGTCCAGCGATTTGTTCCGTACATTATCTGTCAGTTAGTCAGTCAGTCAGTCACGGAATTGTTTTAAATACATAGTTGTTTATATTTGCTGGACTAGGGAAATTTTTACTAAAGAACTAAGATTCTACACTCGAAAAAAATATTTTTCGTTTGTTGGTGTGTAGTCAATTTATAAGATAAATCTAAAGTTTCATTTAAAATGTAATCAAATATTTTAAAAGGAATTACTTATTTTTTTTTTCAAACTTTATGAACAGAACTTGGGCCCAATCAGTAACAATCAATTTTGTAAACATAATAATCAATCTGTTTGCTGATACAAAAAATATTGATCTTTAAAATCAAGCAAGTCTGGCTAAGTCTAGCTTCAATCTACCCAGCGACTATTTCAAACTGCTGTTTCCCGGGAGATATGAAGAAGAATTTCATTTTCAGAGAAGCATATATCTATACAAACAATTCCTATCTATAGTATTCTAAACGTCTTTTTTATTATATGCTGTAATACAAGTCTGAGCAGTTTCCTCAGATTGACTGAAGCCTAGACGCGTCGTTCAACCCATTAATGCATTTTGACTTGTATAAGAAATCAATCAAATATTCACCTTTTTTCTAATTATGGGATATACCACTGTTTTATTGGTTATTAAATATGTAAACTAAATGAATTATCATACTCAATTATTCAGTTGAATTATCGTATAACGATTAGTAACTTAATAGGGAAAATTAGGGCAACGTAGTCTGTGGGATCTCTAAAACGACAAAATTTTAATTTAGAATGCAAAAAAAAAACACGGTTTTACGTTTTTATCGAAGATTAATTAAAATACAAACTTTGATAGTATAAAAGAATAGAAAGGTTTTCCAGAATCCATTATAATGCAAAGCGTTTGCTGTCAGTGAATAATATTGTAAAACATTTGCTATAAATCTACAATAAAATTAAAATGTAGCCTTAGAACCGAGATAAAAGTTAAACATTTGCAATAAATTTACAACATAATTCAAACGGTAGCCATTGAACTAAGATAAAGATTAAACATTTTCCCTAAAGTTTACAATATAATTAAAACAGTAGCCGTAAAAGCAAGGCAAGAGTTAAACATTGGCCATAAATCAAAATAAAATCAGGAAAATTATATGCCTGCAATCAACAATAAAGCAAGAAATTATCATTGTGTAACAACACCCTTTCCAATAAGGAATTATCTTTCATTTTCAAATACCGGGAATAAAACTTTGAAATTTTGTTTAGTTTCTTTTACCTTTCAGGGAATTTTCTGTGTATACTGTAAATTCTTGACACAAAAATATATCACTTATATTACTCTGTATCATGGGAAATTTTGATATCATTCTCCTTATAGGAGGAAACAAGAATGAAACCTGAAACAGGAATGAAACCTTGAGAGAACGTATTATATTTTAGCAGTTTTCCCTTATTTTCGGAATTGCACTTAGCACCCCTTAATTATCTAATATGTACATAATTATCTATACATAATTATCTACTTATATACATTCATGGTTTAGATCATACAGCAAAAGTGTCCATAATTTCCACAACAATTGCAAATATTAAGCGAGTACACCAAATAAGATTAGATTTCAACATTTTCCCTCATTAAAAAGGAACTTCCTTTTAAATAAAATGTAAAATATACACTACTTTTAAAAGATGTTTACCACAATCAGATGAAACTTGAAAGAAGACAGACATTACATTTAATAGCACAATTAACTCTTATTATTTGACTTTTCCTCAGCCTCAGAAATTTCTTCCTGTTTGCGGTATTTAAATTGTTTATCATTTAATTACGGATGCAAATATGAGAATTTTTGAGCATTGCTTAATAGATATAGAGCTTACCATCTTGGAATCAGGCGGAAGCGTAACTTTCGCGAAAATTATGAGATACTTTAGGTAATTAGCTAGCCAAGATTAAATTTAAATTAAAGCTGAATAGAGATAAAATAACAAAGAAATATATTTAATAAGTTCATTCTTCTATTGTAGTGTGTGTAATATAATTAGGAATTTTGCACTCTATTTGGGAAGAAGATTTGTGTATAGTTGCCTCTTGTACGTTAATATTACTCAAGCAATGATACACGGATCACACTTGATGATCGGAAAATTTATTCAGATTACATACAATTAAACAGATAATGTTGCATTTGAAAATAGTGTTAAATATGTATGCACGGATGTTGAATTTCTAATTAAATTTTACGAGTATTTTACGAGAAAATAAATCTTTCTTGGCTTAGAAATAAATGATATAATATAATGATTAATGTTAGTAATAATGTTTGAAGGGATTTCACCAAACACTGGAATAATATATCAAAAATATGTCTTATGTATTTATATAAATAAAATGATTTACATATTTAATGTCTATAGTGGTGCTGAAGGATACAACGACACCTTCGTACAAAATTTTCCCTTAGGGAAGGATTCTGTGCGAATATAAAGGCATTATATTTGAAGCATTTGGCTGAATTTCACAAGTTTAAACGCACACACAGAGACACTCTCTCTCTCTCTCTCACACACACACACACACACACACATATATATATATATTTACTTATTTATATGTATATAAAATATTTATTTATATACATATTTATATATACATATGTTAATATAGTTTTTATCAATTGCAGTGTAGTTACCCATTGGCAAAAATTTAATTTTCTTCGTGTTATTGGATGTATTTAAACATCGAATAAAACGAGAATGATTTATATAATTAGGAATATTGAGAGATCTACTACCAGAAACTCAAGAGAAGTATTACTTGGGAATGTTTTTTCGCATATTAGTATTTTTATAATTAAAGTCTATCATTTAAACTCTTAATATTAAACAAAAAGTTCTAGAATCTGAAGTTGATGATGGCATGTTCTGAGATATTGCAACATTTTTAGTTTCGAAACATATTTAGTTAAATTCGCTTTCATATTGCCATTATAACTTTTTTTTACTTTTACTTCCCAAAGAGTCCAAAAGAGAGATCTAGAATAAAAGTTAGTAGGAAAATTTAAGAAAGCCACTTTTTTTACTAATATCATTTAAATAGGAAGTAGAATTTTCAAGTGATAATTGAATCATACAAGCTATGATTAAATACTTAATCTTGGAGTATAGTTTCCTCAACAGCATGGATGATGTCTTACTTAAAGATATGTTAGTTTTAAAAACTGGAATTTATTTTTGTTAGCTCAGAACACTACGGTTTATTGAGACGGCCTGTAAACTTTTTGAGAGGACTTCCCAATTGTAAATTTACCCAGCCTTTAAGTATGAGCCGATATGCTTGATACATATGTAAACAATAAGGATCGAACAATAAGGCTCTTTTACTGTATATTAGCATCCTATCCAATCGGCAATTAAACATTACCTTGAAATTTATTTTGAATTTGTGAGCTATTTATAGCTATTCATTGTGGCTGTGAGATATTAGGGAAACTTTAAGATGCAAGTTGTAAATACGTTTCTTTACATGTACATTCAGGACAAATGTTATTTGAATATTTGAAATGACAACATATAACTAAGGTTTTCAATACTGCTTTCATACCCTAGGAAAAATCTGAAATTTTAACGAATGAAATACCCTGTGTTGCCAAATATTTTATCCAACTGAACATCTTTTAGGTACCTTTTCAGTATATTTACAAGGCCCATCTTATTAAAAGATGCATCTATTTTCGCTCGAAGTGAAAACAAACTGTACTCTATATGCCGTCAAGAAATTGTAAAATCAATTTCTTCGCTCAATAAAAAATATTTATATTCCTCTAAGAATAATAATGTGTTAATATAAAGGAATTTTTTTTACTTAAAAGTATTTCCAATCTTTTTTTCAATGATTTTAACACAATTTTTCTGCGGAAAGACTTCTTATAACGCTTGTACTACATTACACCTTAATATACGTCTAGACTTTTAACTTAAGAAACGCCCAATGCACATTGGTGGATAATATATATATATATATATATATATATATATATATATATATATATATATATATATATATATATATATATATATATATATATATTATATATATATATCGATACGACTGAAATGAAGAATTGTTCGAATAGGAAATCAAAAATATCGAATAAATTTGTAAATCCATTAATCGAACACGAAATTTCATAATAGGGACAATTCCATGTAATTTTCTTGCCAGTAATGATATTTTGAATGAATTTCTGTTATTTAAATAACTATCAAATAAGTAAATTTCTGTCAGTTCTAGCAGGCATTTTAGTTTAAAAACACAAACATAGACTGATATTCTCAACATTAAGTTTTAAATTCAGTATTAAGCTTCCGTTTAATCAGCTATAAATAACACATTGAAACTTGTTTAAGCCTCTGATTTATCCAGATGCAATTTTTACACAGCTCATTCACAATTTATCCCCCAATATTACTCAGCAACAGTCTGATATTAGAACGACACAATTAATTGGTTAACGTCAGAAATATTCCCTATTTCCTGCTGTAATTAAATGGAAATACCAAAAGCGAGGATTCAAGGAGTTTGGTTATAATTTAATACGCATATTGTCATAGTAATTCCCGTAACAATACACCTTATTAGTTTTAATGCTGAAAATCCGAAATGTAATTTTTGTTTCTGTTATTGGCCTTCAGATAGATTTCTGTTTTGGAGTGTCTGTAAATAATCCAAACGTCATGAATGAAAGAACGGACTGTCAGATGCTAGATAAGTTAATTATTTTATTCTAGCGTCGAAATCCGGAGTATCGTTAGCGATTTCAAAAAGGTAGTGTGCTGTTTATTTGTGGAAGAAGAAAAGACGGGGAAGGCACTATTTATGATATATTTTTAGATACCCGGGGAAAATAGCACGTCAGTATCAATCAGTGATGATTAATTTATGCTTCAAAAAAGGTGAACGTGATAAAATATGTCAGGACTTTACGAGAAATATGGCAAGAAAAGAAAATTAAAGCTTTCGCTAGAAATGTTTTTAACAATGAGAAAGCAGTCTAATGTGAATTTCCTACAAAACGTCAGAACTGAAATTTACGGTTATTATATAGATATAATTTTTTGAGAGGCCAGTTTGAAATTTTCGATTTCTGTTATTAGAAATGTCTAAAACTTGAAAAAAAAAACAGGCGTCAATTCAAACAGCTTGCACGGAAATATAATATTGTCATAGTAATTCCCGTAACAATACACCTTATTGAAACACCTTATTGAGTGAATACTTATTACCTTATTGAGTGAATTCTAAATTACCTTATTGAGTGAATACTAAAAATTACCTCATTGAGTGAATTAGTGTACTCAATACACCTTATTGAGTGAAGTTTAAGTCATTTATGCGCTGTGTCGTAACACAGCTTTTCCTTTGACATTTCAAATCATTCGACATAAATAAAATTTTCTGTTAGGATAAACTTTTATGCATAATCTTTAATATTACTATAAAATGGATGGTGGCTCATTACATGCCCACTCCCAAGTAAAAAAAATGTCAGTAATAACTTCATTACTGACAGAATGAACAAAATGTCAATAATAACTGTCATTGGTTAATTATCTCCTTCCTTGTTGCTCAAAACTATAAAGATTTTATTTTTGTAGCCCTAAATAAAAAAAGTATCTTTTATTCTACAAACGTCTTAAATGTTGAATCTACACAGGCAGATATTACACTGTCATATACGTATATGAGCATAGCTAATATATGTTGGTCATACTTTAACATAACAAATCAAAATTCTGAGGAATAAAATGTTTCTTAGTATCCGGGGTCTTGAAATATTCTGAATTTTACAAACTGATATGGCATATGTTTTTAAGTTACCCAAATGACTGGTTTTGCAGAAACACATTTTTTCCTCCTGTGAGAGTACTTATATTTGAAGAGTTGGATGTCAATATGTATTTCGTATACCATCACTTGTTTACTGTCGTAATCATTTTTGTATAAATTTATTTAGGTGTTATAAATAGCTCTTATAAAGTAGACCAAAATCTGCTGATAAGCATACTGCTAGTTTGGAAAAAACTTCATACAGGGAATTAGTGTCTGTTTCTTATAACTCTCCCACATTATTCCTGTAGCAAAATACCCATGTAACACACATTGTTAGCTTAAGAGCAAATTTTTCGTTACATCATTAGGGAATGGTTATCGTTGTCAGAACTTCCAGAAACATATATGGGCCAACTGCAGATAAAATGTTGTTTCCCCAACTGAAAATGTGATTTGAATTGCTGTCCCAATGTTTGGGCCAACTAAGAGCCAACCTTTGCGTGAGTCGCAATGCATACCGTTGTTTCAACATAACCCCAACGGCCATATCCAACCGTTGGCCATCTATGCTAAAAACGGTTGCCCAACTATTTCCCAACGGTCGTGCGTTACTTGGGAATTCAGATAAAAATTTTCTAAATCCAAAAAATAAATGGGAATGACAACTAGTTTCCAGCCAACAAGTGTAAATTGTTTAGTGGAATATACAATTACCTTAAAGTGGGTAGATTTGTGTTATGTCGTGTCTGATAATCTTATATAGTGATCGGTCCAGAAGAGAAATACTTTTACTGCTAGGGACAGCTGTAACTCTGCAAAATAGATTTGTTAGATTTGTTATTAACATGTAAAGTTTGCCTTTAATTTTTTTCGTTTCTATATGCTCTCGAATTTACTTTACGTATGAACTGCCATTAAGAAGAAATGAAGTTTAGTTCTAATCGAAAGGTTGGCATTCTCATTTAATGTCAAACCAGCAGAGTCTAAATAAAGGCGCTTAAGTCCTAACAGCAAAGCTCTAAATGTAGTGTCTGCTGTACTACAGTGGAATACAGCCTGAAGATAGATTGGAAACAATACCTGGAATTGGATTCGAGACATTCTCTGGAGTTAGAGTAAACAAAACTGCTTGGAATTGAATTCGAGACAACGACTGGAATTAATTAGAAAATAATACTGGAATTCGGTTCATATAATGGAAAGGGATAAACCAATATGAATTGAATATAGCAGGATATTGGTCTGTTGATTGAGTATCTTAAGGATTTCAATACGTCACCCATGTTTAAAACTAAACTTTATTAAGAGTTTAATGTTGCGGTGTAGGACCATTCGTACTTGTGGTTAGACACCCTTCCTGTAATAAATGACTTGAAAATATGTATAATTATTAAACGACTTGTATGTTTATTCCCATATAAGGTCAAAGATAAATTCTGTATCACAGAAATATTTCATGCCCAGTAAAATTCAGCAAAAGATAGCAGTATCGTTGACTTCATAAATAAATATGAACCCATATGGAGTTGAATATTAGAAAAACTTCCATCATTGCAGGACTGTAAGCAAGGAGGGCTTTTTTTACAATAAACAGATATAACATGCAATTACACACAAAGCTTATGTCGAATACAACATAATAATTTAGTAAGCTGGTTATGTATTTTCAGTTTGCATACAGTTCCACAGCCATTTTAACCCCTTAACGATCGCATAGTTTTCAAGAAAACGGTAATAAAAGTGCCTATTTTTGCCGGAGGATTCCCTTTATTTCTTGATCTGCCATATCTAGATTAAAAAAACCTATCCCCAATTACATTATAAATAGTCTGGTGCTGCCATCTGATATGTAAAATAAGAAATTATAATTTTTCAAGGTAAATGAAATGGATTGTTTAAATCTTTTTGGTGCGTTACTTTTAAACACTCCAACCCGGAAACATCACGGGCACCAGAAATAGAAGGCGAAACCTAACCCCGTAATTTTGACGGGAGCAAGAAGGAAGGGGTTAATATACTATATATGTTAAATAAGCATATGATAAGGACTCGGATAATTTAGTGGTTGGGGCGTCGGGATTTGCTACTGAGGGTGCTCTTTGGAGTGCTGAAAAACACCACTGAATGCTCTCGTGTCTACGCCAGATATTGGTACTTTAAATCTGTAGTCCTGAAAGTCCCTCTATGGAGTTTTCAAGGTTGGAAGGAGGTCGCGAGACCCCCAGATATCGTCTGGGGTCGATTGGTCTTAATTGTTAAGGCACCATATTCAACGGCTGGTATTGACCACTTCCTTCTCGCTCCTGTCAAAATTATGGGTCGAGGTTTCGCCTTCTATTTCTCTTGTCCATGATATTTCCGGGCTGGAGTATTTAAAAGTAACGCACCAAAAATATTAAAACAATCCATTCCATTTACCCTGAAAATTTTTTATTTCTTACATTACATACCAGATGGCAGAACCAGACTATTTATAATGTAATTGGGGGTGGTTTTTTTTTAAAACTAGGTGTGGCAGATCAAGAGAAAATGGAATCCTCCGGAAAAAATAGGAACTTTTATTACCGTTTTCTTGAAAATTATGCGATCGTTAAGGGGTTAAACCTCGGAGTGCCCTAGTGACTATGTCCGGCCAAGTCTTGTGCATTGAAAGCATTGGAAGCATGAGGAAAATTTTGTAGTAAACAATGGA
>OU015498.1:62173944-62221444 GCA_907164885.2 Dolomedes plantarius
AAGACTTGGAAAACTTCCTCTTTATTTATGCAGATGAAATCGTTGATGTCATTTTCCCCATAAGATACCCTAGAGTGCTAGCTACTTGTTAGGCTAACTTACTTCCTGGACGAAATTCGCATTATGCTTAGCAATTCACATGATTCTTGGAAAAGTGAAACAGATTCACCGGATTTTAAGTTCATGTCAAGCATTTTTAAAAAAACTTCGAAGTTTTAGGGTGCAGGATCATTTGAGGTACTTTAAAACTTAGATTTCCCCATTTGGTAAAAGTAGAATGATTCAAAGTTGCACAATGTTACGCAGTTATGTCGTTGAGTATGTCGATTTTTTTCTATATGTGGAATATAGATTGTTTTTTTTAATAATAGTAAATAATTTGACCTTATAGTTTCCGTTATTAGGTTTGACAAACTTCTAGATTTACATGAATTCTTTTGAGCTACAATATATTCAATTCATTTAAATATTTTAACGTAGGATTACGTTCCTCCATGACGGTCCTTCGGAAAGCAAATTTCAGACACTTAAACCGTCCGTCCATCCGTCCTCGCGAGTTAAAATTTGGCAGAACGCCAAACGCAGCCTGTATCGCTTCGACAAGCAGTAAACAGTTAAACAGAAAAGTACCAAAGTAGCGTTAAAATTATGACATACATATATGTATATATATATATATACATACATACATATATATAGATAGATATATACATACCACATACATACATATACACATACAAAAGAGTAAAGAAACGATAAGCAATCCTACATTAATAACCCTAGGTAGTTTCGTTAGAAGTTACTACCTGAATTTTTTTTCTTTGTGCCTTTTAAGTTTCGAAGTGGATTTTTTCTCTTTTTGTTGCACCATTTATTATTATTTTTTTTTTTGCATAAGAAACTTTTCTCTTGGCTTATCCCATTATCTAATTTGGTATTAAAAGGCGTCTTTACGGAAGAATTTCAGACTATTTCAAACACCTCGCTGAAGAATGGTTTCATCTGACAAACGTATTTCAAGCTGAATATAACAGAAGAAACAGTCTCAAACGCTTCGAGTGTTAAAAACATTACACTTCGTAAGTTTAAAATACTTTCTTTGCTTAAAAATACTTAAAAAATGTTATTTATTTAGTCTTATTATTAAGTTATTGTTCAGTATAGAGTTCGAAACCTAAATGCCAATTTAATATTATCCGTGTTGTCAGAATGACAATTACCTTAATTTTTGGTTTTGCTGTGCATATTTTCAATAACTCCTTCTTACTGCTTTTAACTATTAAAATGTTTACATCACTGATATGATTAACATTGCATTTGTCACATAAATGGACCCTTATTTCCTTTACCAATGTATTAAATGATTAATGTGCATGTATATATGAAGTAACTTATTTGCTGAAAGAGTAAATCAAGGCTTAATACGGTGACCGCAAAATGTGAAAGGCGAAATATGGGGAAACGTAAATGTCATTAAAGATAGTTTACGTAATTAAATTAACTATTCTGTCTGTGAATGTTAGGTTGAAAGGTTTGTAGTTACTTCATATATATATATATGTATATATATCAGGATGCTGCATCAGTTATTCAAAATGCTGTTGTAATTGTTCATACACTTAACTACAAGCGACAGTTAGAAAGATATGTTCATCTCTCCCTCTCTAGTTTGTTATGTATGTTTAAGCCACTTGATATTTTTGAATTCAGTTTGTACAAAGAAATATCAACAAACTAACACAGCAAAACTATACTTGTATTCTGTATGTATGTTATGAAAGATGCATGAGCGTATTATGCCAGTGTTTTCCAGAAAAGCAAGATAAACAAGACCCAAAAATTATTACCTTGTTCTAGTATTCATGTCAATGTACATGTCTATGTACATACATAAAAACACCTCTGTAGGACAAAAAGTTAGCCATTCTAGAAATACATATTCTTAACACCTAAATACTCAACTTCGGAGTACTGAACATAAATTTACATTGCTTCACTATAAGGACCTGGATTTAAACATGTTCTTGTTAAAACAATGTAAATCCCTTTTATTATATCAGAGACCAAAGAACTTACACAGAGACTCATATTTGCAACAAATACTAGTAACCCTGATTTTAATAGTTTCCTGAGATACAGGAGTTGAAAAAAAACTATACATTCAGTCCTTTAATTAAAGCAGAAGTTAAAATACTGAAAAATTTTATATCAGATGACATAATACTTACAAATTATTTTAAATTTTCGAGCATTATTAATATACACTGCTCAAAAAAATTAGGGGAGCAAGCAAAAGAAGTTAAGAAAACCGTGCGAGACAGCCACGTATTGGCATAAAAAAGTATAGTAAACACGCGTATCAATGCGCAATACAGAAAAAAAAAGACGTAAAAAAATTTGTAATTAGGCTTTAATTCTTTGAAATGTGGAAAAAACATGAAAAGATGATTTAGGGCAACAATTTGGTTACATGTAACGATAAAAAAAAAGTATTGTTTAGAAATGATGCATAGATTTTAATATGGCGTGTGGTCTCCACGAACAGCTAAGACTGCTGCCACACCTGTTTTCCATGGATGCGATGATGTTATCGATAAGACTTTGGAATACTGTTTCCACTCCTCAAGAAGTGAAATCTCCAAGTCTCGGAGAATAAAATGAGGCCTTGGTCTCGCTGCAATGCGTCGTCCGAGAATGTCCCAAACATGCTCGATTGAATTCAGGTTAGGAGAGCACGCTGACCATTCCATACGTTGTATTGTTTCAGCTTCAAGCATGTTCTCCACAAGACGAGCTGTATGCGATCTGGCATTATCATGTTGGAAAACAAAGGAATCTCCTATGGCTGCAGCGCAAGGTATGACATGAGGTCTCAGTATTTCGTCTGCATACCTTCGGGCCATACGAATACAATTCCGAATGATATGCAGGTCCGTACGTCCACCTATGCTGATTCCACCCCATGCCATAAAACCAGCTGGTCTGTATTGTGACCTTACACGAAACGGATGTGGGGTTATTTCGAATGCCCCTTTCCCTCCATACCAAAACACGTTCGAGTGTCACACTCCAGACTGAATCGGGACTCGTCTGTAAACAGCACTTGGCTCCAATCATGTTGCTCCCAATCTCGATGTTCAGCAGCCCATCTTATTCGGGCCGCACGGTGGAGTGAGGTCAACGGAATGCCAGACCATTGGCCTACGTGCATAGAGACCTCCCTAAGAAGCCTATTACGTACTGTTTGGCTGGACACCTTTCGTCCTGTTGCCAAGAGCAACTGTCTTTGCAGCTGAGTAGCATTGCATGTTCTGTTTCGACGAGCTGTTAGTAGTATATACCGGTCATCAGTTTCTGTAGTGGCGCGTGGCCGACCTTGCCCTGGTCGACGTCTAACATTCCCTGTTTCCTGGAATCGATTCCACAGCCTTGCAACGACACTTCTGGCGACTCCAACAGCGTCCGCGACACTACGCTGTGTTTGACAGGATTCATGTCTGCCTATAATACGCCATGCCGTGGATTCCGGTAAATCACGTTGTTGAGACATTTTTAAGTCACCTTTTCTCAAAAAGAATAACTGAGCAATCGAATTTCACAGTTAAGGAAGTGAAACAGACGTTTCTGCAACATCCCGATTTCCGCCCTTATGTTCTTTTTCTGGTTTTTGACGTCATGATCTTTGATTTGCATATGAAGTTTACTTTTCTGTTTCCTGCTAGGCTTTAAATTATGGATGATTTATTTTATGTTACTTATCGGTGTAAGTATTTGCGTAATTTCGTTAAAACCATGTGCTCCCCCAAATTGTTTTGAGCAGTGTATTTTAATATAAACCTGAATCAAATTTTTTGTAACATGGTGTCACTGAAAATGATAGTTTATAGTTAAACATTTTAACCTCCAGACATGACAGGTTTCTATGCATTAGAACATGGGTGGTAAACTTGTAGAATGCCACGATTTGCCTTTCAGGCTTTGAAAATCCTTGCTATTGAACTGCAATGCAATCTCGTTCCTAACTAAAACTATGCAAGTTGATTTCTGTCCTTTTAAAATTTAAACCTAATACTAATTCCCGTTTTGATTCTTAAAAACTTATGATTTCTCGTATTAAATTATAATGTTACAGAATTATATTTAAAATGACAATTTTATTATTGTTCTGGATCGAAACGTATTCAAACAGGATTTTAAATCCCGCAGTAGTTTCATATATTTTTTCAAAACACTTGGTCCGGCAACTTCGCTTCTTCATCTGAGTCAACAATTATTTTGATATGCATCAGGATGATGAATTGTATATTCAAGTTGTTTGGTTCCTTTAGAGCAGCCAAAAGATGCTTTTGAAATAAGAAGCCACAACACAAAAATATAAAAAAAAATTATTAGGTGAATTTATTACATAATACAAAAAATCTCAGAACTGTAAAAATTTTTCTGCTAAAGCGATCAACCAGTCAACAATATCAATCTACAAAATTTTCGGTAAACGTAAAGATTATATATATTTAAATTTGTTAATAGAGGAAAATATGTATCTGATTAGATCGATAGTGCTAAATAAAATTGAAAGAAAAATACATAATTAATACAGAGACTGTGAATTGTTGATGGTCAAAACAGCTTAGATTTTAAGATTCTCAAACGTAGCTAAAGAATTTCATACAGGCATGAATATATATGCAGTCGGACCTCTATTAAATGAACCTGTATTTGGCGAATTTCTCTATTTTTGCGAAACTTTTTCCTTGGAACCGAGAACATTTTGCGAATATCTCCGTAAAATAACCTCTAAATAGCGAAGTGCATTCTCTATTTAACGAACTCTTTTTGCAATCCAATATTTTTTTCCTCCATATTTCTCAAAATATTTCTGATCATTTAAAACTTATTGTTTCTTTTAACACATTTAACAAATTAACTTGCTTTTAACACGTTCCAATGCGAATTATAGTTTGAATAAAATACGCCTGATGGGCTTTTTAGAACATTTCAAAGATGAGAGAAATATTATGAGAGGAAACATTTTTTCAAACAAATAACTTAGACAAAATTAAGAGACCTTATCAGTAATTAAATTTAAGGACACATGAGGTAATGTATGCTTAAAATTACTTGTTATAATAAATGAGATAATGTCATTAAAATTTATCAATTTTAATATATTTTTTAAATCGAAAATACAGTGTATTTCCGGACAATGTTTTGCTTCATTCTTGTTTTCCTTGCAGATTTCTGTTTGATGGGTAAGGTATACAAAAGAAATAGATATTAATTAAAAGAAAATAGACGCAAATTATAGAAATTTGCGTCCATTACATGAATTATAGAAATTGACACAAATAATAGACAAAGTAAAAGTGTGATTAATTTTTTTTATTAATAATATTGAGTGTTTATGAATTTAAAATTTGTTTTGTGTAGTTTAAAGAATTAGTGAATCTCTATTTATCTCTATTTTTAGAGAATCTCTATTTTAGTGAATCTCTATTACGAATTTTCCATAAAGAACCTTTTTTTTTTCGGGATTTAGCGACTTCATTAAATAGAGGTCCGGACTGTATATATATATATATATATATATATATATATACACACATGGGAGAGAAGGGACAAAAAGAGAAATTCATATTGCCCGTGATGCTCTAAATCTCAAGGAACTGATAGAGTTCTGTACATAGTATCCTAATAATAATGAATCCTGGAGGAAGATTCTAGACTTGAACATATATACAACTGAAGGAAAAAAAGTATTATTGTGACAAAGTTCCGAAGAATGGTCATAAACAATATATTCTCGACTTCATTTACATGTCATCTCAGAGAATAATTAAACACGTATCAGCACATGACTGGTGTTTCAAACACCTAGAGACTCTTATTATCCTACATCGTCTGTCTTTCAAAATGTGAGAAAAATACCTTTTCTAATGTTTTCCCATTCCTCTTTTGAGACATCGACACAAAATGGAGACCAAGATTTTTTTGGAAAAAGCTGGGAAACGCCGTTCGAAATTTATTGTTGTTTTCCTCTCTGATTGATTTCTAATCTTTCTCTCCCACGGCGAGTTCTCTTTGAATTGATCATTTTCTGTCCAACATGATTACACGCAGAGCTCTTAAGGCTGCTGCGTACTAACTCTATTGTATTCGTCCCTCACAATGTTATCCTATGGAGAAAATTTGTCCAATGATTGCCGAATTGGATTTAAAGTTTTTTTTCTATTATACTCCGTAAGAGAGAAAGAAATTTTAAACCTTGGGGATTTTTCTTCTTTCTTAATTGCAATTAACATTTTTAAATTTCAATTATTCGGGGGAAAATGTGGTATAATATGTTTTACGCACTCATAAATTCCTTTGAGAGATAAAATTTATAAAATGAATCTTGCTGAAAGGTGCAGGCTATCTGAAAACACCACTTTTATTTGATTATTAGCTTCTGTAGCTGCAAATAGTACACAACTTTTCTCCATAGGTTACACTGAGGTGAACGCACCCAATAGAGTTAGTACAAATCTGCCTTAAACTTAAAAACACGGATTTCCCCTTTAACCTATCCACCCACACTCTAAGAGATTGTCGGTGCGAAAGAATTATCTTCTTGCAAATTTACATCTTTTTGTTTGCGTATCTTAGAATTTATATAAATATATATCTATATATATATATATATATCATATATATATATATCTATATATATATATATTTATATATTACACTGAAGTGCCACTGAATTAGGGATAGCAAGGCCTATGCAAATTGTGTAGCGCTGGCACATCATTTATGCGCAAGTGAGGGCGCTGTGGTAACTGCATATATAGCGCGTACTGTGCTTGTTCTGAATAGTTTTGGAATTACCAGTATGGGTAAACTGCCCGATTTAGACGCCTTCGATCGCGGACAAATCGTAGGTGCGCGACGCATGGGCCCATTCAATTTCCGAAATCGTCAGACACCTAGGATTTTCAAGGTCGACAGTGTCAAGAGTATACCAGGATACATGGATGGTGGACTAGCGATCGGGCAAACTGCAAAGGACAATTAGCCTTGACAGTGCGTGGTGAGAGCGGCTCAGGCGTATTGTACGTAGCCAGCGAAGTCAAACATTAGCTCAAATTACCACCCAGTTTAATGACGGTGCCAGTCGTACAGTCAGTAAACGGACTGTGCAACGCTCGCTTCACCGTATGGGGTTCGGGAGCCGTCGACCTACGAGAGTACCATTGCTCTATACTCGCCATCGGGCCTGCACGTCTTGCCTGGGCAAGAGAGCACAGAGACTGGAGTGTAGAGGACTGGAAACGAGTAGCATGGAGTGAGGAGTCTCGATTCCGACTACTTAACGCCGACGGGAGGCTGAGAATATGGCGTCAGGCTCATGAAGCCATGGATCCTGCATGCCTGGCTGGAACTGCACAAGGGCATGGTGGCTCAATCATGGTCTGGGGTGCTTTTTCGTGGCACAGTTTGGGATCTTTGGTGCGTGTACCAACCTCCCTCAATGCAATTCGGTACGTAGAGTTACTGGGTGATCACCTCCATCCGTTTATGCTGTTCTGTTATCCGCACGGTAATGGAGTTTTCCAGTAAGACAACTGTACCTCTCACAAGTCCCGTTTGGCTACTGGCTGGTTGGATGAGCATTCCTCTGACTTCTCTGTCATGAATTGGCCACCTAGAAGACCAGACTTAAATCCTATTGAGCATCTTTGGGATGTTTTGGAACAAGGTTTGAAAGGTCATCACACAGCACCAAAGAACCTTACTGAATTATGGACAGCTTTAGCCAATATTTGGCAAGCCATTCCCGTGGAACGTTTCCAGAAACTTGTTGAATCTATGCCTCGTCGTGTGGCAGCCGTTATCAAGGCCAGAGGAGGCCCAACTCGTTACTAGGTAGGTATCCCTAATTCAGTGGCACTTCAGTGTATATATATATATATATATATATATATATATATATATGAGTTCTAGATCTCTCCAGACGGCCATCGCACGACTTAGAAGTGGGCACCTCCGTAGTATGAAATCGTGGAGGGGGAGAAATCTTTTTCTGTTTTTTCTTGCACCCTTCCTGCTTCTCCTGCTCACCTCTTAGAATGTATAGTAGTCTCTATCCGACAGCAGTCGGTTGAGCAGGATATTGTCTGTGATTCTCTTTTGGGGCGGGATCTCTTGGACTTGGTGTAAGCTTGGTGTGACAACAACAGAAATTTTCTAACACTAATTATGATATCCATATGAGCATTAGTATAATATTATATTATATTTTACGTGCACACCAAAATACAAAATATTCTTTTCTAAAAATCATTTCTATATATTTGAGATATGTCTTATCATCCGAAAAGTGCGGTATATTGACTTATAAAACCTACTGACTGTGTAAAATAATTTTGTATCGACATACTTTTTAAGAGGACTGTTTGGACCCACCCATATAGAGGGCGTTTTGCGTGCGAGAGAAGGAACTATGTAACGTCCTAGAGTTTGTCACTCGGACTTTCGACTCTCACCTGATAATGAGCAACTCGCTGCTCTTGAATTTAGTTTATATTTGTAAATAGTTGTACATAATTAACGTAAAATTTGTAAGCTCTCCCACCTCGGATTCTTCATTTAAGTTTGAACTGTTTTACTTGAAATTTCGACCATTCTCGAATTTTGCGGAATAGGGAGGAACTCGACCCGCCTTCAGGGACAGTATACGTTTCAATCTCTCACATTTCAATTACACGAATTATACTTATCTATATACATAAAACAGTGCCGTAACTGACTGACAGATAACGCACAGACCAAACTACTGGACTTAAACTGCTGCAATTTTGCATGGTGATTCTAATTATAGTGTAGGGGTGCACTAAGAAAGATTTTTGAAAATTCTTCTTAGATTTCTTTAAATTAAATTTTTAAGCTATTTTTGTAACTTTTTTAAAGTTTGCATTTAAAATAATAATCTGAGGATTAAAAAAATTATAAGAAAAAAATTATAAAAAAATTATAATATCTATAAAAATTATAGATCGTAAAAATTCCTTTAAAATGAAATCTTTTTCGAATCCTTACCTCCTTTTTCTGATTATTGGGGAATTTTTAAAGATTAATTTTTAGAATTTAATTTATGAAATGCTAATCACGTGGTTTCTTTTCCTTTTGTGATACTTTAAATTAATTTTGCGTCGCGTGCATAACAACGAAATAAATTGACAAAAGAAATATTAAAATACGATGAAAGATAAAATTTAAGCACTAGACTAATGGATATGAAAGTTTTTAAGAAATTAATTCAAATTAATAAGTTTTATGGATATTAATCAACCAAATTAATTGCATACATTGACCGTTGTATTTAATTTGAATATTTTCTTCTACATTATTTTGTCTATAAAAATATCCGTTACGATTTTTTTAATAAATATATTTTTTGTTTTGTTTTTTGGCATTAATTATATACATTGACAGTTGTATTTATTATAAATATATATCTATTTTGGCATTAATTGCATACATTGAACGTTGTATTTAATTTTAATGTACTCCGTAGCGAAGCAGTGGTTTTCATCTAGTATTATCCATATAACCACAGAAATGAATTTTTGGGTTGACGGGAAGCTACAGTATCTCTAACAAATATTGCATATCAAGCATTCGAACCTGAAATAATATTTGCTGTCATGTTTGTTACTTCTCTAATTTCTGAATCAAAATTACTTACGACTTCTAAAAATCAACGCGGGATTAAAAATGCCCATTCACCGAATAAGATCTGCATGGCTTCACAAATGGATCCTGCCCGCACACAGCAATCCAGATTTATCTGCCGGAGGATAATAAATGCTGTGGTGCATTCCATTTGTATCGTTACGCTTTATTGCGGCCACAGGACGGTGATTGCACCAATTAGCTGTTCAGGCTCAATTAAATTGAATGCTGTTGACCGTCGGGATACTAAATATGCGTATTATAAAATGAACAGACACGCTACAGATTCATAACACTAATGCACAGCACTTACGATAATGGCTCTTGCACCAACATGCCACATCATACTGATTTTAATATATGTGCATTATAATACGCTATATTTGACGTTTCGATTAAACTAGTGAAAAGTTTATGAGCTGGCATGTCCATATAGACTGAAAAGAATTGGCTTAATTAGCCGTACTGGCCTGGATATGTGAAATGAAACGCTATTCATTACGGGAGAGATGACTGTATCTTACACTATGAATATTTGGGTGAAGTTTTAGACGAAATACTTTCAGTTAAAAAGCCTGGCCATTCACAATCTTTCAGTCCACCGCCAGTTTCTACATCTTAGTTCATAACTTGTATATTAAAAATCATATTTTACACATCATATTGATTTTATTATAATATGTGCATTATAATACGCTATATTGGACGTTTCGATTAAACTAGTGAAAAGTTTATGAGCTGGCATGTCCATATAGACTGGAAAGAATTGGCTTAATTAGCCGTACTGGCCTGGATATATGAAATGAAACGCCATTCATTACAGGAGTGGTTACTGTATCTGCCGCTATGAATAGTTGGGTGAAGTTGTAGAAGAAATATTGTCAATTGAAAGAGCTTCACCATTCACAATCTTCCAGTTGACCGCCCGTTTCTACATTTCAGTTCATAACTTTTATATTTATAAAAAGCCTATTTTGCCAATATGAATATTTTAAAAAGTGTTTTGCCCTATGATAGACAACATACTTCGATAATATACCATTGTTATAGAAGAAATATATAGGGTGATTTTTATTAAACTGACACTACTCAGAACCATCTGTAGCGCGATCTATCAGCCGGAATTCCACCAAAATAGATAGAGGGACTAAGAACAACATGGGAGAGATTTTATAGGGGAAAAATAGTTCCAAAAGTCGCCGACAGGGGAAGATACGGCTCTTTTGTTGTCGGCGCATCCGATAATTTGCACAAAACTCTAGTAAAACATCAAAATGCAAATTTACGACTACGCAGCCGACATCAGGGTCAGCATTTCGGGTATAAATATAAGGGGTGAATACCGAAAATGTTCTAATAAACAGACAAATGAATAACAAAGAAATTCCACTGCAACACCGCTTTATGGAAATTCACTTCTCCCACCTTCAATGAGACCACAGTCCTGTTGGACAACACATTGCTTCCTGAACACTACGTTCTCAACGGCCGAGCGTAACATGTCGCCAGAAATGTTCATCAGAGTCCGGGGTATGTTATCCTTTAGAGCCGCCAAGTTCGACGCTCTACCAAGATACACCTAACCCCGCATTTACATAGCCGCGAACAAGCCACCCCTCGTCCCCCGGAATACATTCTCGAGACATTAGTTACGCTCCTGAATCGACGCGAATGACCGTTCTCACATTCCCACCAGTTGCTGTCAAGAAGACTTCCCGTCGCAACTTCCTAACGCATTCACCCCTTTGACCTTTGACCTTCCTCCCCGTATCCATTCGTCCCTTCACAAAAAGCGATCCGGCCACCATTCCCCCTTTCACCCCCCCACGTTGGCGTGGTTGAGACGTGCCCTCGTCCCTTTGACTCGGGTCAGAAAAACCGCTCCCGAAGCGAGCGCCACGATTGGAGAGGAGAATAGCAGGGTTATCGGCGAGGGCTCCGTTTACACATCCATCTTTCACTCTTCCCCGCTATTCGACTCCCCTCGTTCACCGCTGTGTAAATGCGGGATTATACTTTAAATAACCCCTCAGAAAGAAATCACATGGGTTAGGTGCGGGGAGCGAGGGGGCTATGCAAGTGGAAAAATAGCGACCGATGACCCTTCCTTCTATAAGTCGATGGCGCAACAGATTCCGCACCGATCTTCATAGCCCAAAATACAGGCGCTGTTGTAGATTACGTAGTCATAAATTTGCATTTTGATGTTTTACTTGCCTTTAATGCAAATTCTCGGAAGCACCAACAACAACAGCGCCATATCGTCCCCTATCGGCGACTTTTGGAACTAATTTTTTTTTCTCACGGAAACTCTTTCCCATGCCATTCTTAGCCTCTCTATTAATTTTGATGGAATTCCGGTTGATAGATCGTGCTACAAATGCCTCCGTGTAGTGTCAGTTTAATGAAAACCACACTGTATTAAGAAGTTTATGTTACAAGATAATACAAATACTGAAGTTTCAATTAGGATTTTAGATTTACACCTACTTCGATTTTTTGCAACTGGTAAATGATCTATTAATGCCATCAAAAAGTTAATTCTCACTGGAGAATTTACTAGTTAATTTTTTATGTTCCCAAAATGATATTTATCAAATTTTTTTTGATTGTAATATCCACAACGAGTGATAGTCGCTTTTTTAAGTACAATTTTCAGCACAATTGTTCCAAGAATTCATCAATGGTAATTTTAATATAACTATGATATAAAATCTTACAATAAAAGAAACAGTTAATTATTGTGTCTGAAGGCGAAAGAAGAGAAGTAGAAAAAAAAAAGGGTTTTTAGAATTTTTTTTAACATGGGGCTCTACCGGATTATTTACTCCTTCCTACGATGATCGCGATTAAGGCAAATTTAACACTCATCCAATTTATTTTTTTGACAAGAGGGTTACGACAAAATACAGGGCATTACTTTAACTGCAGAAAAAAAAATCTATATCTCTTCAAGTACATCATAGTATATCTCCTGGTAATTCTTCTACGCTGAAGTTAATTCTAGTTTTTTGAATAAACTGCTTCAGAAATCATGAAAAATACATAAGGAAATGGGCATTAATTATTTCATCGAGCTGTAGATACTATTCTTGTTGTTGTTGTGACTTATGCCGCCTGGTCGGAACATGACAAAACATGTCCAAAAATGGCTTCGGTTTGCAAAGAAACCCCAAAGGTCACAGTCTGACGTATCTAGGTGCCACCTCACGTTTGACCGCGAACCCGCAGGGCTAACAATTCGAGGGCTCGTACCTTCGAATTGTTAGAATATATATATATATATATATATATATATATATGTGTGTGTGTGTGTGTGTGTGTGTGTGTGTGTGAAGGATATTATAGAAAAAGAATAATAATTAAGCAATTTAAAGGGGGTTTAAAAGTAAAACTAAATTCTAACGTTAAATATCCTTATTTGTCGTATTTCAAAATGTGCCAATTCTCAATCCTAAAGAAGGTAAATTCGCATTTTGAGAAGGACCATAGAGAGAATCTAAATATAGTATCAAACTTAGCTCCACCCCAGCCTCATCTTCGGCGCTGATGTAATGAGGGCATGCGAAGTTGTATTGGGAGCTTTTGAGACAAAAGGCAAGCAGCAGACCAAGGAGATTAATTCGATTATAGCAGACGCGCGCTAGCCGGATCCGCAGGTTTTGTAAAATGGCGAGCGCTAAGATATGCGCTACTTTGGATCAGTGGTTACAATAAATGAAAAAAAACATGATTAACTCGGACTACTGTGTAATTCCTGAGTTTGAACTGCCTTCCACTACGCCACCGGACCACCATTGACTGCAACATCATTTAATATAATGGGCGTGAAACGAAGCCCGTCATATATATACAGTGATTTCCGCTTATAAGAATCACGTTTGTTATTACTGTTTTTGATTCTTATGAACGGTTGATTCTTATAGCCGAAATTTAGGTTTTTGGACAGGCACACACACACCTATATATACACATATTAAATAATTTACCATGAAATACTCTTTAATTTACGTTAATTATCTTTTATTTTAATTATTTTTTATAATTTTAAAAATACAACTTAATTTCGAGACCTATAAATAGATACACATGATTATAGTAAGAGAAGAAAAAATCCAATATTTGTTACAACATGCCTCCTTAACAGTTTTAACATTTCAACTACAGGAAGGGAGCAAGAAAAAGTTTTCTATGGTAGTTTGACGTAATGAAGTTTTCAGGAGGCTGTTTCAATACTCTTTCAATACTAATAGTCTCAGACGAAGATTTACCTTCTAGCTTACGTTTTGCGATTTGATAACGTGCCTATGTCACGTTTGCCTAAGTGATAGTGGACACTTCGCCGAAAATTTATGTGTTTCAGGATCCAGAAAGCCGCAACTACGATGTGGGAGGGGGGGAAAAGAGTCTCTATTTTTGTTTGTCAGTGGAGAAAAGTGAAATTGGACCCGGACGGGTAAAGATGCCCCCGGGTCAAGCTAATAGGACAGTGTTGTGCTAAAGCGTATAAGGGGAAACTATTATGTTATGTCTCACAAAGAAAGGGATGAATTTTATGACTATATTCCATCCCATCTTATCAATCTCTCTTTAATAAAAAAGAAAGAACTTCGTGCCTTTTGAGGGTTTAAGTGGCTTTTTTTGAAAAATGAAAGGAAAGCGAAGAGTGTAAAATGATTCTTAAAACCGGTGGATTGATTCTTTAAAGTGAAAATTTTAACATGGAAATATTACATTTGTTTTTGTTTTCGCGATATTGATTCTTATAAAGGGTTGATTCTTATAACACTGATCACTATAAGCGGTGGTTATTGTATATATATATATATATATATATATATATATATATATATATATATATATATATATATATATATATATATTATATATATATATATATATATATATATATATATCTATATATATATATATATGCGTGTGTGTGAGAGGAGAGAAAGAGAGAGTTGGCCTTAAATTTGCCTCAACTCCAAACTGTTTGGAGGAAAGATAAATAAATAAACATTGAAGATTATTACAGGTTATTTTAAGCCTCAACAGGCCGAAAATCTCTGAGGCAATCATTGAACTAACTATAAAACTACCACATAATTTATATGTTTTAGTATATATCAAATGTGCTAAATGTGCTAAAGTATGCTTAATTATATAATCTTTAGCAAATGTACAAAATCATACATTTCCTATTTTTCCCGGCCCTGCATCATTACACAATTCTGAATTCTTTGCCAAAGTAAATCCACGTTCTTCCGCATCGAATTTGAATCCGAAAAATGCATTCGCACCTCATCTGAGGCACAAGACCATTAAACTGCCTTCCCCGCCCGAGGATACTGGAGTAAAAAAGGGCGTAATCCACTAACAATTTGCCCCCGCCCGGCACCAAGAATATTGTTCAAAAATCGTCTTTTTTTTAGGGAAAATATTGGAAAATATTTCATCTTTTACAAGAACACCAATGGAAAAGAGAAAACCAGA
This sequence comes from Dolomedes plantarius, assembly GCA_907164885.2. NCBI lineage: Eukaryota > Metazoa > Arthropoda > Arachnida > Araneae > Dolomedidae > Dolomedes > Dolomedes plantarius. Next base: position 62,189,152 of record OU015498.1, read on the forward strand.
TTTAGTTTTCTTCCAAGTATGCATATCTTCAAGCGTTTTCCTCATCCATAGAAGAGGGGAGAGCTATAGAAAGGTAAAAAAAAAAAGAATTATCATGTTCCTTCCATTTTTATTTTGAGCGTGAACTGATATCTACAGGTATGTTGGTCTTTTCATGGATTATACCTTATTATTTCTGAACGTTTTTTTTCGTTATTCATAAATAAAAGACGTGGTAACTTTACTGTAAATAACTGTAAATTACAGTAATTTTTGTAAATGATTAACCTTTAGCTAACGGGGCCCATTTTCCAATTCCCTCTTTAGAACGGGAAATGTCATAACCCCTTTGCAACAACGGTCATTAAGTGGTTATATATACAATATTTGTATAAAAAGTATCGGGAAAAGTTTCGGAAAAATAGATTTATTTGAGATATTGCTACAATTCCACAAAAGTCTTCAAAATACATCTCTTGTGCGTCGACACACTTTCACCAGCGGCTTTTCCGCGACTCAAAGGCTCCCTGGTAGGCGAATTCCGGAACGTCGTTAAGGGTACGCGTGCATGTTTCTTTGACGGCACTTAGGGTCCCATGTTGGTGTCCTTTAAGAGAGGATTTCACTTTTGGGAATTGGAAATAGTCTGCTTATGCCAAGTCAGGACTATAAGGGGGTTGGGAAATCATCACGATGCCGTTTATCATGAGGTACTCGGTTGCCTTGGACCAGGTGTGGCTGGGTGCATTGGGTCATTCACGAAGACCTTCAGGAGGAGGTTAGTGCAGATCTTACGCATCGCCAAATATTCAGTGATAATGTCGTGCACTGTCATCTTATCAATGCCAATTTTATCTATGGCCATGCGCACACTTAACCGACGGTCTGAATTCAGCACTTCATGCAAACGTTTCACGTTGTCGTCTTTTCTTGATATCGGCGGCCGTCCTGGGCGGGGCTCGTCCTCCACACTCTCTCGGCCATCTTTGAAGAGCTTGTGCCACTTAAAAACTGCAGTTTGTGACATGCTTTCATCCTTGAACACTTGGCGAATAATGCCCAACGTCTCAGTACCCGATTTCCACAGTCCAATACAAAATTTCATGGCGTACCGCTGTTCAATCGTTCGCTGCATTTTGCGCTTGCACCGAGCCACTCGAAAGGGGTCCACTAAAACCACGATCTGGCCTGAACGAACGCTCTCAGGGACTGTCGCTTGACGCGAATTGAAGGTTACATCCCCCATCACCGAGCATGTGCGGTACGAACGCGCTCCGACGTACAATCACGTCAGGAAAAAATTGTTCTCGATCCTTTTTATACAAACCCTCCCTCCTCTCTCTCTCTGTATATATATATATATATATATATATATATATATATAGTGAAATCTCGATCTATCGTTTTCGAAGGGACCGACTGAACTCAACGATGGATGAGGGAACATACAAAAAAGTATTAACATTCCTTAAAGTTTGATATCCTAAAAATATATTTACTCATATACATAAATGCATACTTACCTGTAGTGCAACTGAAGATAAAATTATAAAGTTGTACTGAAATCCAAGATAATAATAATAAAAAAAAGAAATACACGTTGGTACACAGGAATTTTGATTCAAATAAAAGTATTTAATCTTCGTTTGTTTTTTGGCGGTTTTCTCTCCGCAAGTAAACAATATTTTTTCTGTGTTGCAAATTGCATTCTTTTCGGTATCGGTTATTGTGTGAGGGTATAAAGAAGCGTCAGCCGTGAATCGTTTGTAACTAGAACCATTACATTGCACTGGATGGGGTCCGACATAAGACCACCAGGAAGTTCTGCTTCCGGGTGAAAGCCTCACCGGCCAGTGTAGAGTGCAGCAATACGAAACTTTTCACACCTTAGACCAAACACCAGGGCGCCTCCATTCCAAAGCTAAGGGAAATGCCAGAGGACAGCAGGAACCACTCAGGTCGACTGACTGTGAGCCATTGCTGATAAGAACATAAATGTTGAATAGTAGGAGAGTTTGGAATGAGTTTCCGAAAATAAGATACTTCAGGGGCTAAATAATTAAGGAACACCAACGACGAACAAATAATGGGAGTGGTACGATTCTGCGAAACCAGGCTAAACGAGAGAGAACAAAAATACGATACCGTGCATCTCAAATGTTCTGTTCATTGTTTAAGGGGACTCACGACCCTTAAGTCGAGGAAATAAGGCATATTTTCATACTATTTGACTCTTTGTAACTATTTCAATTTACTCCCAATTTTTCCAAATTTTATGTATATGATTACATCATATGTTTTATTTAATAAACAAACTTTTCAACCTCCTCAAAATATTTTAAATAATTTTTTTTAAATGCTTTTAGATATACCTTGTTTTTTAAGCATTTTTATTGTATACTGGATTGCGCGCAGAACTATGAAATAAATTTTACACTAAATGTATAATTCCTGTTTCATATTTAAAATAAACATTCAAAATCAGTTTGAACATAAAACATTAAACATTAAAATATTTTTTCAATTTTTTAAAACTGCTCAAAATTACTTAAAATTTCTTAAATTTTTTGCATCAATTTACCCTGAAAAAATAACAAAATGTGCAGTGATTGGAATAATTTTAGTTCAGACGCAATAAAATAACATGATTATGCCGTGATAAAAATGTCATGGAATTATGTTTCATAGTTTTTGAGATATCAGTGCGGAATGTTACAAAATTGCATTTTGAGAAAATTGAGTTAAAAATTTTTCTTACCATAAACTTGATCTGTAATTAAATATTTAGAATATTAATATCTCCGGAACTTAGCGGAATATTTTCATGCGGTTTGCTTTATTTTGTTCAAAAATGATCAGGCTTTAGCATATATTTTTTTCAAAAAATCGAATGTTTTAAAGATTTAAGGGTAGTGAGTCCCCTTAATTAGAGCGTCATTCTAGATCAATCCAGACATTTATATTTCAGGTTCAGTTATTATGAAAAAACGATCGATCCGATAAATTAATGTAAAAGCTGCGATATTCTGAACGAATATTGCGGGAAAACGATGGATCGAGGAACGATCCATGCGGTCTGTTTTTGCTTGATTTCTATGGCATTTATTCGGGACTGGATGAAATAAACGATGCACACGGGAAAACGATCGATCGAGATTCCAATGTATATATATATATATATATATATATATATATATATATATATATATATATATATATATATATATATATATATATATATATATATATATATATATATATATGTGTGTGTGTGTGTGTGTGTGTGTGCGTGTGTGTGTGTGTGTGTGTGTGTATTCTTGGGATACATGCTTTCCCACCCCGTAAGGGAAAGGTTACTAGACGTCTGTGTAAAATTTGACTATTTCCCTAGTTATGAAGCTAATTTTCCTATTGATAAAATAAAAATATGGAACGCCATAAATTTGCAATAAATATTTATACAGAAACTTGAGAGTGCTATAAATTAATAGTTGAATCGGAAAGCACTTTAATAAATAAGGAGTGTAAATAAATTGAAAGTGATTTTACAACAGAACATTAACTTGTACATTTTTAGTATATTCTGTATGATCTTGTATAGATATCTAACATCATTGTTATGGGACAGGTCTTTTTTTCACACATCTTTCTATCAAGGATATAAAAGAAATTTTTGCATCCTGATGGTATGCATCACTGATAAAGAGGAAACAATGCTAACCAAAAAAAAGGTATAAAATCCTCCCGAAAAATTTCAGTATGTAAAACAGAACACCTAAGAGACATGATATGACTTCGAGTGGGTCCTCAGTCACTAGCATTTTTGTATCAGATCTGCGAATAAATACACATGAACCAATTTAACCATTTAATAAAAGGAACCCGACATGAAGTAATGATATTAATTATTTTTACAGTGAAATTTGAGAATGTCTAATCAAAAATGTGAATACGGGTTGATTGGACCCACTTTCTTGCTTGGATCCAAGTAACCCCATTTTTAGTTTATCAGCACACTAGTTAATACTTATAATTTTTACCGGGTTAATTGATTCTCCATCCCTCTAAAACTATTGTTAAATTATTAAAGACTGTATTTGAAATGTAAATTTATCCTTACCTAATGTGGAACTACAGTGTGTAAAGAAGTGAAGGTGGAAGTTATAAGGTCACAAAAATTCGTGTTTTTATCACAAAGCAACAGAACCTGAACAAAAAAAAGTTGGGAAGAGCGGAAACGTGGTAAAGTGCCTCAGTACTTAGCTAATGCTCCTATCTGCTAGAGAGATTCTGAATTATACCTGTATTTTACTTACAAGAGACCTAGGTGTAATTTAAAACACTTCTTTGGTTTGGGTCCAAGTAACCCCAAGTAACTCAAGTAACCTTAGGGTCCAAGTAGCCCAAAGTTACGGTACCTTGTTAGTCATAACTCAAAATTTAAAAACAGATTTCAATTGAAGTATGAATGATTGAAACTCCTACTGTTCCCTTAAAAAGTCTTTTCATACACAATTGTTTTTCACAGTCAATAGGTTTATAAGGCAATATACCGTACTTTTCGGATGATAAGACACACCTCAAATATACAGGAGGATTTTTAGAAAAGAATATTTTGTATTTTGTTAGGCACGTAAAATATCATATATATATATATATATATATATATATATATATATATATATATATATATATATATATATATATATATATAATATATGTAATAAAATATTGATTTTACTTTAAAGTTGAATTCGGACCATTAGCCGCACCCTAATTTTAAGTCGTTTTTTATGTAAAAAGGTGCGTCTTACAGTCCAAAAAATACGTTAACTAAATATCAGAAAATTATTTCTAACACCTTAGAATTTCAAACGATAATAAGTTACCATATTACCAGCCGCATGATTTCAGCGTTTCAAAAACATTTTGCTCTATCCGTTACACTAATAGGACCACGTAGCTAATATGAGAATCGAAGAAATATATCCCCGCCGCATATAACCCGAGAACAAGTCTGTATAAAAAAGGGGGGTAAGAAAAAATACCCGCAGGATACCGGAAAAGAACGGACGTAATCCGCTGTCCTCCGAAACTTTCATCCTTTCCGAGATTGCCTATTTTTAGGAGTAGACCGGAAAATGCAGCGCGCATTTCTGAGGCTCCGAGGCACATGGCACAATCAGATTTAGTTTTCTCCTGGTACGTCTTCAACAGTTTCCCTCATCCATAAAGAAGGCGTAAAAGCGCTACAAAGGTAAGAAAAAAAAAATATATATATATATATATTCCCCTAGTTTTTCTTATTCCTTCGATCTCTCCACGTCTCCTCCTTTATGTTTTTTTTATATTTTTATTTTTATTTTCTGCGTATTCTGATATCGGCTGTCAAGGTGCTCTTCCCATTTTTCTCCATTGATAGAATTATTTTCGTTCTTCGGTTCAACATTTGTGCCGTATTTTGAACAGAACGGTTGTACAACACGATGTTAAATGTTTATTAATGTTACAGGTATTATTTCGGTAGAAATGATTAGAAATTTCAAGCTTGCTTCCGAAGTATGAATGAAAATAAGAAAAAAAATATGCATAAACAAGTGAAGAGCAATTTTTAGCAAGTCCTCTTTACACACGGAGGAATTAGGTATAGCGAAGAACAATACATGGCGTAAGGAATAACGATTAAAATCTGGACAAAGTAAACTCAAATGAATCACATAAACTCTTATGACAAATAGGTAGTTAAAATACAGGGTGTCCGGGCTGGAAGTATCCAAAAGTTACGACTTATCTTTACGGAACTACCCATTAGAATTTTAAAAAATACATTTAAATAGAAAGAACTTCTCACCAAGTTTTAATATCAATCATAGATTTCGATGTGTGCTTCTTTTTTGGCACGACTAACGTCTAAATGGTAATCCAGTTCTCTCCAAGTGTTTCGTGGCATATCAGGAGTTATTAGACTTTTTTGCTTGGGGATTCAGTAAATCCGTTGTGTACAAACAAAAAAAATTCAAACTGTGGATGGGTTGAAGAAGCATATCATTCAAGCAATTCGTGTAATAACTCTTGATATGCTACGGTACCCTTGGAGATAACTGGTTTACAATTTAGACGTTAGTCGTGCTGCAAAAAGTGCACACATCGAAATCTATGATATTATGATCTAAATCTATGATTGATATTAAAACTTGGTGAGAGGTTCTTTCTATTTCAATAATATTTTACAATTCTAATGGGAAGTTCCGTACAAATAAGCTATAACTTTTCGATACTTTTAGCTCGGACACCCTGTATTATATATTGCTTTTAACTAAGCAATATCTTAGAGTATTTCCGTTAATCAATATTGTGGATGTGTCCCCTCAGACACTGAACTAAAGTGACATAGAACAATGTATGTTTGGGGGATTAAAAATTTCACTGTGAACTATGAAAATGACGTGCGTAGCATACGCGTTGTGTATTGATTCTCTTTTTTTTATCATGGTTTAAAATAACTAATTCAATCGTATTGCGAGTATTTAAAACACTTACTGTAAGACACGTTAAATGTATGTTTAAACACAAATGTTTAAAGAAAAATTAAATTTTCAAATACTACCTTCAACAAGATTTTCCAAACGAACTTTATATGCTTTATTAAGAGTAAACATGGAAGTATGTACAGCATCCATTCTCTGAACTCAGCATGTAAAGTGAAAGTAATTATTAGTGAAAGTAATATTCTAGCATATAAAGATTAAATTAACTACATTATTTCTTTAGCTGCGATTAAAGTACAAAAGTAATGGTAGTAAGGAATTTAAGTGCGTCTTTTGGTCCGAAGCTAACTTTAAAGTAAAATGAATATTTTATTATATATATATATATATATATATATATATATATATATATATATATATATATATATATATATATATATATATATATATATATATCTATATATATATATATATATATATATAGGGGAAGAAATTCTTAACTTTGTTTACAAAGATTATTTAAATTGGTATACACATAGATCATTTTTGAAGATTATTTATTTATGTAGATTTTAGAGTCAAAATACTCACATATAGGTGCAAACCCATTACCAAACATCATAATGTCTAATATAGTATTCGAGTTTGTATCTATAGAGATGCGTTTCTGACATTATACATAGTTTGAGGCCCAAATCTGTTGTCAAACAATATATATGTCATACACGTCTCCTTACATACAGCGTTCTAGTTAGCAGTCCTTTCCAATATTATACATGTGAAACAGCTCTTGCACAGTGTTATATGTATCAGAAATGTCACTTCAATAACATAACTTAGAGTTCTATTTGTGGTGGCATTAAACAAAGTGTGAGGCAAAAAAATATTAAATGATCAACGTGTATGGTAGGTTTCCGCGTATCCATACAAGCGTGATTAAAGTGAAGCATAACTTCCGTAGAAACCTCTAGCTTTTAAAATTAAGAGGATGATTTAAAAACACTCTAACAGAATGTATTTTCAATGCCTACAACTTTTAATTAAACGTAACATATTAAAATGTACTGTACAATAAACTGAAACATGCAATATAAGATATGTAAATATGCAATATAAGATGTGTCAAATAATAACGCTAATATATTAAATTCGGATGTGTTAACATGATCCTTGTATATTAATTGATTTGAATTATTTGATAAAATCTTAGGATAATTGATCCCTTACTATTCTTTACAATATCTATTCGTTGTCTCCATACATCCTTAAAATCACAAAAATTTAGGATAAATATTTAAATGCACGTTTTGTTTTCTGTTTCACACAATTTTTCGTTTATGTTTAACTTCGGCTTAAAAAAACTTGGATACTTTCAGAAAACAATGAAATTTGGTTGATAACTTTAGAAGGACGATACATCAGAAATGATTGTGGGTTGTATTAAAGTAGGTGAATTCATGGTGATGATACATGAAATCAACCAAGAAATTATTGTAAATAAATTCATGAATGTCAACAAAAGGAAATTTCTAGACATACACTATCTGGCCAAAAGTATCCGGACGCCCAGTGGTACGGACTCGTAGAATCTTGCGGCATATATTAATATGATGTTGGTCCTCCTTTTGCATCGATAACAGCCTGCACATGTCTGGGGAGAGTTTACACCAGATTTTGATAGGTGTCCATAGGAATTGACTTCTAGGCGTCCATCAAAGCTGAAGTGAATGCTGTCAGTGCGAATGGTCGATTTGGCTGGCTACGTAATCTGCGTTCTTATTCGTCCCAAAGTTATTCAATGGGATTTAGATCGGGGCTCTGAGAAGGCCAGTCCAGTTTTTGAACACCTGTTTCGTAAAACCATGCTTGCGCAAGTCTCGAAGTGTGAATGGAGCAGTTATATATTGTCATACAGTTGAAGAAATATTGTCATTGCAGAAATATTGTTATAGAGTTGGGAGAGCAGCATTGTCCAGAATGTCCACATACATCTCAGAGTTCATGTTTCCAACCACAGGAACTAAGGAACCTAGTCCAAACCATGAAAAACACCCCCAAACCATGATGCTGCCACCACCAACTCAACAGTTGGCACAAAGCAGTCATGTAAGAAGCGCTCGCCGAGCATCCGCCAAATCTATATGCGTCCATCGGACTGCCAGTTTTTAAAGCAAGATTCATCACTCCAAAGAACATTTTTTCACATGCCCACAGTCCAATGACGGTGAGCTTTGCACCACTACAATCGACGCTTCGCATTTTGGGGAGTGATGTTCGGCTAGTGTGCGGCTGGACGACCATGGAATCCCAGGTTTTTTAACTTTCGACGAACAGTTCTACTACTAGCACTAACGCTTGGTGATCTTTGGAACTCCTGAGTGATTTCAATCAACGAGGACTTGCGATTTTGTTTCACTACCCTTTTCAGAGTTCTACGGCTGCTTTCATTCATTTTTTTCGGCCTGCCGTTTCGTTTATCTGCAGTTTCACTGCCTCGACGTTTTCACTTCACAATTACACCACTCACAATGGATTTGTCACAATGACCGAAATTTCCCGAACTGATTTCCCACAAAAGTGGCATCCCACTATAAACCCACGATCAAAGTCACTAAGCTTCTATGATTTACTCATTGTCTCACAAACGCATAAATATGACCTGATAAACCACTAACAACACTTTATATCTTTCGGTTACGCATCAAACTGCGTCACCTGCCAGATCCACTTCTTTAGGGGGATGTCCAGATACTTTGGGCCAGATAGTGTATCTGTGGAAATAACACTAATCGCACACTTCATAAAGTTTACACACATAAACCTACTGACACTTCACCAAGGGGGAGATTCATACTGAGATTTCTCTAATATGAGTAATTTTTTTAACTCACAACTGGGGAAGACTAACAAAGAAGGGGTTGATTGGAAAAATACTCTACGCCACACCATCACTAGGGATTGCAAAACCCGGTTGAAATTTTTGGAAGAGAAAATTCGGTTCCGATGGCTATAAAACCAGCTCTTCGAAATCAGTAAATCTTGGGTTTAAAAAACACTTTAATGGGGTTTAAACAGATTTACCATGCTTCATAATTTATCTTTTTCTTGGCCTTTAGAACCCTTTGTTTTAAGCACATCCACAGTACTAATTATTAGATCACTCTCAACAATCTTAGAAGTCAATCTCCTCCCGCTCTCAAAAGATATGCCCTCGAATGTCAGTGGCTTTAACTGATTAATTTCGTAGAAGATTTTCAAAATATATATTATTTTTTTTCTGTTATAAGTAGACAAACTTATATTGCCAATTATATTATTTAAGAGAACGGTGGATGTTTAAATTTATTTTTTTTTTACTTTTTATCATAGAGATATGAAATTTTTTACATATATATACATACATTTCATCACAAGTATATAGAATACCTTAAAAGAAATTTCCAATATTATTATAATTTTGAGATTTTTTTTTAATTTAAAATTTGTCAAACAAAATTTTAAAATGCTCCTTGCGACTTAATTTTTGAGATATTTCCTTGGTTTTGCATGTTAATCACTTAAAACTATATTACAAACAAATCTGGGTATCATTTATTTAATCCCTTGAATAGTTAATTTTTGGGAGATACTTTTTCTGAATTCCATCCCGATTTTCAACAAATTTTTTTTCCGTTTAATAAGTCATAAACCAAATTTAATTACCTTAATGAAGTCGGATTGTAAAAAGCATGCCTAATTTCTTTGTAAACAGTATCAGGATTCTTCCATACCAATTTCATGAATTTTGAACAAAAATTAAGTCGCATAAAGCATTTAGTAAAATCTAAAATACCTGATAAATGTGTTTTGAGAAAAACAGATTAAAAGTTTATTATTACATTTACCTTTATTACTTACTTCGTAAAAGCTTCATAAATGATTTTTTATTTAAAAAATCTATTTTGGTTCTATTATCCTACAGAAATATATTTTTTCATAATAATGCAATAAATATTACAAAGAAAAGATTTGCTCAAATAAATGTCCACGGTCCCCAAGGGGAGTGGTCACTTTTAAGTACCTTTAAAAGTATCTTTTTTAGACCTATGTTCGATTGTATGTACTACTCATGATTTTTGCTTGATTTACATGAAATTCTTTGAGTAATTGCCTAACATACTGTTTATTATATATATACAATATTTCAAGGTAATTAAAAAAATTATTTTTTATGAATATAAAGTGAATATTTTTTTAAAAATCGAGCATTTTGCAGTCAAATGCTGTGCGCATTCTGTCAAAATAAATTATTATGTTACAGTAATAATTGTTTACTATATGTGATTACAAGACTTCAGTCAACAATATCCACCAACATTATTCTAAAATATATTAAAAAATTTTAGTACATGCTATTTTTAATTAGAAATTTCAAAAATGACTGAGTAAAAGCTTATAAAAAATTCTTTAAAAAAATTAAAATATGTTAAGGTTAAAAAGTGTTGGTAGATTTTGTCGTTTGACGTATTGTAATCAAATATAGTAAACAATTATTATTGTACCTTAGTAATTTATTTTGAAAGAATGCGCACAGTAGTTGACTGCAAAATGCTTGATGTTAAAAAAAAAATATTCACTTTTTATGCATAAAAATTTTTTAATTACCTTTAGATATTGTGTATATTTAATAAACAGTATTACATGCAGTTACTCAAAAAAATTCATGTAAATAAAGCAAAAATCATGAGTAGTACATTCAATCGAACGTAGGTCTAAAAATGGTACTTTTAAAGGTACGTAAAAGTGACCACTCCCCTTAAAATCATTCAATCTAGTCTTCGGCGAATTAATAATGTAGTGGCAAATTATATGAAAGAGATAAAAAATTTACAGAATTCAGTAGTTTCAGGTTTTAGATCCCCTTTTCATAAACTAACTAAATTTGAAAAGAAATGTATTTTTTACTTACGCAATAAACTAAAATTATCTTTGTTATAAGTAACTATTACTTTTTCATTAACATTATGGGAAAATTTGTCGTGGATCATGTATTATTCAATCGCGAGTGATATCCGAGTACCCGGTTCTGAAAAAGAACTTAAGAACTGTTACCCGGTTCATAATTTTTAGTCTGGTACTGCAATTGCTTCGTAGAAACTTAATAATGAGGATTCTGATGCGGCTGTAAGTGCCGCTCTGGCGATTGCTCGGTCCTCACGTCCTGTCGTTTCTCTAGGCCGACCGCTTCCTTCTTGACGCTGTGTTCGGGCATGGTTCACCCATTCCTGCCAACATCGTCTAATAGTGGCATAACTCCTATCCAAAAGTCGAGCGATTCAACGATTAGACCAACCGGCTTCTTTGAGACCAACTACACGTCCTCTCTCAAATGCTGATATCTGCGCATATTGTTCGCGCACCTGTATGCGAGGCATAGTTACGGACTACCTGAGTACACGGTATGAAAGTCGCTAAGAATTTATGACCTGCAATTGAAATTTCTCCTCTTTAATATCCTGCCAGCTGCGCAGTTAAGATGAGATGCAGCGTCACATGTTCCTTCATTGGCCGCCAAACTTTAAAATTTTGCATTTTCCGTCGAAACCTATATGCTTATGAATTTGTGTCCAATTTGCATTTCCCCTTCTTGGTGCGTCGTTTTTTTCCAACCCCTAACCAAAACCAAACTATTGATGTCATACAGCAAAGATTCTGACGCTGATATCTATACTTTATAGCCCAGTGTGACAGGATTACTCATCATTGTACTAAGCGGTTCCAATAATCATCAATCATGGAATGATATTTCGATGAATACGATTAAATATATTTCTCTGGCATTGTCTAATCACAATATCACATTTCCCCCATTTGGTACAATAATTTAATTGCTACCATATCTACTTTCTTGTTATGAGTTTAATTAATTATATACATATATATTTTTACAGTACCTGGTTCATTGTCCTGAGAAGCATATAATCCACATAAAATTAAGTAAATACTCAATAATTGAATGAACATACCTGAAAAAGAAATAAAATTCATTAAGACAAAATAGTAATTGATACATATTTATCAACTATATAAATATTTCCTTAAATAAGTATACTGCACTATCTGTAATAATGTAAATTAAAAAACGTGTAGTTATAAAGTTATGCAATTATTTCCACTGCACTAAATCTTAAAGAGTATTTGTGTTTATCAATATTTGGGTTGTGTCCCACAGTCACTGAAGTAAAGTCATACATGAAAATGCCTATTTGGGGAGGGAGGGGATTAGAGAAATTTCACTGGAAATTATGAAAAAGAGATGCGTAGCATACGCGTAGTGTATTGATTCATTTTTTTTTAAAATGATTTGAAACCATTAATTCCCCTACACTACGAGTGTATAAAACCCTTATCCTAAGATATGTTTAATGTATCTCTCACACAAATGTTTTATAAAAATTAAATTTGAAAATACTACCTTAAACAAGGTCTTCGGAAAGAGTTTTATATGTATTTTTAAGAGCAAACATAGCATGTTGTACAGAATTTATTCTCTGAACTGAAATTGTAGAGCGGTTTACACAATATTAACTAAATTATTTCTGTAGTGGTGATAAAAATACAAAAGTTATGATAGTAATAAATAAATAGATAATATCTATATATATATATATATATATATATATTCCTAAAAATACATACATAAATATTTTTTAGATAAGTATAAAATATTCGTCAATGGTCTCTAATATAATATCGAAATTTCAAGAATTCGCACATTGAACTTAAAGAAGAAATGAGTTAGCTTGATTAAAAATTTAGAACGTCACCGGATTTATGCATACTATTTTTTAATATTGAGCGTTTAAATGCATATCATTTTATTGATAAATTAATAAATATATCTTTACTAGTATACATTTTATCTTCTGTTTTAGAGAAATTATTATTTTTTACTACATAAAAACTAGCTAATTGCAGTGTTCTCTGAAGTTTCTTCAAAATTGTACATTGCTTTAATTGAAGTGTATAGGTATATATGCGTACACAAGAAAACAAAAAAAAGCATATTGTTAAAAATGATATCTGCAATTAATACAAAATTTATCAGACAAAATAGTCATAAATATGTAAAATGAAATACTATATATCTCTTAAATTATTTCATATTCGGCATGAAATTTTAAAATGTTTTGAAAATCCATTAAAAATTCAAATTATCCCTTTTAGCAGTATCACATAAAGTCTGCACGTACTGGGGTTTATTATATTTGACTTCAGTTTAAGCAATTAATTTCGCATGCTTTTGTTGGCAAAATGATTAATAAGTTTATTTACAGTTTACATTACCTTCACGTATGAGTAGAATGCAACTCAGTATATTGTTAAGTAATCGTAATTACTTTAGAGCTTAGAATTATTCTAGATTTTAGAGCTTAGAATAGCTTTCTAAGGAAAGTTTCGAATAATCAGACTGTAATAGTTAGAGCTGCTTCTCAGATAAATATATAACCGTATACGTGATGTAACTCAGCAAATTTGTCTGCTGCAACATTTGCTTCAATATCTACGAAAAGACATTAGTGCTTCTTTCAAGTAATTAGTTTGATCATTTTAATCAATTTGTTTACGGCTGTAGCCAGCAGATTCCTTGTTTTGGGTCCACGTTCTACGAATCAATTTCTATTACGCAGTCTGAATTTTCTAAAATTACGTGCAGCATATGTTTCACTCCAAGATCCAGTTCCTTAAGGAAATTTATTCTTTTACAAATAATACACAAAAAAATGATGCACTGTCTAGCCAAGCATACACATAAGACACTGTATATAGATGCAGTGAAATAATTTCCTTTTTTCTATGTGGGAAAATGACCAACTCTTTGCACAATATTTTAATAGTTGAAATTCTAGTGTCTTAAGAAATAATTAACAGAATGGAAATCAGGACAGCTATAGAATCCAAGACTATCTTTAATTGTTCTTTTATGATAAATGTTATATTCATAATATATATTGACCTACATTCTACGCTAAGAATGCATGGATGGCTATCTAGTAAACCCCTCAGAAATGAAAAAATAAACTAAAAGGAAAAACTAAAAATTTGATTCTACACATAATGTGAGAGTATATTTATATTTTTCCATGCCATTTTATAAATGTTTAATAAATCAAGATTTAAGAGTGGTGGCGTTTATCTTCAGTGTTTCTTACAGGGTAAATTTTATTGCATATAAGAGGTCCCACTTCAAACCATTTATGATGCAATTTCTGAAGCCAATAAATTGCCTTATTATCAGCAAGATACTTTTCTACATTCTTTTACGTGCCTTAACTTTAAGATCATGTATAAGCATTTGTTCGTCTGTTAAACCGTCTGACTGAAACAAAAATCCCTATACATACATTATATTAATATATATATATATATATATATATATATATATATATATATATATATATATATATATATATATATATAATATAATATAATATATATATATATATAAGGGTGGCCAAAATGAAAGGGAGACTTTTGTTTTAGTGGCAGTGGTTAAATACCAAGAGCTTGAGTTTGAGCCAGTATATGACGTTGTACGAAATAAAAGCTGTTGGAAAGTGCCAGTTAGCTGTTTGAACGTGCTTTAATCAACGTGATTACGTACAGTCGTGACATGGATTCGTGCAAACAGACTCAGTGAGTGGATATTCCATTTCTGACAGCAGTAAGTGTTATTGAAGCCGAGATTTATCATCGTATAAGGGATGTGTATACGCATGAGTGTCTATCCCAGTGCCCTGAATTCAGATAGTTCATGAAATTTCGTACAGAACGTGTGAGCATGGGATACGTCGAGCCCTGCTCCAGCTCACTTGGCCATCACCGTGTAATCGAATGCAGTGGAGGAGATTTGGCACGGAACTTCCGCTGGGAGGTGGTGAACGACCATTCACGCTATACCCTCGACTTGCGACTACCACATCTTCGGCCCACTGATAAAGGCTTTCAAGAACAACCGGTTTGTTAAAGATGCAGAGGTCCGCGACGTCTTATGAAGACTAGTTCCACAGACAACCACTGACGTTCATCGTTCAGGGTATCTAAAATCTAGTCCGAAGCTGGGACACTTGCTTGAAGAGACAAGGCTACTGCATGTAGGGGATATGTAGCTCATGTATCCCATATGTATATTGTATTGTATATCATATTACATCCTGTATATACACATATTCTAACCAATAAAACATTACAGAAAGAAAAAAGTATCACTTTCATTTCGGCCACCCTTATATCCCTACTCATATTGCAAAATGTTATAAGAAATTTACGTCACAGCAATTCTAAGATTCAAGATGTCATGAAAAATCGGTAATTTGTTTTACATGAGCAAACTTGGTACCAATGTTTCAGAAAAAATAGTTCGCTATTACTTACAGTAGTTACAGTAAATAGAAAATATCGGCGTACGATAATCCGGAATGTGAAAAACTCAATCTCTTAAGAAAAGTTTCTTATAACATTTTGCCATCTGAGCACAGATATATCGTTGGACATTCCACTATATATTGAAGATGGAAAATTGAACTCAGAACTATAGTCCTTTTAGATTTAAAAAAAAGAATTAAATGTATTTCTATTGAATGATAAAAAGTTAATAACGATTATCTTTTAGCAAAATTGATTTTTCTTAGAAAAGAATATGTAAAAATCCCCTTGAATGCAAATTTAGACGTGACATTAAGCAAATTTATTTTGGTAGAAAGTATCACTTCATTCTACAATTACTGAATTAAAGAGTAAAGTTATAAGACATCATTTAAAAACCTTATAAGTATCAATAAATGTACTTTCTTTCATCTTTAACTTCATTTATCAAAAACATAGATGGAAATTACCTAGCCTGATATTCAATTCCTTCTGTAATGGAATAGAGAACTGTATTGCAGTTTTGAATTTTTTCTTAATTATAACTATATAAGAATAAATTTTAAACTATAAAGATTATAGTTATAAGTTATAGTTATAAGAGTATAGTTATAGTTATAATAAAGAGTATAGTTATTTTGTATTTATAAAACAATAGATGGAAAATACCTGACCTGATATTCATGTCCTACCTTAATGGAATAGATAATTGTATTGGAGTTTTGAAATTTTTCTTAATTATAACTAAATAAGAATGAATTTTAAACTATATTTTCTAATCTGCCTAAGTACACAGAGATACGCATTGCAACTAAAAATTTCGTGAACGCATAAATTTCATGATTTTAATTTAAATAAAAAATATGATTTTCATTGGCACTATAATGAAACAAAATAGGTAATTAGGTATGATTAACTACTTTTTATAGACGTTCGTATCTAGCGTAATTTTACTCACTTTTAACGTCGTAAGTACTCGAAATCTAAATAATTTCATTCATTTGGGAGTTAAATAAAAAAAATGAAATGAAATAGCAAATTTATACTTATTTACAGAAAGATACATTTCATCGAATACTAAAAGTTCCACCATCACTAAGTAAATACTTCAGAGACTCCAGGACATCCATATTCTAATAAAAGCGCAGAGACGTTAACTAAGATTGCTTCTTTTTAAAGGTAATCTCATTATTTTTAAAAGCAAGAAAAATGCAGGGGAGTTAAATGGCAAGGATACTTTATTTTCGCTCTTCATTCGAAATTTATTATTCCTAATAACAATCTCTATCTGAAAAGAAACAGGATATCCACAAACGGAAATGTTATCATTCATTTTCGAGAGTTAACTTTTTCGAATGGCGGGAAATTATTTGCTCTTCTAATGTAAATTTAATGTGTTGATGTGAATGGGGGGAAATCAATCGATTAATCGATTCGGGGTGCCCAAGACGAGTTCAATCCATCTTTCCTTCGCATTTAAAGAAATCAATGAATGACCTCTCTACCTGCTCTGACTCGGATCTTTGAGGCGTCTAGACGATCCGATTATAGGTAATGAATAGTCCAGGAATTAATGCTTCCGAACTTTGCCTAGGATGTTCTAATGAAGAAGTTTTATGAAGCGTTTACAGCGTGTATTATCCATTCATCACTACAAGTAATCTCAATTGTTTCGGATATATTACAGATGTAAGGAAAAGTTCCGAGTTCGGGTTGAAACTCCCGATAAGAAGTAGAGACATGGCCAAAAGAGATTAATTGTGCATTAATGAACATGGATACTGTAACACATGTGGAACATTAATTTAAGACATAATTAGTTATTAGGATTTACGGTGAAATAAATCTTCGAATTCATATGACACCGAGAAGAAAAACGCTAACTACATCCTAGGGGTTATTACCTAATCAAAAATCATGTCTCTTTCAGAATTTTCTTGTATAAATAAGGCAGAAATTTTGCACTTGTTACTTGTTGTAAAGCACAGAATCATGATGGTAGAAATCTACGACTTCTGTGAGATACTTATACTCGAGTAGACTTTGGAGATAGATTTACTTGAAAATGACAGTTTCGGCCATTTTGCTGCGTAGCAATATTACCCAATATCACCAATAAAATGGCAATTATACACAATAAAATGGCCGAAATTGTTTAATAATAAGGTCAGACCTTTTAATACAAAGTTTATGAACACATGTAATCAGTGCTTTCCCACACATCTCCAGTGGGACATTTTTGCACGTTTAATATTATTGAAGTATTTATGCAATGAAATATATATTCACAGAAGCATTCATCAATAAGAAAGTGAACGTCTTACTAACAAAGTTTTAAAAATTACGTTTTGAAACCATCTAATGAAGCAAATTTATGTCAAAAAAATTGATTAAAAAATTCTGTAATCAGTGCTTTTCCATACATGTCCAGTGTGGCATTTTTGTACGTTTAACATTAATGAAGCATTTATGCACTGAAATATATATTCATAGGAACATTCGTCAGTAAAAAAGTTAACGTCTTAATAACAAAATTTAGAAAATTACATTTAGAAACCATATAATGAAGCAAATGCATGTGAAAAAAATGATTAGAAAATTCTAAATACATGTAATCTGACCTTTCCCACACATTTCAAATTGGAGATTTTTTCGCATTTAATATTATTGAAGTATTTATACACTGAAATATATATTAACAGGAAAATTCGTCAATAAAATAGTTAACGTCTTACTAATAAAATTAAAAAATACCTTTAGATACCATCTAATGAAGCAAATTTATGTAAAAAAATTTATTACAAAATTCTGAATACATGTAATCAGTGCGTTCACACACATATTCAGGGGTACATTTTTGCACATTTAATATTATTGAAATATTTATACACTGAAATATAAATTCGCAGAAACATTCGTCAATAAAAACCTTATTAAGAAAATTTAAAAATTACGTTTAGAAACCATCTAATGAAGCAAATGTATGTCGAAAAATTTATTAGAAAATTCTGAATACATGTAATCAGTGTTTTCCCATACATCTCTAAATGTCCCACTGGACATTTAGAAATGTCTAATGAAGCAAATTTATGTCAAAAAATTTATTAGAAAATTCTGTAATCAGTGCTTTTCCCCACATCTCCAGTGGAAATTTTTTTCCCGTTTAATATTATGGAAGTATTTATGTACTGAAATATATATTAAGAGAAACATTCGTCAATAAAAAAGTTAACGTCTTACTAACAAAGTTTTAAAAATTACGTTTAGAAATCATCTAATGGAGCAAATGTATCTGAAAAAATTGGTTAGAAAATTCTGAATACGTGTAAGCAGTGCTTTCTCATACATCTCCAGTTGGACATTTTTGCACGTTTAATATTATTGAAGACTTTATGCATTGAAATATATATTCACAGGAGTCAGTAAAAATGTCAATGTCTTACTAACAAAATTAAAAATTACATTTAAAAACCATCTAATGAAGCAAATGTATGTCAAAAAATTTCTTAGAAAATTCTGGATACATGTAATCAGTGCTTTCCCACACATCTCCATTGGGACAATTTTGAACGCTTAATAATATTGAAGCATTTATGCACTGAAATAGATGTTCACAGAAGCATTTTTAAATAAAAAATTTAACGTCTTACTAACAAAAATTTACGTTTAGAAACCATCTAATAAAGCAAATTTAAGTAAAAAAAATTGATTAAAAAATAATAAATTTTTTTCAAAGTACTACAAATAGACATGTTAGTATGAAAAACAAAATTTCTGGTAGCCGTTACAAAAAAAGCAGATTTTACCAATTTTACAGGTGTTCATAACATCTTGTTCTGATAGTTTCATAAAGAAATTTTCTTTATTTCGGGAAAATCACACCTTTACATTTGCTAATGCGATTATCACGGGGTCCATTTCACAAGAATACCAACTGAATGCAATATGTCAACAAGGATTTCTTATAACAACTTTACATTTAATTCACGATAATGTTTTGTTTCTTCCCTGCCATTTATTTAAATAATCTTTTGCATTTGCCCGTGCTCTTCAACTAATGATGAAATGCCAAAGACTCAACGCCCAAGAAACGTTTATTTCTTTCTATTCTCATTTTGACTAATGTCTTAAGCTAACTGCTTCTACCAACGCGCTCCTTATTAGTCTACTATAAATCCAGGGAAAGGCTGAGTAATGCGCTTCCAATCTTACTTTATTTTGTGCTTAAAGAGAATGCCGCAGAATTCTTTTTCCTTTTCACTTAGTATTAAATTACAGAATAGAGCCATATTTAATTGCTATAGGAAAGCATATGTAACGGATGAAAGTAGTTAAAGGGCAAAGTTCCTCGTATTTAATGTAGTATGGATTTTTCAAGTTCATCAAAACAGGATTATGTGTGTGACGTCATTGGGATTTGGTTTTAAGTTTAACAAACTTCTTTACGTTATAGTTTTATTATTTCACTATTCGTCCTTCATATAGAAAACTTTACCTGCTTAGAATTTCTAATTCATTCTTTATATAATTTCATAAAGCTGAAAAAAGCATTAATCTCAATTCCATAAATCATGATTCTAAAGGATCACACAGCTCTCCTTAAATATCATTACTGTATTAAATCTCCTAAGCTAAATTATAGCTGTTCTAAATATGCCTTCAAAATTCTTTCAGAATATGGAAATGCACGAAATTTTCTATAGTGTATGTAATGTCTCTATTAAACATTAGAATTTCCTAAATAAGAATTTACAGTAAGTGAATTTACTGGAAGCATTACTAAAAGATGACTATACTCTAAACATGAATTCACTGGTTTAAGCAGATCTTTATTATAAAATATTACATTTTTTTCGAAATTATAAAAAATGTGCTTATTTCACAAAGAAGAGTAATTTGGGACTCGTTAAAACTATTTACGTTCTCCAGACATTATTATATCTCAAACATCCTAAGGCTCTCTTAAGATTTTGAGTTACCATGAATTGGTGATTGTTCGTATCGGTCAGACTAAATAGAAGAGAACTGAAATCACAATAATGGGGTCTCGTGGTGCGAGGTCAGGGACATAAGAAATAACAACAAATAAGCTTCTGATTTGGGGAACATCGTAATTTGACATCCTCTAAAAAAACTTTCATAAGACTTAGTGTGTATTGGCTTTAAATCTTTTTGCTGTCCTACAAGTTTTCTTTATGGGTCTCTTCCTCATTTTATTTTTGTTTGACGGCATTCTGTCAAGAGATGACGTGACTAAAACTTAATTTGTATAAAGCTAGATATCACGTCTCAAAACAAGAACTATTATTGGCTACTACTCCGAATGCGACATCTATTACTTCAATGTGACATCTACTTTAACTGCGAAGTCTATTACCTTAACTGTGACATTTACTTTAATTATGACACCTACTTCAACTGCAAAGTCTATTACTTCAACTGTGACATTTACTTCAACTGTGGCATCTACTTCAACTGCGAGCCCCAGTATCAGATTCTTATCTTTTGAGTTTTCATGTTAGTTCGGTGAACGTAGATTGAGGATTGCAACAGTGATAATGAATACTTAGGATCATGACTACCTATAATTTTCGGTTATTTACTCAATAGTGGCAGGTGCTAATAAGATAAGGCAACCAGGGCATGTATTTGGAGGTTTTAAATAAAAGAATATAGTTTTATTTGTTAAGGAAATTATAAGAACCGTATGACAGGGAAAAGTGATTGTAGTTTATTTCTAACACGTGTGATCTTACAATTAAAATTATTAGTATAAAACTGTACCGGTCATATCTAAGCAAAGTCTAGATTTAACTCTGAAGTTAGAATTTAAAAGCCTACATGTGTTATCTAAATATATAAAGGATTTAATAGACATATATTTTTTAAATTGCACAAGAGCCTTTGAATAAGAGGGACTGTACAACTTCTGCGACGTGTTTCAACGTAACAATGACGTTTGTGTTAACAATTTTCCTATACAAGAGACTTAAGAAACAGGTATACCTTGCGATTTAGTTTTTAAGTTAGTGGTATGACATTTAAGCAGATAGAAACAGTCTGAACATAAAAAGACCAACTGTTGAATCCAATTTATGAGATACAAAAATGCTTGTTCCTTTTAGAGATAATCTGTTTCTTTAAAATGTTAATTTCTTTTCCCTTTATGCTGACAGTTCTTATAAATATAGAAGCACAGTCTCAATTTTACTTCAAAGGTCATTAAAAATGCAGGCAGGAAGATGAAATACAAATAAAGTTAAAAATTATTCTTCAAACGTCTGAACAAACACAACATTTTTATAAACCTAAAACTTTGTTTGAAAAAAAATGCTTCTGCATCTTTGTGATAATTTAATTTGACAAAAGGAACATTCATTTAATCCTTAATGAAAAAAAAATCCATATATTCTTTTTAATGTCCCCTTTCAAGCTTTCCTTTCTTCTCTTAAAATAATTCAGAAAGTTATGCAATATTCCTACCCAGCTTTTTAAGATTATTGCTTTTTCTCCGTTTGTTTTGCATAATTATCAACAAAGCAAATTATCGATACTCTACTTACAATAATTCCGCGAGTATCCAATATCAGCGAGACATTTCTTTTAGCGTGTTTATATTTAAGGCACGACCCGTTTTGCTAATACTTTTTCCACGGAGCCTCGCCATTTATTTAAATGATGACCCTCGCATTACCGTAAGCTCCTTAACAAGAGCAAAAGCAACAGTGACTCTCGATAGCTCTTTTGTTTTCTCTTTCTTCCAAAGTGGTGACTAATGCCCGTAGCTTAGACATGTCACCACCGCGCTTGAAATAGTTCTATTCTCTTTCGACGGGAATGTAGAGTAATACGTTCCCAGCCTTGTTTCATTTTATGCTGACAGGCTGAGCAATTCTTTTTCCCTTTCGGCAAACAATAATCAGTTTCAGCATAAGTATGTTTTTATTTACGATTACTTCGGAAGACGGAATATGTATACTTAATGAAGAAATGTTATTTAAGGGAAAATGTAATACCCAGATATACTGTGCGGTAATGCGTTAACAGCGAGATTTCGAAAAGGGAAAAATTTTTTTGGGCCTCTGCTTATATATATTTTTTTGTATATATCATATCAAAATAGTTCCATTATAAGATAGATACGCTCCAAGGGATTAATTTTAAGCAAAATAAAAAATAAATATTTTTCAACAGACCTATCAGAATGTGTCTCATTTAAAAGGTTTATATTTTTACAATAAACTCAATCAATTCTATAATTCAATTTATAGTTTGCAAAAAAAAATTAAATAAATAAATAAATCTTCGAACTGAAAGAAATTATTTTGGCAGAAGATGAACAACAAAACATTTACACTGCTTAGTTGTTTTTGCAAGAGGCGTATTGACATAATTTACTTTTTTTCTTTATTTTTTTTTCTTTTTAGGCTACAGACTGGACACGACTGCTTGGCAGAAAATCTGTTCAAAATGGGTATATTTCCCAACAACGTTTGCCCTATCTGCAAGACAGGCGTTGTGAATTCGGATCACCTTCTCACTTGCCACGGACTTGACAGAATCTCCCAGAGAAACGGAGACATCAGCAAATTGTATTGGCATGCAAGGACCAGTATGAACTCGCTTTGTGACTGAACTTTTTGATTGTGTATATTTTTCTAGTTTATTTTGCTTCTAGTTTTTATTTTTTGTTTCTAGTTTATATTGCTATTTTGTTTTGTTTTGTTTCTTGATCCTTTGTAATGTTGTGGGCTGCCTGATCTGTATGGATTAATTTCCGGAATAAAGCCATATGTAACACACACTTTCTTTTATCTACTTAGTTGTTCATTTAGTCCAAAGCAAGAATACTCAACAGTCCATAGAACTTTTATGTGCCACCCTAAACACTCACACTCATTATAAGGCAGTTGCTTCTGTAAACGTTATTTTGTTAATGATTGCTTAAAAATTCCAAAACTGTACAAAAGTGTGTAACCCCTTGCTCACGTTGTTCACCTCAACGTATCTTTGTGAATTATCAATTTCCAAAATGAAGTATGCAAAGGACATATATCGATATCGGCTTAATGATTCTTACCTCTATGACGTATTGAGGAGCATGTAGCAACTCCTGATTTGTCTAAAATAGTCAAAAGTTTGTCTCAGCATACAAATAAATCACACTCACTTTTAAATAAACGCTTGAATTAATTTAGGTTTCGATTTTTAGTTTTTACATTATTATAATAGGAGGTATAGTGTGCTATGTTGCTGCCCGCGTTACGTAGCAAACATATGCATGTGGCCCGAGACATAAAAAGGTTCAGTATGGCGAGTATGTCCAAAGTCACGTGAGTTTATTGGCCATAGTTATTACCCTATACTAAGTAAACAATCCCAGTAATGAGCAAACGTAAATTACAAAGTTACTTTAAGATCAGAGTCAACTCACCTAAACTTATTAAAGAGATATTGGAGGAAAACCCGTGCACTTAAATAGGGAATAAAAAGTCATTACTTAATACGTGCATACAATTCATTTATCCCCTTCCATATCCTTCAATAATGCTATTTTTTAATTTAACTGTGCAATTGTTACTTCAGTGTTATATTGATACCAACGGGACCTTGTCATCTCAAATTCCACAACTAATAAATTTTCTACTTATGTGGACAATTACATTTGCAAATACAATCAGCATCTAAAATGCTATATTTTTCATCCTTAAAATCACTTAGTGTGCACATTTATATCGGATATTTCTAGAAGGTTTTGGCATAGTTCTTTTTCTCTGTAGATATTACTGTATAATCAGTTTTTTGTGTACATTATCGTTCTGTGTAATATCATAAAATTGATACCAACTTTTCATGAACAAAGTATCATGGTTTTGATGTCCCATGGATGAATATATTACGAAATTTATAGTATGCCCTTTTTATTTCAACCGTATGTGAGTGTAGAGTCTCCAAAGCAAATACATCATTTTTGATTTTTCTTATGGCCAAAGCTTATCGGTATCCTACTTCTTTTGATTACGCTTTGCGATGCCGTAGTGATTATTTCGAAAGAAATAATGACTACTTCGATCTTCTTCAAATTTTCTCAGGACTTTTGGCCTGTAACCCTTTGCCGCGAAAGCGACTACATTTCCTCTAGCATGTTAAGGTTATTTTTTAAAACTAGCAATATGTGTACTTCCGACTTAAAAAAAACTTCTTACTATCAGAATCATGACTATTTAAGCAACCATCATGATAAAATTTTTTTGTTGGAGTAGTGGTGAACTAACCAAATTCGGCAATACAATAGACATGATTGTACCTATCAGGTCTTTTTATCGACTATTAAATAATTTCCTAGATAGCTCAGTGCACTTCTCGTAATATAAATACAGTGACCAATTTGCCACAGTCCTTACATTGATCCATGAATTTTTCCCTCGAGTGCAATTAGCTAGTTCAAGATTAAAATAACACCAGGACTTTTGAAAATAGGACTGATATTTATATTAATAAACCATATTAAAACCTTCATTAACAAGCCTTTCAATAAAGAAATAATATGAAATGCAATTGAAATCAGACTCTTTGAATGTATTGTAACAACGACTGTGGTGTACGTGTTCTATTTTTCGGTTGTTCCCTCAATCTCACATCAACTGGCATATACGAGAACCTAGTATATATTACAGTTATACCCAGTATATATTATAACTAGCCGCTGCGCTTTTAGTTATATATATATATATATATATATATATATATATATATATATATATATATTTGCAAAACAACTCAGCTGAAAGTAACATATATTAGGAATGTTACCTTTACCTGTCATCATATATATAAGTTGTTAAGGGGTAGTGGGAGTTCATCCAAAAAATTTATAATCATTGCTAAATCCACTATAAGGCTGATTCTAAAACATCGTGATTAAAAAATGTAAATTTCCATTACTTCAGAACACAGTTAAAGATAAGACTGAGAAACCCTACACCCAATGATTTTAAAAATTACATCCCTCTCTGCATGTACTATATTTCAAAATTAAGATATCTACACTTTATCATTGCATCAAATAAAAATTTGTTGGGAAAAATTTTCTTCACTTAAAAAATGGAGTAAAAATTCAGCAAGTATTAAAATATAGTGTGGATTACATCACTCTGTGTATGAATTATTTTTTAAAATTCAGACATCTACACTTCATATATCTTCACTTATAATTGCGGACGGTCGCTAATGTTTACATCCGGTAGTCGCAGCCGTTGCCATTCGGAGTGTAGAAATATCGTCGATTTTTGTGCCGCATACCAACGCGTTTTATATATATAGATAATACTAGAACCTAGTATATAGTATAGTAATAGTATAGTTACTTTAGATAGGCTATTAAAAATAACATTTTTCATATTTATGAGGATGTATATTCCTAAATAAATCTGAAAAGCATATTTTCTTGTTTTGAAACCCAGCGTTAATTTTAAAATAAGAGATCTACTTGTATCGTAAACCATAAATTTGTTATTTTAAACGGGAAATTCTATTCTCTTTTACACACTCAGATAGCCTTTTATTCATAGAAATTCAAGAAAGCTTAGTAATTTTTCCGTTATTTCTTTCATGAATAATTTGCTAAGCTTAATTATCACTAATTTGCGTTATTGATATTCTAGCAGCAAAAACGCATTGAGAATCCAATATCATCCCATTTCATTTTTTTTTAAATTTCTTTATAGTTAAAGGTTTTTTTTATGTAATTACGTTTCATTTATTTAAATCATGACATTTCTCTAAGCTCTTAATAATCGTAGAACAGATGAATGCTTTCAATTTTTTTTTCAGTCGATCCGTTTCGTTTCTTTCAATGAATTTACTAATACCCATAGATTAGATATGTCACCACCACCACTGAAACCAATCCGTTTCATTTCCAGGAGATTGCAAAAGGTATCATTTTATTTGCTTCAGTGTTTCATCATTATATTTCAAATATATATATATATATATATATATATATATATATATATATATATATATATATATATATATATATATATATATATATATATATATATGTATATATATAAATATATATATATATATATATATATATATATATATATATATATATATATATATATATATATATTCATATGATTTCATGTCATATGTACAAACTTTGCAGTGGTTATTTGTAAAAAGAGCCATGTGTACTGGAATAAATTTTAAATCCATGACGGATATCCGTTCTACACTCTTATTGTGCTTTAAAAGCAATAATAAAATAAAATTAGAGATAAGAGATAGGTACGTAGAAAAATTATTTTATCATCAAATTTTTTCTATGCCACTGACAGTTTGTGTTCTTATACGTTCAAGCAGACATCAGTCTAGACATATTAATTATGGAATAATTATATTACGGTGTGCACCTTTTAATACCCTTTTAACTTTTTATTGGCAGTGTACTAGTTTGCTGTACTATATTTTTTATATCTATGTTAATAAAATTAATTGAGCTATATTAATAAACAATCATATAGACGTTAATATTTTCAGCCTACCTGTAGTAAATAATCCAATATTAAATTATGGTTATTGAAGCCTAGTATTGCATATAAAAATAAATCTTAAGTAATTAGATTTACAGAGTCCCTGAAACAATAATTCCTACAGAGTGAAACAATAATACCTAACAATAATACCTGAAACAATAATACCTAACAATAATGCCTGAAACAATAATACCTAAATAGTGTTACCCTTGGCATGTTAGCTATTCTTAATTATATTAAGGAAATTCATTGAAATATTCTACAATTTATGATAATTATGCTTTGTATCATAGCAAGCTTATTCCTGTGCTGAATTATGTATCTTTATAGAATCATGAGATACCTAATAACTAAATGTAGTTGCAATATTTCCTTTATTTTTCTTATTTATTTAAAAGTTCAGAATTTTACTAAAAATTTAACATTTTGCAACTTTAAAAATATTACTAGGAATAAGATGTGTGTGTGTGTGTTTGTTTCTGCAGCAACTAAGTCATTTGTATTTCATAATAATTTGTAGTGAGTAGCTTGTTGGATGAATGATAAATTTTAATCTATATATATAAAGCGGTTCCGTAACTGACTGACATACAACATACAGACCAAACCGATGGACCAAAAGTGCTGAAATTTTGCATGGCGATTCTTCTTATAGTGTAGGGGTGCACTAAGAAAGATTTTTGAAAAATTCTTCTTAGATTTTTTAAAATTAAATTTTTAAGCTGTTTTAGAAACTTTTTTAAGTTTGCATATAAAATAATTATTTGAGGGTTATAGAATTTATATCACGAGAAAAATCATAAAAAGTCCTTTAAAATGAAATATTTTTCGAATCTTTATCTCAATTTTCTGATTTTTGGGGAATTTTTAAAGATTAATTTTTAGAATTTAATTTATTAAATGCTGATCACGTGATTTCTTTTTCTGGTACTTTAAATAAATTTATCGTCACGTGCATAACAACTACGTAAATAGACAAAAATATTTTTCTTTTCCTGCTAATGCGGCAGACGATTGGACATTATCCAAAAAATATTGAAATACAGTAAAATATATGTTCCTCAAACTGTACTATATTAAATGTACTATATTCTTTAGAATGTCCTATTAGATTTAATTTGAATATTTTCATCTACATTATTTTGTCTATAAAAATATCCGTTACGATTTTTTTATAAATATATTTTTCGTTTTTTTTACATCAATTGTATACATTGATCGTTGTATTTATTATCTATCTATCTATCTATCTATCTATATATATATATATATATATATATATATATATATATATATATATATATATATATATATATATATATATATATATATATATATATTTATTTATTTATTTATTTTGGCATTAATTGCATACATTGACCGTTGTATTTAATTTGAATGTACTCCGTAGCGAAGTACGGGTTTTCAGCAAGTATATATATATATATATATATATATATATATATATATATATATATATATATATATATATATATATATATATATATATATATATATATATATAAGCCATACCATTACTGAGGGACCACCAGTCTGTACTGTCCCTTGATGACATGTTGCATTCTTTGATTTATGGCATGATCTTTACACGTGGACATTTCCATCACTCCGAATCAGTTGAAAACGAGATTCATCAGATCAGTCTAATCGTTTTCTTTCTTCCTCTGTTCAGTGGAGGTGTTAATGAGCCCATACGCGGAACAGATCTCTGTATTATGAGGAAAGCAACAACAATCTGCTTGCCCGTCAGCTATTAAAGCATATATCACGCAGCGAAAGCTCTACAGTCCTCAAGCTAATGTTAACAGTAGCCAAAGGATTGCTTTGGGATGTTATTTGAGCCAATGTTGCACTCCTTAAGCTTGAAATGATTATGTACAGAAGGCTTTGGTAACGGTTATTCGTGTATTTTGACGGTAAC
The DNA here is from genome assembly GCA_907164885.2 of Dolomedes plantarius. Taxonomy (NCBI): domain Eukaryota; kingdom Metazoa; phylum Arthropoda; class Arachnida; order Araneae; family Dolomedidae; genus Dolomedes; species Dolomedes plantarius. Next base: position 62,218,512 of record OU015498.1, read on the forward strand.
GCTTTTGACACACACACACACACACACATATATATATATATATATATATATATAATTGATCAACCTTCCAACAACCTGCTCATTACAAATTCTTATGGAGTACCAATCAAGTAGTTACTACAAACAGACACATCGTATGCCTAGGGAGTTGTTTAACTTTGCAAAATATTAAACTTTAAGTAAAATTCTGAACTTTTAAATAAATAAAATTAAAGAAAGTGTTGCCACTACATTTTAGACGAGGTCTCTCATGATCCTATAAAGTTACATAATTCAGCATAGGAATTAGCATATTTTGATACACAGCATTCTTATCGTAAATTGTAGAAAATTATTCACACTATTCTCTGGAGTTATGATTGTTCCAGGAACTCTGTAAATATAACAACTTGCGTTTTATTTTTATATGCAGTACTAGAATTTAATAACCATTATTTAACATTGGAATATTTACAACAGGTGGGCTGAAAATATTAACGTGCATATGAGTGTTTAACAGTTTAGCTTAATTAATTTTATTATGGATATAAAGCAAAGTCAGGAAACTTGTAAACTGCCAATAAAAAAGGTAAAATGGTTGTTAGTTTCACATAGTAATATAATTATTCCATAATTAATATGTCTAGACTGATGTCTGCTTGAACGAATAATAACACAAACTGTCAGTGGCGTAGAAAAAATTTGAAGATGAGATAAAATTAGCATGTTAAAATTTTAGATGAATTTTCTATGCACCAACTGTCTCTTATCTCTAATTTTTTTCGATTGTTTTAAAGCACTATAAGCATGTAAAACTGATATTCTTCATGGAGTTAAAATTTATTCCAGTACACAGGGCAATTTTTACAAATGACCACGACAAAGTTTGTACATATGATATGAAAAAAAAAATAAATAAAATATATATATATATATATATATAATTATATATTGTAAAATATAATGCACAGTAGGGTTTAAAATTTATGTTTAAAGGATATTATCACGCGACGAGGAATTTCCTTATTTAAGTATTTTTTTAAGTCAAAAATATAGAAGGAAATTATTAAAAACCTCTGATTATCTGCGACGACATTGCGTAAAGATTAATCACGTGTTTTTTATGAGAAAAATATAATTAAAAACATAGGTGTAATAGCATTTCTTTGAGGTACCGACATACGGGAAAAAGATGAAAAACAGTTCCTTTGAATCTTGAAAGGCAAATGTCAATATTTTTTTATTAGCTCTTGAAAAGCAATGACTCAGGAGCCGAAGGAGAAGCACGAATAGGAGTGCCTCTCCTTCACACTCTCTTTTACTGATATGAAAGGATGCTATAGAAAGACATAAGACTGTTTTCGACATAGCGAAAAAAAAAGCTTTTTATGTCCCTGCTTTTGACGAAATCATTTTCAAAATTACAACTTGAAGGTAGGAAAAAAGTTGTTAAGAGGAGCTGTACAAAATCAAGGAGATTGCGTGACTGGGAATCAGATGAACGGGATTTGTAAATTAAGTGAAAGTAAGTGAGTTATTAGCAATCGTTTTTATCAAATAATAATATAATTATCACGTTTAATGTAAGTATAGATCATAATTAAGTGAACATATTAAGTTAATTGGTATTACATAAAATAATTAATTTTTTAATTGGAATTATTTGCTGACCTTAATTGAATTGTCTTAAAACTTTTATTTTTACCCTCCTTTACTAATATGAATGAATAGAATAGATGTAGAAATACATAAGGCTGTTTTCGACATAGTGAAAAAATGAAGCATTTCATGTCCCTTCTTTTGACGAAATCATTTTCAAAATTACAACTTGAAGGTAGGAAAAAAAATTGTTAAGAGGAGCTGTACAAAATCTAGGAGATTGCGTGACTGGGAATCAGATAAACGGGATTAGTATATTAAGTGAAAGTAAGTGAGTTATTAGCAATCGGTTTTATCAAACAATAATGTAATTAACATGGTCAATATAAGTATAGTTCATAATTATGTGAAAATATCAAGTTAATTGGTATTAAATAAAATAATTCATTTTCTAATTGGGAATTATTTGCCGATCTTAATTGTACTGTCTTAAAAATAATATTTTTACCCTCCTTTATTGATATGAAAGGTTAGAATAGATATATAAATACATAAGGCCGTTTTCGACATGCTGAAAAAAAAAAGCTTTTTATCTCCCTGCATTTGACGTAATCATTTTCAAAATTACAACTTGAAGGTAGGAAAAAAGTTGTTAAGAGGAGCTGTAAAAAATCAAGGAGATTGCGTGACTGGGAATCAGATGAACGGGATTTGTAAATTACGTGAAAGTAAGTGAGTTATTAGTAATAATTTTTATTAAGTAATAATGTAATTATCACGTTTAATACAAGTATAGTTCATAATTATGTGAATATATTAAGTTAATTGGTATTACATATTGAGTTTTTTAAATGGGAATTATTTGCTGATATTGTCTTAATAATATTTTTACCCCCCTTTACTGATATGAAAGGATGGAATAGATATAGAAATACAGAAGGCTGTTTTCGACATAGTGAAAATAGAAAAGCTTTTCATGTCCCTAACTTTGACGAAATCATTTTCAAAATTACAACTTGATGGTAGAAAAAATGTTGTTAAGAGGAGCTGAACAAAGTCAAGGAGATTGCATGACAGGGAATCAGATTAACAAGATTAGTAAATTAAATGAAAGTGAGTTATTCACAATCGGTTTTATCAAAAGCTAAAATTACTGCGGTTAAAATTAATATGGCTCATAATTACGTGAATATAATCAATTATTAGTTACTAAATAAAATTAGTAATTATTTAATCGGAAATTACTTGCTATTTTTAATACTATTGTCATAAATATATGATTTTTATTCTCATTTACTTATATGGAAGGAATGCTATAGAAAGTCTGTTATCGACCAGATAAAAGTTTTTCATGT